>JAJPUD010001482.1:362613-373183 GCA_023553655.1 Myrmecobius fasciatus | reverse complement strand
GATAGGTAGAGCGAATATAATAAAGATGGCAATACTACCTAAACTAATCTATTTATTTAGTGCTATACCAATCAAACTCCCAAGAAATTATTTAACTGACCTAGAAAAAATAACAACAAAATTCATCTGGAAAAACAAAAGGTCAAGAATTTCAAGGGAATTAATGAAAAAAATGCAAGTGAGGGTGGCCTAGCTGTACCAGATCTAAAACTATATTATAAAGCAGTGGTCACCAAAACCATTTGGTACTGGATAAGAAGTAGAGTAATGGATCAGTGGAATAGGTTAGGTTCACAGGACAAAATACTCAATGACAATAGTAATCTAGTGTTTGATAAACCCAAAGACCTCAGTTTTTGGGATAAAAACTCACTATTTGACAAAAACTGCTGGGATAATTGGAAACTAGTATGGAAGAAATTAGGCATTGACCCACACCTAACACCATATACCAAGATAAGGTCAAAATGGATTCATGACCTATGCATAAAGAATGATATTATAAAGAAATTAGAACAATGTAGGATGGTTTACCTCTCAGACCTGTGGAGGGGGAAGGAATTTGTGACCAAAGAAGAACTAGAGGTCATCATTAATCACAAAATAGATAAGTTTGACTATATCAAGTTAAAAAGTTTTTGTACAAACAAAATGAATGCAGACAAGATTAGAAGGGTAGCAGTAAACTGGGAAAATATTTTTACATCCAAAGGTTCTGATAAAGGCCTCATTTCTAAAATATATAGAGAATTGACTCAAATATATAAGAATTCAAGCCATTCTCCAATTGATAAATGGTCAAAAGATATGAACAGACAATTTTCAGATGAAGAAATTGAAACTATTTCTAGTCACATGAAAAGGTGCTCCAAATCACTATTGATCAGAGAAATGCAAATTAAGAGAACTCTGAGATACCACTACACACCTGTCAGATTGGCTAAAATGCCAGGAAATGATAATGATGAATGTTGGAGGGAATGTGGGAAAACTGGGACACTGATACATTGTTGGTGGAACTGTGAACGGATCCAACCATTCTGGAGAACAATTTGGAACTATGCTCAAAAAGTTATCAAACTGTGCATACCATTTGACCCAGCAGTGTTTCTACTGGGCCTATATCCCAAAGAGATTTTAAAGGAAAGAAAGGGCCCCACCTGTGCAAGAATGTTTGTGGCAGCCCTTTTTGTAGTGGCAAGAAACTAGAAATTGAAAGGATGCCCATCAATTGGAGAATGGCTGAATAAATTATGGTATATGAATGTTATGGAATATTATTGTTCTGTAAGAAACAACCAGCAGGATGATTTTAGAGAGGCCTGGAGAGAATTGCATGGACTGATGCTGAGCGAAATGAGCAGAACCAGGAGAACATTATACACAGCAGCAAGACTATACGATGATCAATTCTGATGGACATGGTTCTCCTCAACAATGATGTGATTCAAATCAATTCCTATTGTTCAGCGATGAAGATAGTCATATGCATCCAGAGAGAGGCCTGTGGGAAGTGAGTGTGGACCACAACACAGCATTTTAACGCTTTCTGTGAATATTTCCATGCATTCTGTTTTCCTTCTTAGGTTTTTTTTTCTTCTCTTTCTAGATCTGATATTTCTTGTGCAGTAAGATAACTGTATAGATATGTATACATATATTGGATTTGTCATATAATTTATCATATTTAGCATGTATTAGATTACCTGTCATCTAGGGATGAGGGGTGGAGGGAAGGAGGGGAAAAGTTTGGAAAAAAAAAAGTTTTTGCAAAGGTCAATGTAGAAAAATCACTCATATGTTTTGTAAATAAAAAGCTTTTAATTAAAAAAAAAGACCAAAGGACAAAAAAAGAAAAATTCAAAATGCTTTAATAAAAAAATGTCTTTATTAAGCAGAGGCACATCTGTTTAATAAAAAATTATTTTCAAGTGTTGCTTTATGACTGTTAAGGATGTAAGATCAAGGTCTCTAAGAAAATTAGTTGTGAATCACTTACAGGGTAAAAGGTACAGGAGGGAGAGGGATGAATAGACTAGAGAAAGTGGGGAGTGAACATTTTATATCTCCAGATGTTTACATGAATAAAATAGAGAAAGAGAAGATCGATGAATTGGTCATACCACTAAAAAAAAACTAGAAAAAAGAGTAAATTAATCCCTCCCAATTAAATACTAAATTTGAAATTCTGAAAAATAAAAGGAGAAAGTAAGAAACTTGGTTTTATGGAAAAAACCAACAAAATAAATAAATCTTTAATTTGATTAGAAAAAGGAAAGAAGAAAATTAAATTATCAAAAATGAAAAGGGTGAATTTACCACCAATGAAGAGGAAATCAAAACAATAATTAGGAGCTATTTTGCCCAATTGTATGGCTATATATCTGATAATAGAAGTGAAATGAATGACTACTTTAAAATATTTTAAAACAGAGACCCTAGGTTAAGAACTAGTATAGAATTTTCCCACATCCCCTCTACCATTTGTCATTTTCTCTTTCTGTCATGTTAGCCAGTCTGATAAGTATGAGGTGGTCCTTCAGAATTGTTTTAATTTGTGTTTCTCCAATCAATTGTGATTTAGAGCACTTTTTCATATATCTGTAGATACCCTTGATTTTTTTTGTCTGAAAACTGCCTGTTCAAATAAGGGTCATTTGTTCTTACTAGGAGACAAGATCAAAGGAGACAAGGAAGAAATAGTGTGGAAGATGCTTAAAGGATATACAATAAGGGGCAGCTAAGTGGTGCAGTGGATAGAGCACCAGCCCTGAATTCAGGAGGACCTAAGTTCAAATCTGGTCTCAGACACTTAACACTTCCTAGCTGTGTGACCCTGGGCAAGTCACTTAACCCCAATTGCCTCAGAGGGGAAAAAAAGACGTACAATAAGAATGAAGCAGGGTGGGAAGGAAGAGAAATGCTTGGTGAATGTCCTCCTGGCTTTCAGTGAAGTATAACATGATATAGAATGATTCTTAGCAAGGGTATGCAGTAAGAGGATGACATGGGAGGTTTGAGAGATGGCAAAAAGGTTTGGAATAGCCACTGCGTTGAGAGAGATGGTGAACTGACTTAGGGAGGTGTAAATGGATTGTGGCAGGAAATCAACATCTGGATATGGCAGCCACCTTAAACTCCATTAAGAGAGACAGAATATCTAGGCTGAGAAAAGGGATAATTTTGCTATACTCTACTCTGATCAGAGCAGACCTGGGCCATTCACTTCTGGAAGTCATACTTTTAAGTGACATTGCTAAGCTTGGTAATAGCCAATGTAGAGTTACCAGAATGAAGGTCACCAGGTAAAAGAACTCCAGATATTTCAAAATAAGCATCGGTTGAAGACACATATATACTCAAGGTAAAGACTGTAGAGCCAGGAATAACAATAAGAACTATGAAATCAAATGCTATCTAGCACATAGTACTCTAATCAATATTATAGGTGTGAAAAGTGTCTGAGGTGGGATCTGAAAACACGTTTTACATGATTTCACATGTATAGTTAACATCACATTGCTTGGCTTCTCAATGTGGGGGACAGGAGTGAGAGGAAGGGAGAGAATTTGGATCTATTTTTTTTTAATTAATGTTAATCTCTAATGAGTTTGGTTCTTTTCTACAATGAGGTGATTCAAAGTGATTCCAATAGGCTTGTAATAGAAAATTCCATTCATATCCAAAGAGAGAACTATGGAAACTGAATGTGGATCAAAACATAGTATTTTCTACCTTTTTTGTTTTTGTTTTTGTTGTTTCTTTGCTTGTATTTTTCCCCCTTTTCTCGTGTTTTTCCCCTTTTGATCAGATTTTTTTTTTGTTCAGCATGACAAATATGAAAAAATGTTTAGAAGAATTGCACACATTTAACCTATATCAGATTTTGCTGTGTTGGAAAGGAGGGATGGAGGATAGAAAAAAAATGTAATGCAAAGTTTTGCAAAGGTGAATGTTGAAAACTATTTTTGCATATATTTGAAAAATAAAATACCATTAAAAATGTTAATAATAAATTTGTTTGTTACTAAGGATTGATAAACATGTTTTCATTCTTTTTAGATAGCTCCTAGAAGATAAGAACTATGACTTTTTAGTTAACTGTGAATTGTACTCTATATATCTGTATAAGGTGTTGGAGGGGATGTGAGAAGACTGGGACACTGATGCATTGTTGGTGGAACTGTGAATGGATCCAACCATTCTGGAGAGCAATTTGGAGCTATGCTCAAAAAGTTATCAAACTGTGCATACCCTTTGACCCAGCAGCATTTCTATTGGGCTTATATCCCAAAGAAATCATAAAGGAAGGAAAGGGCCCCACATGTGCAAGAATGTTTGTGGCAGCTCTTTTTGTAGTGATTAGAAACTGGAAATTGAATAGATGCCCATCAATTGGAGAGTGGCTTAATAAATTATGGTATATGAATGTTATGGAATATTATTGTTCTGTAAGAAATGACCAGCAGGATGATTTCAGAAAGGCCTGGAGAGACTTGCATGAACTGATGCTGAGTGAAATGAGCAGAACCAGGAGATCATTATACACAGCAACAACAATACTATGTGATGATCAGTTCTGATGGACATGACTCTCTTAAACAATGAAATGCTTCAAACCAGTTCCAATTGTTCGGTGAAGAAAGCCATATACACCCAGAGAGAGGGATGTGAAATGTGGACCACAACATAGTATTTTCATGCTCTCTATTGAGGTTTGCTTGCATTGTATTTCCTTTATCGGATTATTCTTTCTTGTAGATACGATTTCTCCTGCACAAAAAAATGATGTGTGGAAAGAACTATACACATATTCGATTTCTTAAGTATTCTAACATAATTAACACGTAGTGGATAGCCTGCCACCTAGGGGAGGGGTGGGGAGTAGGGGGGAAAAATTTGTAACAGAAAGCTTTGTAAGGGTTAATGTTTAGGAATTACCCATACATATGTTTTGCAAATAAAAAGTATTAATAAAATTTAAAATATATATATATGTATAGTTCATAAATATTATTTGAAGATGAAAAAATAATAATAAATTTATCATTAAAGAAAAAAACCACTTCCTCTGACACTAATGTGGGACACACCCTCTCACTTCATTCCTCTTTCCACTCTATACTGAATAAGCTTTAGAAGAGCATATATTTCAAATGTGTAAATGTCTACAAATAGAATAAAGAATAACACTTGAATATAAAAGCTTTGCCAGCCAATAGCTCCCTGGATGTAATCACAATAAACTTAAGGTGAATTGGCATGCAAAAATGCAGGAGAGCACACATGAGTAAGAATCTCTAATTACTTTTTTCTTTGAATTGACCTCAGCTGATCTATTCATTAGCCCCATTCAGTGCTAAATAGTGATTTATCAGCCTGTGCTTCTTCTGACTGTCAGATTTATTTAATCAACTGTGACATCTCGCTTCTCACTTTGGAGTCTTTTCCAGGAAAGCTATAACTGACAAACACAAATAAGGCTGTGGTGGATGGTTTGGTGTTTTTAGGACATAGATCCATCTGCCATTTGTGAAAATCCAAATTGACTTGGCTGTTGTGGCTGATTGACTCAAGCCTTTTTCAATGTTCATTCAAAGGTTCAGCTATCCATTTCTTTGCCTACTTTCTGAAATGACAGGACTTTAACGGGTGAATTTCAGGGTCAACCTCTCCTCAATTAATAATGGTCATTGGATAAAAATTTATGCATAGGTTACCTTTTATTCTTCACTTAGGAGTGTGGTATTGTGGGAACTGCATTGGACCAGGAGTCAGGAAATGGGAATTCTAATCCACCTACTTTTGTAAATAGCTAATTGTTTGACTGGAGGAAGCAGGAAGATACTGGCTCTGGAAACAAAAGTCCTGGCTTTGGAGTCAGAAAACCTGGGTTTAAATCTGCCTTTGCTGATGACTACCTATGTAACAATGGGCAAGTCAGTTAACCTCTATGAATGGATCCCTGTGTCCTTATCTATAAAATGAGGAAATTGAACAGACTTTCCTCATCTGTAAAATGAGTCCTTTGGACTAGAAGGCTTGTAGGGCTTCCTTCCTATGAGCCTATAATCCATCCATTTCAATGTACCTCCCTATGGCAGGTATAGAGAAAATCTGACTTATAAAATTTATTTTAAACCTATCTGTCTGGTGGGGAACATTGACATTTCTTTCCATTATATGCCACAGAAGACTAAAGCAGCAGAACTATGATCTGATATAGATTAAAGACCATTTCATCAATCTAGCTATAAAAAATGTCAAAAGAATAAGCAAGCAGCCATAAGAAGGAGGGGGTAAGAGAAACCATTTAATTTGTTTAACATTTTTATTCTCTGTTCATCAAAGGCAATAATAGCACATGTTTAAATTCTGTGACTCAAGAGAACATTTCAGAAATTGTCTTTAAAATTGTTTTATTTACTTTATTCTGAATTTAAGAAATACAAATATTTCCATAACATAAGAAAATTTTGACTATAAATCTAGTATGTAGAATTTGCTATTCTTTTAAAATATATAATGAAGTTATCATCTAACTTTGGATTGTTTTTTCTTCCCTACCCCCAGAAGTGGCTACCCTGAGACATAAAATACACACACATGCACATATATATATGTATGTGTATATACATATATGTAGAGAGAGAGATATATGTGTATATGTATACATATATAACATATGTGTGCCTATATGTGTATATATATAAAACAGCATTCTATGCATATTTCTATTTATCAATTCTTTCTCTTTTTTCCTATATAAACTGATTTAGGATGAAATAAAAAATACTCCCTGTATATGGTAACATGATCCTTTCTGTAGGGTGGCAGCTGCTTAGGCCATATTTTTGTATATTGATTGAAGAAACAGTGAATTGTAATGGATAGAGAACTGGATTCAGGGTCAGGAAGACTGATTTGTTTTGGAAATCAAGGTTTCCTCACTAAGAGTTGCCTATACAAATTAAATAATGGACCTAGTCAAAAATAAAATTTAATTTAAAATAAAACTTAAGTCCAGTTTTTATCATACATATCATGAATCTGGGCTCCTAAAAAACGTTTTGTTTTATATGTCAGTATGAAAAAACAGAGAACTTAAATAGTTTCATTATAGCCAGAGCTATAGACCAAGCATTGATCTAACCACATTTGAGCTATTTTGTTCCATCCCAGACATCACAGTTTAAGAACCTATCTCAATTTTCTCATCTGTAAAATGTCAGTAATACCTCCCTTGCCTTTCTGATAAGGTTGTTAGGAATATGGAATCAAAAGAGATGTGCCTAATATTAAAGAAATGTTTCTGGGCCCACAAAGACTGAAGCAAATATGCCCAGTCCTTCACTCTACGGACCCATTATGCTCTGGACTCAGGCTCTGAATAGTGGAATAGCAGATAGAATTGTGGGACAGAATCAAAAAGGCTTGAGTTCAAATCTAGCCTCAGATATTATCTGTGTGACCTCGGGCAACTCAGTTGCCTTAGTTTCCTCATCTGTAAAAATGAAGATAATAAAAGCACCTACCTCCCAGAGCCATTTTTTCTCAATAGTATTTTATTTTTCAAAATCCATATATAGAAAGTTTTCAATATTCATTTTTGTAAGACTTTATATTTCAAATTTTTTCCTTTCCTCCCTTACCTCCCTACTTCCCAAAACAGCAAGCAATCTGCTATCCTTTTAAATATATTTCCATATTTATTATGTTATACAAGAAAAATAGGAACAAAAGGGAAAACAACACAAGAAAGAAAGAGTAAATAAGCAGATAAAAAAGGTGAAAATAGTATGTTTCAATTCATATTCAGTATTCATAGTTTTCTCTCTGAATGCCAATGGCTTTTCCCATCCCAAAGCTATTGGAATTGTCTCATTGTTGAAAAGAGTCAAATCCCGAATGTAGGAAGGGATGTGAGAAAACTGGGACACTAATACATTGTTGGTGGAGCTGTGAACAGATCCAACCATTCTGGAGAGCAATTTGGAGCTGTGCCCAAGGAGTGCATACCCTTTGACCCAGCAGGGACACTACTGGGTCTGTATCCCAAGAAAATCATAAAGAAGGGAAAGGGACCCATGTGTGCAAGAATGTTTGTGGCAGCCCTTTTTGTAGTGGCTAGAAACTGGAAACTGAGTGGATGCCCATCAGTTGGAGAATGGCTGAATAAATTATGGTATATGAATGTTATGGAATATTATTGTTCTGTAAGAAACGACCAGCAGGACGATTTCAGAGAGGCCTGGAGAGACTTGCATGAACTGATGCTGAGTGAAATGAGCAGAACCAGGAGATCATTGTACACAGCAAAAAGAGTATACAATGATTAATTCTGATGGGCGTGGCTCTCTTCAACAATGAAATAATTCAGACCAGTTCCAATGATCTTGTGATAAAGAAAGGCATCTACACCCAGAGAGCCATCTTACACTCTGTGGGAACTGAGTGTGGTTCACAACATAACATTTTCATTCTTTTTGTTGTTGTTTACTTGCATTTTATTTTCTTTCTCATTTTTCCTAGTCTGATTAGATTTTTCTTGGGTAGTAAAATAATTGTATAAATATGTATGCATATGTTGGGTTTAACATATATTTCTACCATGTTTAACATATATTGGACAACTTGCCATCTAGGGAAGGGGGCAGGCGAAGGAGAGGGGGAATTGGAACACAAGATTTTGCAAGGGTTAATGTTGCAGAATTATTCATGCATATGTTTTGAAAAATAAAAAGCGCTAATTAAAAAATAGAGTCAAATCCATCACAGTTGATCACCTCCTAATCTTGTTGTTGCTGTATACAATGTTCTCCTGATTCTGTTGACTTCATTCAGCATCAGTTCATGTAAGTTTTTCCAGGCTTTTCTGAAATCATCCTGTTCATCATTTCTTATAGAACAGTACATTCATATTCCATAAGTTGTTCAGCCATTCCTCAATTGATGGGCATCCACTCAGGTTCCAGTTCCTTGCCACTACTGTTTCATTTTTGTACATGTGGATCTCTTCCCTCCTTTATGATCTTTTTGGGATACAAACCCAGTAGAAACACTGCTGGATCAAAGTTAGATAGCCTGTTGGGCATAGTTACAAAATGCTCTCCAGAATGGTTCTACTAGGGTTATTATAAAAAAAAAAAACTTAGCATATTGCCTGGCACATAGTGAGCACTATATAAATGTTGCTATTTTATTAATTAGAATTGAATTCAGTCCTAATGAGACTGGCTTTTAAAGAGAGGGTGACTAAGCTGCATTTTTTCATGCTCTTCAGTTAAACTCAGACTCCAGAATGATCTAGGGGACAATTTACTTATATTTTAGATTTAGAATCACATTTAAGTTTTCATCAAAAAGGAGGAGTAGAAAAGCATTCAATAAATCACACATAAGACAGGTACTTATTTTCTACATATGAAAGAAATGAAAAAAACAAAAACAAAACCTCCGGCAAGTTTGCAGTGACAATAACAGATAATGCAGGATTCAGTAGCTGTTATGCTCTCTTAGGAGGCTATTACTTAAGCTTCCACAGAGCATAAAACAGTTTCTAGGATTTCTGATTAGGGGTAGATTTCACCTTGACTCTATACTGTCCAAACAACTAACTCCCACTACATTTGTACTAACAAATTGGCCAGACTCTAGCCAGACTTCCCCTGCCAGCAACTAGTTCCTTTAATATTGGACCCAGAATCTTCAGTCCTCTTAAATTCACAAACTGACTTAAGGTCACCTCCAAGTCTGAACATAATAATCCATCTTGAGAATGAGGTTTGATCTTCTATATAGGAAAAGTAATACAAAACTGAAGAGGCAGCCAGGGGTCCAGGTGCAAGCTCCCCTCAATCAATTATGAAACATTTATTAAACACCTAATATGGCTAGCTGCCTATTGTGCTCCCTGCTGAGACTACAAAGAAATGCAAAAACCAGTCCATGGTCTTAAGGAGTTCATTGTAAAATGAGGGAGACAAATATGCAAACAAGTTATATATAGGATGAATTGGAAATAATCAACAGAGGGAAAGACACTAGAATTAAGAAGACTTCCAGAATTATGCGGGATTTTAGTTGAAACTTGAAGTCAAAGAGGTCAGTAATCAAGAGTGGAGGAAGGAGAATTCCAAACATGGGGGACAGCCTGAGAAAATGTTCAGACACAAGCACCTTGTTCTGGCAACAACCATACTTCTGATATGGCCAATAGCCAAAACCCAGGACAACTCTAAGCATGATCCATGGAAAAGTACACCTTACTATGTAAAAGACTTTATGGATGATGAATTGTGATTCCTATCTATTGGCAGAGATGTGATAGATGAAAGAGGCAAAGTGAGACATATATTTTTAGACATGGTCAACATGTTCCTTTGTTTGGTTTGATTATATTTATCTGTTACAAAGAAGAGCTTCTTGAGGGGGTTGGAAAGCAAGTTAATGGATAGTGATGATAACATAAAAGAAAGGAAGGAAAAAATAAAAGAGGAGGAAGGAAAAGGAAAAGAAAGAGAGAGAAGAAGAAGAAGAAGAAGAAGAAGAAGAAGAAGAAGAAGAAGAA
>JAJPUD010001482.1:342219-362603 GCA_023553655.1 Myrmecobius fasciatus | reverse complement strand
AGAAGAAGAAGAAGAAGAAGAAGAAGAAGAAGAAGAAGAAGAAGAAAGAGAGGAAGGGAAGAAAAGGAGAAAGGGAAGTGAAGAGAAGGGGAAGGGAAGGGAAGGGAAAGGAAAGGAAAAGAGGGGAAGGGAAGAGCAAAAAGAACACTAACTAATGAAACGTTTTATTCCTACATCCTCAGGCACCTCCCTCCCCACTAAAGTGCTGGTAAAAAAAAAAAAAAAAGGTACGGATCAGCCTGGAGCTTAGTGAAATGTGTACAGTTATTGATGCTTTGATCTCTATTTGTCTCTCTTCCCCAAATATTCGGGTCTCCTATTGCTGCAGTCATGATTAGGAATGGTCCTTCCTACCTTGCCATTGCCTCCCTCACAGCCATTGCTTCCTACTATCTCTTCCCCTGGAAAATGTTACCACTTTCTTTCAATGTTCCTTCCCACTTTTGTTTAAACTCCTCTCATCTGGAGCCCTGAAAACCTCACTGCTCACCTATTTTAACTATCGCTAAGCCTCCTTCCTGGCTGAGTTAAGGCAACTGAGTTTTATTTTCCTTTCTCCGCTCCATCCTTTCCTCCAGTGGATGTTGAGTTTCCTCCAGCTGATGATAGGACTGGGAAAAATCCTCGGGTTATTTTTCATGTTCCCGCTATCCCCTATCACCTCCCTGGTAACTAATTCTGTACATGAGAATAATCGCGTAGCTTGAAGATGGTTTTTAAAAGTCACTAAAAATAGCAAAAGGAGAAGGGGTGACACGGCAGAAGCAGCAGCAGCATCCCTACTGCTAAAGCAAGGACTCAGTTTCATCACATGTCTTTTTGAGGCCACTAGGTGGCGCCATAATGCACAGAGTGCTGAGCCTTCAGTCAGAGAGGCTCACCTTCCTGAGTTTCAATCTGGCCTTAAACACCTACTGGCTGTGTGACCCTGGGCAAGTCACTTAACCCTGCCTGTCTCAGTTTTCTCATCTTTAAAATGAGTTGAAGAAGGAAAAGGCAAAACATTCTACTATCTCTGCCATGTAACCCCCAATAGGGTCATAAAGAGTTGGACGTGATTGAAAATGACTAAATAGCAAAATATATTTGTCTTTATATTTATGCTATAGATATTTTATGATGTTCTTGTTGTCAGTACTCCCATCCTCCCCATTCACCCCCCCCAACTCCATTAGAATGCTGGTTCATTGAGAATCGGGATTGTTTCATTATTTATACTTGTATTCCCAGAACCTAACAGATTGCCCGGCAAGTAATAGACAAATTTTGCTCATCGATTGACAGTGAGTGCTCAAAGAAATCTCTTAGCAAAGATGTGGCCCCATGCCTTTTGTTTAGTTTTTAAATTGTATGCCATTTTGGGGGGTGAAGGAAGAGGAAAATGGGGAAAAGTTACATAAGAACTATTACATATTTAAAGGGAATAGCAAGTTGTATATGATCAAGAATGAACTAAAAAACCATATTGTTATTGCCTTCACTTCCTATTAGAGTTTGAGATCCTCTAGTTCCTCCCAAATCCCTTATCATTAATAAGATTGTGTTTGCATCAAAATATATATTATTCTGTGGTATATTGTATATTCTGAAAGTATAAGATTGAGATATATAGGATTAAAAATTTAAAGTTGGAATGAAATGTTTCAAACCACCTCCAATTGTGCACTGAAGAAAGCCATATACACCCAGAGAGAGGGATGTGAAATGTGGACCACAACATAACATTCTCATACTCCTTGATTGATGTTTGCTTACATTGTGTTTCCTTTATCTGATATATCGTTTGTGTAGATAAGATTTTTCTTGCACAACAATGATAAGTTTAGAAATATGTATACATATATTCGATTTGCCAATATTTTAACATAATTAACATGTAGTGGATATCCTGCCATCTAGGGGAGGGGTGGGGAGTTGGGGGGAAAAATTTGTAACGGAAAGCTATGTAAGGGTTATTGTTGAAGAATTACCTACACATATGTTATGCAAATAAAATAAAATAAAATTAATTAATTAATTAATTAATTAAAGTTGGGATGGATTTTTGCAGTATTTTCCAGTGTCTTCCTCCTCTCAGTGGGTGACACATAGTTTATTTAGCTGCTGTCACTATCTGCATCTTTCTTTGCCAGCAACAGTAATTCCTATATATGTGTGTGTGTGTGTGTGTGTGTGTGTGTGTGTGTGTGTGTATTTAAGAATTCTCACTTCTATTCTCAGAATCTAGCCTAGTGTCTGGCATATAAAAGATACATAGGTTTTTAAATGTGCTGTTATTTGATTGATCTTTGAGGGGACTATCAAAGATTCTCCTGTTATACATTCCTTTTATCAGCTGCTTCCCTGAACAAGACTCACATACAACATGGGATAGTGGATTTAGAATTATCAAAAACCTGGGGCAGCTAGGTGGAGCAGTGGATAGAGCATCAGCCCTGAAGTCAGGAGGACCCCAGTTCAAATCTGACCTCAGACACTTAACACTTCCTAGCTGTGTGACCCTGCGCAAGTCATTTAACTCCAATTGCCTCAGGAAAAAAAAACCTGAAAAATCACGAACCCAGAGATGTCAAACATACAGCCAGTGGACCACATGGGCCCACAACATTCCCAGGGCCAGTGTGGACCCAACCAAATTAAAATGTAATTGGGAAATATTCGACAAAATAAATGAAAATAATAGAACATAAATAATGTAACTTATATGGTTTTCTAGGTCAATATGCAGCCCTCAGGGATTCTTATGTACAGTTTAATGGCCCAGTTTCTGTTTGAGTTTGACACCTCTGATCTAGCCCAACCTTCCCATTTACAAATGAGGGAATTGAGAACCAGAAAGCTAAATGACATCTCTAAGGTCACACAGCCAGTTACAGAATCAGAATCCAAATCCAGATCTGTTTATTCTAAATCCAGAATTTCTTCCACTCTACTGGTCATAAAAGGCTTGGCAATCAACTTTTGGTAAGGATAACCCTAGAAATTTATGGGGCAGGATTTGATTCTAACTTATAAAACAGAATATATTTTTTCAAGATATTACTTATCCAACAGTCTACTTTTCTATCTTCTATCATACCACATCTCCAAATCAATATTTCATAATTTTTATTTAGAGGTGGCTATTCCTATTTAAAAAAGGTAGAAATCCTTGATTTATTTTGGAAATACTGCTTATTAGCTAATGTTACTATCCACACTTGCCACTTCATACTAATTACAGCTATTAAGTTTTCATGGCCCTATCAAAAAGAGCAGCTCGTTAACTTTAATTATTTTTGAAATGCAATGGAATGGATACACAGTGAAGCTAGCAGGTGACAGAGTGTCATAGCTGCAGAAATTAATTAACAAATGAGTGGAGTTCTTTTTGAGTGAGGGTATACTTTTGTGCTGTGTTTGTGGTGCTCTGCTTTAGTGGAATTTCTTCCCCTGGAAATTCACCATACCAATGAAATCACAAGTACAGTCCCTAACCCTGTCCCTATGTAACCCAAAGGGATGAATTAGTCCAAGGTCAAGGAATCGTGGGTCTCAGTCTATGATCTTAGGCAGAGTATTTCCTTCAGTAGTTTTTTGTTTGTTTTTCCTTTTTTTTCTGAACTTTTCCTTGCCAGATCTGTATATGGAACACTTCCAGGCCTGCCTTTTGCCATATTCAGCAGGTGCCCTAGTTCAGATGACTATAGACTGAAGCTGGCATTTAAAAGCTTAACTAGAAACACTCCTTTTATTGCAAACAAAAGCCTCTTTACTGTGCCTTGTATTTTATTAGTTTTCTACAACCACAAAACTAGTAATAACTTACAATACTATGTTTCTCTAGGTTTGCCAATCTATTTCATTTTTTCTTAAAATGAAACAAAACCCTCCTTGAATTTACATAAATATATAAACTAAGAGCTCTTCTCCAACAGATTAACAAAATATATTATGGATTTTCAAGAGAAGAACTGAAAACTAATAATAACCACATGAAAGATTTTTCTCTGTCACTCATAATAAAAGAAGTAGAAATCAAAACATTTCAGAGGTTCATCTTGCATCTAATATATATGAGTTCTAGAAAAACAAGTATACTAACATATCATTGGTGAAGTTACAAATTGGTCCAAATATTGCAGAAAACAATTTGAAGATATGCAAAAAAAGACTATACCCTTTGACCCAAAAAAACCACTGCCAATCTTATGTTGGCATATAACCCAAAGAGATAGAACATAGAAAGATCCCACATGTGCCAAATTTTCATGAGAGTATTTTTGTGGTAATAAAGAATTGAAAATAGGTTAATATCCATCAATTTTGATATATAAATGTAATGAAGTATTATTTCATTGGAAAAATGATAAATACAAAGAATTCAGGGAGAAAAACATAGAAAAGTTTAAATGAACTGATGTAGGGTAAACAATCAGAAATAAAATCTAGAAAATCTCATGACTTCAACTATGTAAATTTAAAAAGAAAACAAATTGTGTTTGCCTTTTCTTTCCTATGTTTTTTTTTGGTCTGATTTTTTTTGCACAATATGACAAATATGGAAATACATTTAAAAGGATTGCTTATTTTTAACTTATATCAAATTGCTTCCTATCTTGGGGAGGAAGAAGGTAAGGGAGGAAGGGAAAAAATTGGAACATAAAGTCTTACAAAAATGAATATTGAAATTTTCACATGTATTTAGAAAAACAAAATACTATTGGAAAAAAAATTGAATGCTTTGTAATCATAATAACCAGAAGGAAAAGCAAAGAAATGTATTTTCCTTTCTTTTTTGAGGAATAAGCATGAGAAGATCTCTATCTATACAAATTCCTGGGCAGTGGCCATTGTTTGACCAAATGGTCTGGGGCTTGGAATACACAGGACTGGTCAAAGACTCTACCCTTTGGAATCAGGATCAACGGATAGTTGTGTATAAAACATGTCAGTATGCCTTAAAGATATATCTAAAAGCACACAAATAAAAAACAGGTTGGAGCTATTACGAAAACACCAAAAGTTGGGGAGTGGGTCCAATATCATTTGGGACATCCAGATGGTAACATCATCTGTGTCTGGCACAGGACCTCTATTAAGGATAAGACAGTTTTGCCTGACCCAAGTAGCCCCCTGATTGTTCCTCAACTGGTAAATGGAACTCCCCCATCCCAGAGTAAGAGAGTTATCTCTATTCATGAACAATTGCATCAAAATGCATCTGACTGTAAATGTTAAATGTCCTATCTCCCAGAAGCCCTGTCTGTGTTAAATCAATGCTACCCTGTAAAGCGCCTGAGTTCCCTTTTCCAGCAGTTTCTTGGATCCAGTCTCCAGATTTACCTAATAAAAATAGACTGTGATTGGACATAGTTCTGCTTTTCTCCAGCTAGTTCTTCTGGAGTGCTGAGTTGTTTTTAGTTCAAGGTCTTTGCCCCCCAGAGGGCTGCATGGAAAAGGAGCTCAGATGCCCTTCAACTGGCATCCTTCCTTTTTTTTTGTTTTTTGTTTTTTGTTTTATTTAAAGCTTTTTATTTGTATGACATGTATATGGGTAGTTTCCCAACATTGATCTTTACAAAGCTTTCCATTACAAATTTTACCCCCAGTCCCCTCCCCTCCCCTAGATGGCAGGAAGTCCACTACATGTTAATAATGTTGAAATGCTTGAGAAGTTATGCAAGAAAAATCCTATCTACAAGAAAAAAAAGAATCAGAGAAAGGCAACACAATGCAAGCAAATGTCAATAGAGATCATGAAAATGTTATGTTGTGGTCCATATTTCATATCCCTCTCTCTGGGTGTATATGGTTTTCTTCATTGAACAATTGGAACTGGTTTGAGAGAATTCTTTGTTGCAGAGAGCCATGTCCATCAGAATTGATCATCATGTAATACTGTTGTTGCTGTGTATGATGATCTCCTGGTTCTGCTCGTTTCACTCATCATCAGTTCATGCAAGTCCCTCCAGGCCTCTCTGAAATAGTCCTGCTGGTCGTTTCTTACAGAGCAATAATATTCCATAACATTCATATACCATAATTTATTCAGCCACTCTCCAATTGATGGGCATCCCTTCAGTTTCCAGTTTCTAGCCACTACAAAAAGGGCTGCCACAAACATTCTTGCACATGTGGGGCCCTTTCCCTCTTCTAAGATCTCTTTGGGATATAGGCCCAGTAGAAACACTGCTGGGTCAAAGGGTGGCATCCTTCCTTTAAGGGAATTCCTACCTGGAAAGGGGTTATGGGGCAAAAGGGCAGTATTGCTAAGCATCAGCTTGCTTTCTAATAGCATGGGAGAGGTTAAACTGCTGCTATATTATTATGGTGGGTGTGCATTTACCTGGAAGAAAGGAGATGCTTTAGTTAACTTTGTGGTAATTCTGAATCACTGAATGAGAGAGAGGAAAAATCTTTATTTAACTCCTGTTTTAGGAGAAAGGAGCAAAAGCTTCTAAAGGAACAAAGATTTTTATATCCTTTCCCTGTTGTAGTTCTCAGGAAGAAGAAGTTTTCACAGGTGTGCCAGGGAATACTGAGAGGTTGGTAAATGCAGAGACAATCTCTTAATCACTTTATTACAGATATCCAGTAACTGTTGAGTGCTTAATTTTGTCCCAAAATCAAACCTGAACTAAGAGGGCGTTGGTTTTAGAGATGAACCTTCTAAATAGGAATGGCACCTGTACTTAGGGAAGGATTGCTTTTACTGGTCTGTATACTAAGGAAATCATAAAGTAGGGGAAAATACTCACATGTGCAAAAATGTTTGTAGCAACTCTGTGGTAGCAAAGAATTGGAAAAGGAATGGATGCCCATCAATTGGGGAATGGCTGAACAAGTTATGGTATATGAAGGTAATGGAATATTATTGCTCTATAAAAATGATAAACAAGCTGATTTGAGAAAGGCCTGGAAAGATTTACATGAATTGATGCTGAGCAAAACAAGCAGAACCAGAAATACATTGTACACAGTAACAGCAAGATTGGGCCATGATCAACTATGAAAGGCTGGGTTCTTCTTAGCAGTTCAATGATCAGCAATCCCATTAGATCTTGGACAGAAAATGCCATCTGCACCCAGAAAAAAGAACTATGGAGATTTAATGTAAAACAACACATGCTATGTTTGCTTCTTTTTTCTGTTTTTTTGTTTTTGGGGTTTTTTTTAAATCTCTTCCATAGTTTTTTTTTTCCCTTTTGTTCTGATTTTTCTCTCCAAACATAATTTGTAAAACAATGTGCATTAAAAAAGGAAGGACTGCTCTTCCACAAGTTATTGCCTTATCCCATTCTGTAAACTCCAACAACTCCCTATCTCCTCTAGAATCAAATATAAATCCTTTGTCTAGTATTCAAAGTCTTTCACAACCTGGCTCTCTCTTATCTTTCCAGTCTTCTTGCACTATAATCCCTGTCAATGACACTGGCTTTCTTGATCTTCCTTAACAAAATACTCTATCATCTCCAGATTGTAGGTATTTTCATTGATTGCATCCTCAGTGCTTACTACAGTAAGGGTGACCAACCGGAGTTAGGAGGGCCTAAGTTCAAATCTGGCTTCAGACACTTGATACTTACTGGCTTATGATCCTGGGCAAATCACTTAACCCCGACTGCCTCACAAAACAAAATAAAAAGAATAATATGTGACATATAGTAGATATTTAATAAATTCCTGTTTGCTTGATTGCATATTGAAAATGCACAATGAGCATGGCACTAACCCCTATTTTTCTCAGTGTTCCCCCTTGGCTTTTATTGCATGGTCTCTGAAAGCTAAGAGCTCTATTTCTAGCTGCTAAGTGTGCCATCCCAATTTATTTATAATCCAATTCTGCTGGCAGTCTATTTTCTATAAGCATAGCCAACAATTAAGCCAATCCTGGCTTTGACTCTTTCTTTATCCTCTAGCACTCACTGAGCTAATCTATCCCACTGAAAGAACTCCCTAAATATGATTGGGAAGTTCTGGTAACAGGGAGCCAAGCAGTATCCTAACATTCAATTTATATTTGCAGGGTCTTTCCCCCAACTCAACCACATTGTGAATCATGAGGTCATCTCTCATTCCAACCTGCTAAGAATGAACCAAATGTTGAAGACTTAGGAGTTTCTTAGTTTAGCTTCAACGCTAAGATGAAATGAAGCACTTGAAAGTCATTAAATGTGTAAGAGAGGAAATTTACTTTGCCCAATATAGCAAGAATTTTAACTTCTCTGGATTTGAACCACACACACACACACACACACACACACACACACACACACACACACCTTGTCCCCAGTCTCCATCTGGAAACTCATCCAATCACTAGGATATAGGGACTCACATAGTCAAGGATACCCACCAACATAAGGTTAGGACCTTTTATGCTCCTAGTAGACCAGGAAGCTACATCAGGGAAGCTGAGGCTAGTCAGGGTGCATGAGGAAAGGAAGTTATATCAGAATTAAGGAAGCTACATCAGAAAGGGACTAGTCCTACCACACAGGGAGGGCTCTGGGCATCCCATGTCTGTTGCTGGCAAATTAACTCTAATACCTGCAGGTGAGATCCGATGCCACAAAGTTCATGATCTGTAGAGGGGTCTGCCAGTGTAATTGATGCTCAACCTCCATCTCTAGCCAATCTGCCTAGGCTGTGATATACAGACAGGTAGATGATGGCTAATTTGAGTCTACTAAAGATAATTCTCAGGGGATCTGGTATTAATTGAGCTGCTAAGCAGTATGGAGGTGCTCTAGATTCTTCTAGTCATTACTGACTATGATGGAGGGCA
Source organism: Myrmecobius fasciatus (assembly GCA_023553655.1). Lineage (NCBI taxonomy): Eukaryota > Metazoa > Chordata > Mammalia > Dasyuromorphia > Myrmecobiidae > Myrmecobius > Myrmecobius fasciatus. The sequence continues at coordinate 353,833 of JAJPUD010001482.1, read as the reverse complement.
ACAATCCTTTACCTCGAATATGACATCAACTGCAAGAAGCTCACTCCTTCAAGATTTTTGCATGTGTGTTCTTCTGAAATACACTTATAGAAGTATACATTGTGCCAAAATGGAAGGAAGGTTGGTATAGCCTGTGAAAAGATGGCTCCCATGATGGCAGTGGATATGATAGTCCCTGCAATGAATTGTTCTTGTGGTTTCCAAAAATGAACCAGCTCCTCAGCTTGTAAAATTTTGCCTTTTGCCTCTGATAAGCATGCCATAAAACCCATGAAGCATTTTAGCAGATCTGTGAAGGATAAAAGACAATAAAATGGAAATAGTTATGTGCCTATGTTAGTTATTGATTCTCTCTCAGGCTATAAAAGAAAGGTTTGGATAGTTCCTAATGATGGTAAATAGTGAAAATGGCACTGGAATATAGAGTAACTTTTGAGTGGCTGAAAAAAAAATATAATTAGAATACTACATGAAAATAAGAGGCAGGAAGAGGATAACAGCAGTGAATAAGTGAGCTGGTATAATCCTGTTATAAAAATGAGAGATATGTTAGAGAATAACAGGACTGCATGGAAGCTATGAGTCAGTGTGAATAGTTTGTGAGTGAATCCCTATGACAATCTTTGAAGGAGTAGGTTGGGCTCTATGATGAACCTTGATATAAAGAATACAATGATGATGAAGATTGGAGTGACTCATAGAAAATGGCAGGGGCTTCCACCCAGTGCAGATAGCCAGCAAGATTTAGTATTAATGGATTCCTAATACCTGCAATTTTAATATTCTGGGGAAAGAGATGAAAGAATAGTGTCAGATGTGACATATCTAAATACTTTAGTACTGGGTCCTATGTAGTTTTTGAATGAAAAACAGAACACCTAAAGGGTGGGGAATGGGGTATAATGGGTAAACCCAGAGTCAGAGTTTGAGTGAAATAGATTTTAACAGGCTTGACACCATTACCAGAGTTTCCCCCTCTCTAGGCATCTTGGAGGGATTGGCTAGGGTAAAAGGGAGCTGAAGAAACCACTTTGGGGCTTCAAGCTGTTCACTTGGAAGCTTATACAACAGCTGACTTACCTGGGCAGACTAAATGTAGATGCTAATAGGAGAATTGTGCGAAAGAAACCTTGTCCAAAGCTCATGTGTTTAGGGACCACCTGGCATGGGCAAATACTCGAGTTTTGGCACCATAGGAAACATGAGGGCAATTCCCATGTGGACCTCAGGGCTATTCTGTCTACCAGTACCGGACTTTAGAGGTAGACCAGCATGGTAAAGATTGGAAGAAGGGGATAGGACAAGGTCTTTAATCCCCAGACCACAACCACTTGGGGCTTGTTTGGACCTCATTTTTTATGATTAGGGCATTTAGGTCATTTGTTAGTTAGACTTCTGACTTAGAGGAAAGCTCCATTTATATCCTTCTTCAAAACTGGAATCAAAGGGGTAGAACCAAAATATCCCTTTTTTTCTTTGTGACTCTAAAATATGGACCTGTTCACCAGAAATAGGACTTAAGATGACGTTCAAGGTTGGAAACAAATGATTCAGAAGCTTATTGACCCCATTCAGGGAGCTCAGGAAGATTTTATCTCTGAATCAGATCAGGAACCTTAGACAGGACCTCAGTTCTAGGAATAACCTGAAAAAAGATTGGAATTGTGGAAGAAGCAGTTTGTCAAAGGTAAGTCATCAAGGATAAAAATGGAAGGAATAAAATAATGAATGTAAAAGAATCAAAGAAGAATGGGAGGAAAACACAATTTCAGGTTAATGGTAGAGCAACAACCCAATTCCTTTCCCATTCAAGTCGGGCTAATCTTAAAAGGTGTTGAGGATCATTGGGTGAGTCTAGGCTGGCTCAAGGGACTAAAGATTTAAGCCATTTACACAATTTCTTGGTCTTTTGAGTACAAAGAAGCCACAAGGAGCTCCAATTGCTCCCTGATTCTTGGCTGATGAGTCACTATGTGCACCTCCAGCAAAGGACCTTCAATAAACTGAATTAACTTAAGGGTGTCAGTCAGTCAAGGGCTGAAAAGGAAAGGCTGCAGAAGGAAATGTAGGTGAAGGGTAAAACGTGCCAGAACATCCACCTGAGACTAGCAAATTGGTAAGACAGGGATAGTTAGGAAACCAGCCCTTCTATCCAAAAAGTTGTACCAGGAAAAGAATATGAATGGAAACAGTGAACAAATTTTTTTCTTTTTTTTTAAATTTAAAATTTAAAAATTTTCATTTTTATCTTCTCACTTATTCCCCACTCCCACCACTGGACAAAGAAAAAGAAAAACAAAACAAAACAAAACTCTTGTCACAAATAAGCATAGTTAAACCTAGCCTATGACTATATATTAAGCGTAGAAAGTGGAATGACTAAGGTAGCTGTCATATACTGGAAATAAAGATAGCATTTAGGAAGTTATTACAATAATCCAAGTAAGAAACAATAAAAGCCTGAACTAAATGGTATCTGGGTGAGTTAAGGGGGGGCGGGATTTGTGTGATGGATATAATTGAGGGGGGAGTGACAAGACTTGGCAAGTGATTGAATGTGGGGATTGAAGGAAAGGAAAGAGGCTGCAAACAATAATGATAGTGATGAGCACAACAGAAATAAGGAAATTTGAAAGATGAGTTTGGTGAGAAATGTAAGTTCCTTTTTGAACTCGTGTTGAAACACTAATAAAACTGCAGGTGCAGATGTGCAGGAGACAGATGGGGATGCAGAACTGAAGTTCAGAAAATTAATTGGGGTTAGCAATGGAGAAGTGGTAATCATCTGCATTGAAATGATCATTGAAACCATCAGCACTGATGAGAACACTGAGAGTGTAAAGAGAGAAAAGGATCCAGCACTGTCTTGGACACGCTCAAATGAAATGGGTGGGAAATCTATGGTGATATGGCAAAAGAGATTGATTGGTTGCTGTCCTTCATTCTTGAAGAGGACCAAAACGACATCATTATGTTAGTGTTGAGTTACATTGTGTCTGATTGTGGCTGATCAGACCAATAGGAACTCAGAGTGCTCTGCCACAGGTTAGGCAGAAGAGATGGAGAAGACATGGTTAGACATAGAGCAGGAGAATAAGATAGAAAGCTGTCACTGAAGGCAAGGGAGGGGAGTATTCAAGAAAAAGGGGGGATCAACAGTATGAAAGCTTGCAGATTAGTCACTATTACTAGCCCCCTATCTTTTCCCAAGGCTTAGATGGAACTTTTTTTTTTCAATCAGACCTATGATTTCATTAACATAGAGAGTTCTTTGTAAGGAACTATTATTCCTTGTAATAAACTGAAAATGATTATTAATATGAGGAAATTGAGAATCAAGTAATTTGCCCATGTTTATTAACTTCCAGAGACAGCTACTGAGTCTGTATCCCAAGGAAATCATAAAGGAGGGGAAAGCACCTATATGTGCAACAATGTAGCAGCTCTTTTTGTGGTGGCAAAGAATTGGAAAATAAGTAGATCCCCATCAATTGGGGAGTAAGTTATGGTAGATGAAAGTAATGGAATATTATGATTCTATAAAAAATGATGAACAAACTGATTTTAGAAAAGCTTGGAAAAATTTACATGAACTGATGCTGAGTGAAACAAGGAGAACCAGAAATGCAAGATACACAGTAACAACAAAATTGTGTGATAATTAACTATGAACGATTTGGTTCTTCTCGGCATTCAGTGATCCAAGGTAATCCCAATAAACTCTGGATAGAAAACACCATCTGCAGAAAGAGAATTATGGAGAATGAATGCAAATCAATATATGCTATGTTCACTTTTTTTTTCTTTTTCTTCTGTTTTTTTTTCTCTCATGGTTTTTCCCTTTTGTTTTGATTTTTTCTCTCCCAATATGATTTATCAATAAATGTGCATTTTTACAAAATGAATGTACATGTATAACCAGAAAGAAAAAAAAATTTTTAAAGAATACAATACATACTGTTTGGATAAAAAGGGAGGGGGAAAAAACACTTCCAGAGACAGGATTTGAACCTGTCTTCCTACTCCAAGAAAGGATTTCTGTGACCCATGTCATTTCTCAAAGGGGAATACAAAGTCATTTAAAAGATAGATTTGACTATTTGTTGGTTCTGGCTGGGGATGGCTATAGAAATGTCTCATGAAAGAATCCAAATAGCTTTGTAGTAATGAACTATGCCCATGAGTATTGTGAACCCCTCCCTAAAGAGGCCACAGTTCAGTGGAGAATCAGCAGATGGCAGTATTGATTGCATTGCAAAACAAGACCCAGAGCCACCCATCAGACAACTTCAGCATCTCTTCCCGGAACCGCTGTCAGAGGAGGGAATGATGTTCCAGTGGGGTCATAATCTTAAAAACGTGTTTTCTGATCTATATATGTCTTTTCCAACGAATAACTTGGGGAAACTTTGAGAATATGTGCCCCTATAGACATGAGGGAGAGTTTCTTGCAATGAATGTAATACAGTGTAAAAAGAACTAGATTTGAAGTCACAAGTCCTGGGTTGGAACCTAGATACTGCCATTTACTACCTTTGTGAACTGGGACAAATCCCTTTGTCTTTATGGACCTTAGTTTTCTTATTTGTAAAGGAAAAGGATTGGGCTATGTGGCCTCTAAGGGTCCTTAATTTCTAAAAATTAACTTAATTTTGCTATTCTGTTTACTTAAGTGCCTTTGCTTTAAAATAATGTGTTCTCTGCTATGGTCTGAACAAAACTATGTAAAAAAAGAAAGAACATTTATTAAGCATCTACTGTTTCCCAAGCACTGTGCTAAAGACTTTACAAATATCTCTGGTTCTTACAACAACCTTGGGAGGTAGGTACTATTATTATCCCCATTTTGCAATTCAGAAAACTGAGGTAAACAAAGGTTAAATGGCAAAAACAAAGAAAGGTTTTTTCCCAAGTCACACAGTTAGTCAGGTCTTCCTGACTTTAAGCTCAGTGCTGATGTTGGCACACATGTATCTTGAATTTGAAAGCTACTTTTAAGGAATCAGAAGTACATGTAGAAAAATAAAGACCATTCTTTTCTTGTCAGAAGGATGTTTCACATTTCTTCATCAACTCATTCTAAGCTTCTCTTCTCCTGTCAGGTATATAGAAATGTCATACCATTAATGCATTGTTGGTGGAGTTGTGAATTGATCCAACCATTCTGGAGAACAATTTGGAACTATCCCCAAAAGACTATCAAACCATGAATATCCTCTGATCCAGCAGCGTCACTACTGGGTCTATACCTCAAAGAGATTGTAAAAGAGAAAAAAGGACCCACATTGCAAAAATGTTTGTAGCAGCCCTTTTTGTGGTGGCAAAAAATTAGAAAATGAGTAGATGCCCATAATTTGAGGAATGGCTGAATATATATAAAATAGTATATAAAATAATGGAATATTATTGTTCTATAAAAAATGATGAACAAGCTGATTTTAGAAAGACCTGGAAAGATTTACATGAACTGGTGCTGAGCGAAATAAGCAGAACTAGGAAAACATTGTACACAGCAACAGCAAGAATGTGGACTGATGTTGAACCCATGTTTTTCTGATGCCAGGCATAACTTAATTACTACACTATATTGCATCTCTACAAGAAAGAACTGAGCTTACTCTAGATATAATTTGTCCTATTTTTAAATTATAACACCTCTTTTCACAAAATCAACTTTTTAAATCACATGTAAACAAAATATTAAGGTTATAAAATGATTTCTCTATACAATTATCACTTCCACATCATGGGGGATGGTGTTGTGGGGTACGGTGCCCTCACAATCTGGAAAATTCATTAAAAATTTTGGCCCTCCCTTCATAGTAACTAAGAAGTCTTATTTTTTTCTTTTTATTTTATGAGATATTTACAGTACTTCATTGTAAGATTTGGGTTAATATTATGTAACATATATATTTTATGTATTTCTAAGTCTCTAAACTTTTTCTTTGTATATCATTTGCAGCTTCTGCAAAACTACAAAACTTCTGTTTCTTCCCAGTGTCTAGCATTGTCTTGGACATAGTAGGAGCTTCATCAATTATCAGGCATTTATTAAATTCTTATTGGGTACACAAGAACAAAATAGTCCTAGCCTTAAAGGAATTTACATAATAAAAGGAATAGACAATAATTCCATATTGTACATACAAAACAGATGCAGGATTCTTGAAGGGAAAGGTGTTAGCAGCTGGCACCATCAGGAAAGACCTTACACAGAAAGTGGTCCTTGAGCTTACTTAATCTTGTATAAAACCAGGAATTCCCAAGAAATGGGGTTGAGGAGGGAACACATTCCTGGAAAGTCAGTGCAATTTTTAAAAAGAGTCCACTACAATGAATATTCTCTTATTCCAATAAGCTCTAAATAGAAGAAAAAATGTCTTTCCCAAAGAGTCATTCTAAGTTTCCCCTTCCTTCTCATATTTGTCTTCATTTCTGGATCACAGAAAAGCAGTGGTCTACTCTAGGGGGCAACTGGTCATTTCTCCTGTGGCCTGCTTGCCTGTACTTATGTGTGGTTGGGGAGGAGAAATTTGAAGGGTCTCTAAACTGGGTGAACTTTGTCTAGTGGCCTTGAACTGTGGTAATTTTCCTGGCTTGCTTTGCACAGGACAGGGAGGGAATGAGGGATATTTTATAGTTGGGCTATACTAGACCTATAATTGATGGAAAGGGAGAAAGGTATTTTCCACTGCTGCAAGCTGCTGAAGTGTTTAACTAAAACATTTTTAATCTGAAAGTCATGATAAACCAGAAAAAGAAATGAAAATACAATAACTCTTGATACAACTTCAATATTAAATGTGTTCTCTGAACATTTCCAAAATGCATTTTTAAATACTTTACACCTCATTTACAAGACAGGTTCTTTAGTCAGCTCTGCCAAAACCAATAGCTTGAGATTGACCCTTTCCTCACATAGCCTAAAGCTTGCAACCTCCCAGTTCTGCCTGAAATAATATTGTGGAATCTGTGCGAAATATTTTTTTTTGCCTTTGATACTATCTTTGATGGACTTGCCTCACATGTAGAAGAATAGTAGGAGGAAGGAGGTGTAGAGAAACAATCTCAAGTTGCCAATCATCAAGAATCCAGCTCCATTTCCAAGTGCCTGATCTTGTTTTTAGGCCTCTTTAACTTATCAAGGGTTAGATTAGCAAAGAGTGAAAATGTGTGTATAAAGTTTTCAAAATCAGAAATATAAACTATCATAAACCATCCCCCCAAAAAGTTCAAAATTCCAAAAAATCCCCCCCAAAATTCAAAAATCCCTAAAAGATCACTTCACATCTGTCAAATTAGTAGAGTGATAAAAACTCCTCATAACAGAGCTTTAAGTGAATGGATGAATAAATAAAAAAGCATTTGTTAGTTATGTAGTCTATGCCAGACATTGGGGATACAATTACAAATAAGCAAGACCTGTTTATTTATCCCTGCTCTCATAGACCTTACATTTTGGTAAGGAAGACAACATCTACAGAGGATTCACGTCAAGGAGGAGTGTTTCTGACAGAGAAGTCAGAGAGAATGGTGATAGGAATAAGAGGATAATTGAATGAGACAACCTTGCCTGAAATAATAATCTTAGTTTGATTATTGTCACAAGGGTGACATAGAGAAGGGGGACTTTACTTCAGAAGGCAGATAGGGGCAGGAAAAAAGGTGGCTTGAAATGCAGGTGGGTCAGAAGTGGGTTGAGGAAAGGCTGTTTATAGAGCATAGTACTTGAGTTCAATCTTAAACAGAGTGAGAAATTGTGCAGTCCTGGGTCACTAAGTAGGGTTGGCTGAGAAAGCCTGAAATACTGATAGGATTAATCTGGAGGCAAGCAGGGAAGGGCACTGATGGGAATCAGCAAGATCTCTTGCTGTGGAGGTCTTGGGCAACCCCCCCTTACTGTTTCCAATTAGAAAGCCAAGTTATGTCAAACCCCCAAGATTAAATTTTCCCTGTAAATCTGTCCATGGCCAGCACCATTTTTGCTGAATCCCTTTTGGGTTAGCCAGCATTCTGCCTCCTGGTAATTTCCCTCTCACCCCTTTTTATAGCTAAAACTCTTTTAAGTGCTATGGATTTAGCCTATCAGTCAGGGTCGGACTCCCACTCCATGGTATATTCTCTTTCTCCTGGTTAATTGTGTTTCACTAGGGAACTTGTCTTTTCCATTGTTAATTATTAAAAACCCATTTCCTTGCTAACTACATGCTCTCCCACATGTATTTCATATTTACCACTCCTGGCACCTATTTTATCTCTTTATTTTATCTGTAATCTCTTTTCATAAATAAAATTATCTTTTGGCAAAGAAGATGGCCATTGTGAACTCATCACATTACCAAACTCCAACATTTGGTGCTAGACACCAGTCCCATAATTTGGTGCTAATTGTTCTTCTCAAGTTCATCATTGTAAGAGGTACTAATGAAAAGGATAAAACATTGTAGACATGGGACCCAACCTGTGCAAAGGTAAAGCTATATGGGAGACAGGATATTTACCATCAGTCACAATCACAGCGTTAAGCAATTTTGTTGAGCTATTTTAAGGAACTTTGTTGGATGCTTATAGGGAAGTGTCTATCATGTCAAAACAAAATGTATAAATTAAGCATATATGTATTTGTGAGTATATAAGGGGTTAGTATGTGTTGCCCATGTAAGTTATGTGTATTAACATGGATTTCTCTAGATGGAGCTCACAGGGAGGTATGAAAGGAAAATTCTTTATTTGGGCTTTTACCCTGATTAATGAGGCAAAACTCAGGACAAAGAGAATTGAAAGGATTTTATTGTCAGTACTTCAAGGTAACAATATGTTGACAGACTGATTACTGAAGATCAGCAATGATTTCAAGGTGGAGACAGCTTTTATAAGCCACTTTAAGACAATCCAGTAGGTTCACTTCAGCAAAAGAGATTGGGAGCTTACATCTCAGTTCCTTCCCAAGGTAGCAAGAATGTGACAATTTGTAGGTAGGAATACTTGACAAAGAGCAGATAATGCAAAAAACTGCAGATTTGGTGTCTCTTTCCCTAGAGGAGCCTCCCTCAACACTGGTTGATCAGCAGGGCTGGAATGATGGGTTAACTAAGTCAATATAACTATACACCCTAGAATCTTCTCCAAGGGGAACTTTGATTCCTGCCAGGAGGAAAACAGGAGATTGGTTCCAGAAACAGGCTGTTCTGTACTCCTCACAGAGAGGGGATACAGGCTAAAATTATATCTACCTGTCTCTTTAAATACTATTAGTCTAGGTGAAGTAATTCTTAAAGTCAAGTTGAAGTTTGTTGGATATGCCTTTAGATTTAGTCAGAGTGTCAAATAGTTTTCTTTTATCTTAAAAAATAATCTTTGTTGGACATGGCTCTCCTCAATAATGAGATGATTCAAACCAGTTCCAATTGTTCAGTGATGGAGAGAGCCATCTACACCCAGGGAGAAGCCTGTGAGAACTGAGTTAGACCACAACATAGCATTTTCACTCTTTCTGTTGATGTTTGCATGCATTTTGTTTTCTTTCTCAATTTTTTTTCTTTCTTGATCCAATTTTTCTTATGCAGCAAGCTAACTGTATAACTATGGATACATATATTGGATTTAACATATATTTTAACATATTTAACATGTATTGGAGGGGAGGGGAGAGAAGGAGGGGAAAATTTGGAACAGAAGGTTTTGCAAGGGTCAATGTTGAAAAATTACCCATGCATATTTTTTTTGTTTGTTTTTGTTTTTTGCTGAGGCAGTTGGGGTTAAGTGACTTGCCCAGTATCACACATGTATATGTTTTGTAAATTAAAAGCTTTAATTAAAAAAAATAATAGTAGTCTTTGTTAGAAGGGAAGACTTACTGGGTAGGGAAGGGGATTTATATTTGGAAATGAATGTGACATAAAAACAAACATCATCAATAAAATTTGTAGGAAAATTAGTGTAATTAATGATTACAAGTTGGAGGATGATTTCTAGAGAACCTCAAGGACAGTAGGAAGAAAACCTTGATGCAGCAGTAGAGAATAATGAATTGAGCACTCGATTTGGAGTGAGAAAATCTGTGTCCAAATCCTGATTTTGGACAATCAAGTATTTATTATCTTAAGCTAAATACTGTAGGTACAAAGACAATAACAAAACAATTGAAACAAGCCTCAAGGAGGTTATATTCTTCAGGGTAAGTCTCTCTGAGTTTCAGTCCCTTCATCTATAAAATGAAAACACTATAGTAGATTGTCTGTAAGGTACCTTTGAGAACCAAAATCTTCAATTTCCTATTGCTTCTGTATCATTAAACATTATGAAAACCTCCGCAAACTCATCATTCCTAGGGACTTTTCCTCCCAAGAGATCACCAGCAACAGCACCTGACAAAATCAGATCTCTATATAAACTTTTTCTTGACTGTCCAATTTAATTTGTCCTATGAAAGAGAAAGGGAGGAAAGGAGAGAAAGGAATGACATGGATTTTTCTCCATCTGGCAGAAAGATATCAAAAGTCAACACACAATTCATGCCCCTCTGCTGTTTGATGGAACTCTTAAGCAACCGTCTCTCTTTGTTGCATCAAACACCGAAAATAGCCTATAAATAAAAGAGCCTCAAACTGTTACAGCTTCAGTAATTATTGACCCTATTCCACCTAGCAGCTTTCATCTTCATGGTGCTTCACAGGTGATAATTAGTTCCATAGGCATTTAACTCCCAAGTGTTACATGCTTCCACCTTCATAGTGTCTAGTTAAATTCACCAAGCAGAGACATTTTAAAAGGAAAGGAATCAGGACAACAATCAGATAATTTGAAGAGACAGTCTTGTCCCTGAAAAGTCCTTTAGGCAAGCAAAGGCTTCATCATCTACCTAACTTTCTTAGGAAATGTGATTAGAATACTGAAATATGATGAGGCTGGTATCATCTACCTATTGAAAAAAAAAACCAACAGTAAATAGAATTTGGAATCAGGAGGCTTGAATTTAAATCTCAACTTCAATGCTTACTTAACCATATGCCTTAATATCTCTGTTGTCTCCTCCTCAGTAAATGAGGATACTAAAGGCAGCACAGTATGTATAAGTGCTTGTTGATTTGTTAACAGACAGCTGGAATTAAAACTAAATAAAAATCCTATAGCAAGCACTTACTAATTCTAAAATCACTCCAGGCTTAAAAGCCTCAATTTTCTCATCTGTAAAATGGAGATAATATGTGCAGTGCCTACCCTCTGAGTTGTGATGAGAGGTTTTCAACCTTTAAAGTATTATATAAATGTAAGTTGTTATTATTATTTATGGGACTACAGAGCTGATGAGAATAATCAAGGATATAGAATATTATGTCTGGGATACAAGGGTCTGTTTCTTCTTTTTGTATACTAAAAGTACAAGGGGAAAGGGCATTTTATTGCTTTTTATTTCTTAAAATAGTGTTTGGCAGTAATTTCTAGAATGAATTTATTTAGCCCATTCTAATTTTTACATTAATGTAAGGCTTATGTAAAGACCTGCTGTTTATTGATGGTTGCTGTTCAGATGATTTTACTGGTGTCTGGTGATTCTTCATAATTCCATGCAGAGTTTTCTTGATGAAGATACCAGAGTATTTTGGGACCT
>JAJPUD010001482.1:324696-342209 GCA_023553655.1 Myrmecobius fasciatus | reverse complement strand
AGGCAAATTAAGTAAAAAGGAACAAATACCAGTCTACAACATTAGATAATCTGATTTTTAATTGGAAGAAAGATAAGAGACTTTCCAAGTTGGAAAGGAGAGAATGAACAGGTACAATTTCCTGAAATTAGAAAAGCAGCTGTCCTGCTTCTTCCACATGTCTACAAACAAAGGAACATGGAAACAGTACCTGATTGATCAGTATAGACCCACTTTTCAGATAAGACATATGGGCTAGCTGAGATGTACAATTGTGAGAAAACTCCTTGCATTGATCTTTGGATCTGACTGGTTTCTGGTCAGCGTAACTAGTAAAGATCTCTAAACAGCAGGTGGAAGAGGTCCAGTTTCTCAGCTACCCAGGGCTAGGTTCAAACAATGCAATAAGGTTTTCTCCTGATTCTCATAACTGAATAAAGTCATCTCACATGACGGAATTTGGATTAGATCATAATTGAATAGAACTAAGCTAGCTCCAGAATTGAGTCACAAGATGGAATCAGTGTGATTCACTCAATTCCCACAATTAACCACTTGTTGTCTTAATCCCCTCAATTCCCTTAGTATGGTTTTTCCTTCTACAGCTCATTGTACAGATGAGGAACTGAGGCAGATAGGTTAAGTGACTTGACCAGGGTCACACAGCTAGTAAATGTCTAAAGCCAAATTTGAATTCATGAAGATAATTCTTCCTGACTCCAGGTCTGGCACTCTATCCATGGTGCCCCCTAGCCAACATCACTCACCCTTTTACCTCCCAGTTTACTGATAACTAACACAATACTTTTTCCAAAGATGATAAATGGATCCAATTAAAGCTGGGCAGCTGTGAGCCCTGTAACTCTCAATTATTCTCTCAATCAATGAATGAAAGTATATTTTGGCAAGAGCCTGAGGTTAACAAAGCAACTTCATTATATATTTGAGAGAGAGAGACAGACAGACAGAGACAGAGACAGAGAGACACAGAGAGAGACAGAGATGAGATAGACACAGACAGGGACAAACATAGAGAAAGAGGAGAAAGACAGAGACAGAGGGCAGAGAGACAGACAGACAGACAGACAGAGACACACAGAGAGAGAGACACAGAGAGAGAGGGAGGGACAAAGATAAAGAAAGAGGGGAGAGAAAAAGAGAAAAGGAGGGGGGAGGAAAGTTTGATGTCAACCAATATTCTAGGATTCATATGTAGAACAACTTTGCTTCTAGACACTTTTTTGTTTGCTTCTAAGCAAACATTTATGTGTACCTTAAAGGTTATCTTGTCCAATGTCCTCAATCTATAAATAAAGAAACTGAGACCCATATATAGATGCTGTTAATATCCCCATTTTTATTGTGAACGGATCCAGCCATTCTGGAGAGCAATCTGGAACTATGCTCAAAAAGTTATCAAACTGTGCATACCCTTTGACCCAGCAGTGTTTCTATTGGGCCTATATCCCAAAGAGATCTTAGAGGAGGGAAAGGGACCCACATGTGCAAGAATGTTTGTGGCAGCTCTTTTTCTAATGGCTAGAAACTGGAAACTGAATGGATGCCCATCAATTGGAGAATGGCTGAATAAATTATGGTATATGAATGTTATGGAATATTATTGTTCTGTAAGAAACAACCAGCAGGATGATTTTAGAGAGGCCTGGAGAGACTTGCATGAACTGATGCTGAGTGAAATGAGCAGAACCAGGAGAACATTATACACAGCAACAAGACTATATGATGATCAATTTTGATGGACATGGTTCTCTTTAACAATGAGATGATTCAGGGGCAGCTGGTGGAGCAGTGGATAGAGCACCAGCCCTGAAGTCAGGAGGACCTGAGTTCAAATCTGGCCTCTTAACATTCCCTAGCTGAGTAACCCTGGGCAAGTCACTTAACCCAAATTGCCTCAGCAAAAAAAAAAAAATGATTCAGACCAGTTCCAATGATCTTGCAATGAAGAGAGTCATCTTCACCCAGAGAGAGAACTGTGGGAAGTAATGGTCATTCACAACATAGCATTTTCACTCTTTTTGTTGTTGTTTACTTGCATTTTATTTTCCTTCTCATTTTTTTTTCTGGTTTGATTTGATTTTCCTTGTGCAGCAAGATAATTATATAAATCTGTATGCATGTATTGAATTTAACATATATTTCTCCATGTTTAACATATATTGGACTATTTGTCATCTAGGAGATGCGGTTGGGGAAGGGGGGAAAATTGGAACACAAGGTTTTGCAGGGGTTAATGTCGCAGAATTATCCATGCATATGTTTTAAAAACTAAAAAGCTCTAATAAAAAAAAAGCAAAAAAATCCCTATGTTTATACATGAGGGAACTGAGGTTAAAAGACCTAGTGAAGCACATAAATGCTTTGGGCCAGATACCTACCTGCCAGTCAGAATGATTGCAGAAAGGCAAACATGTTAATAAACTATGGTGCAGAATGAATTAGTCCAATCATCTCTAAAAACAATTTGGAATAACATTTTTTAAAGGTCTCTAAATTATACATATCCTTTGACCAGAGGTCCCATTATTGGGTCAAAGACACAAAGTAAGTATACATACATACATACATATATATATATATATATGTGTGTGTGTGTGTGTGTGTGTGTGTATGAGTGGGTATATGCCATGTAAATGTGTATCATACATATATACATGTGTCTATATATTACATGTGTATTTTATTTCTGTGTGTATGTTTATGTACATGTATATACATGTGAATGTATCTGTATATATTCATACCCATAAAAATGTTATATATTACCTAATATCATAATAATATAATATAATATTAATACAATTTGACACATGCTACGTTCACTTCTTTTTTCTATTGTTTCTTTCTCTCTTGCAGTTTTTCCCTTTTGTTCTAATCTTTCTCTCCCAACATGATTCATAAAGAAATATGTATTGTTGTATAGATCAAACAAAATAATACATATGAGGTGTTTGTAAATCTAAAAGTTTTAATATAAATGATAGATATTATTATTATTTTATTGTTATTCTTGTAGCTGGATAAATACCAGAAAACTTATATTAGAAAAACTTAAAGAGTTGCTTGGTTCTCAACACCAAAACCCATTGGGCAGCTCCTTTCTTGAGAACAGCTTTCCTCAACAGAATATTTACTGCCTATTGCCTGGGAAATGTTTTTGTTTCCCCCTTAACTTAGAAAAGAGTAGTCTCTCACTTGTCCCAATGCAAGTGAAAGTATCATCTATTAAACTGCCCAAGAAAATAGGGCTTTTCTAATTTTCTAATTCTAGAATTCAATTAAAAAAAAAGTTCCCAAAGGTTGCACAAAAGAAATTCCAAGCATGTGCCACATTCTAAAAACTATTGTTCTCTTATAAAACGAGTTTTAAGCAGTTGATAGTTGGTTCAGAAACCGTTTTTTTCTCCAGTTAAAGAAAAGCAGGGGGCAACTAAGTTGCGCAGTGGTTAGAACACCAGCCCTGAGGTCAGGAGGACCTGAGTTCAAATCTGACCTCAGACACTTAACACTTCCTGGCTGTGTGACCCTGGGCAAGTCACTTATCCCCAGTTGCCTCAGAAAAAAAAAAAAAAAAAAAAAAAAGAACTTTAAAGAAAAGCAGATATTGACTTAGAATCTTCCAGTGGTTCTTGGTTCCAAAGGTTGGAAGAATGCCAAAAACCATGAAGTAAGGGATCATAAAGTATTGAAACCAAAGGATGGTCCAGGCAGACCATCTACCTTGAACATCACAGAGCCAGCCCTGCCTGTTCTAGAATGCTGTCAAATGTCTGTCAAATTATTAAAAGGGGCTGGAAAATAGGGGTCCCATATTCTATCTGTGACCTTAGAAGCTGTTTACCTACCCCAGGACATAAATGGAGAAGCCCTAGTGTTAAGACTTGTTTGAGTTTTGTATCCCTGGAACAGGTGTCCCACTACAGAGAGAGGGACTTTCCCCAAACAGGGCATCATTCAGATCCAATGGTCCCTGAGACCTGCTTCCTTTCCACCACTTGCCATTTGACACTGACATGCTGAAATGTAATCAGTATATTTGTGTTAGACCATGTGCTGGGTTTGTAACAGGTAAAATCTGAAATAACTGAGGAAATGAAGATTTGAGATTCCAAGCATATTGATTTATTAAGCAACACATGCCAATAGCATAACAAATTAGGACCAGGCCTCCTTGGTTTGGCACCAGACCCTGCCTGAATACAGAGGGCAGGCAGATTTTTATGTATTGTTGTACTTACTCTGTCATGTCCAACTTTTTGTGACCCCATTTGGGGTTTTCTTGGCAAGGAAGACTCTTCCTGACTTCAAACTTGGCACTCTATCCCTTGCATCACCTAGCTGCCTCTTTTATGCTTTAAAAGAAAACAAGTAACAGGAAATAAACCAGAATACAAGATTGGGTAATCTGATTTCTAGTTGGAGGAAAGTTTAGGGGCTTTCTGAGTTGGAAGGGGGATAGGGGACAGAAGCAATTTCCTGAAATCAGAAAAAATAAGGAAAAGGTGATATTGATTGTATAAGGCCAATTTCCAGATAAGATGCATAGGTTGCTTGAAATGTATGATTGTGAGAAAATTCCTTGCAACAGTCTTCAGATCTGATTGGTCTTCTGGTCCTTTGTCTCTAAGAAGCAGGTGAGATAGCTAGGTAGCACAATGGATAGATGCTGGGACTGGAGTCAGGAAAACTTGAATTCAAATCCAATCTCAAACACTTAGTAGTTGTGTGATCTAGCACCAGTCACTCAACACTGTTTGCCACAATTTCCTCACCTGTAAAATGAGCTGGAGAGGGAAATGGAAAGCTACTCCCATATCTTTGCCAAGAAAACTCCAAATGGGGTCATGAGAAATCAGATATGATTAAAACAGCTGAAAAACAACAAGCAAGCAGCAAGTGTCCAGTTTCCCAGCAATGCAGGGCTAGATTGAAACAATGCAATAATGTTTTCTCACAGTTCCCATAATTAAATAAAGTTGTGTCAGAAGACAAAAATTGCACTAGAACCATAATTGAATAGAAAGGGAACTGAGCTATCTACAGAACTGAGTCACAAGATAGAGTTAAGTGTAGTTCATTCAATTCCCACAATTTCATCAAGTGGATCTCTCCTTTATAGGGAGAATCTAAAGCCCCAGAATAAGGAGTAATTCTAATCAGAAATAAGTTGGAACATGAAGGAGTGACTTGTCTCCCTAAGACTTGCTCTTTCTAACATCTTTTTTCCATAGTCCCTAAAAAAGAGAGATTCAAGTACTTTAAGACAGTGAAATAATTATGAAACAAAATTCAGAGCCAAGACTCCATAAAAGAAGAAAAACCCACATAGAGCCTACAAAACCAATGGTTCTTTCACAAAAACATTCTGAATGACCTTGTACTAACTTGTATAAGGAATGTTATTTAATTTCATTCCTCTGTAATTGCTTTGCTCTTAGCAAGGAAGACTATTTTTCCCCTATTGCCCACTAAGGGCTGTATTGTCATATACAACAAAAGAATGATATCCTACTGGTAGTTGTGGATACCATGAATATCACTGACAAAGGCAATGTTGTATAAACATGTGAGAATGCAGCTATGACAGAGAGCTGTTCTCCCTGGTGAACAAGACATCATTCAGAGTTGAAACAGAACTTTTCACAACTGGGGCTTTTTACATGAAGATAACTCATCCATATAACTGCTTTCTCACTGAGAAATTATTGAAGACATATCCATGTCTACATATACCAATCTTGTTCTTTGTGTGAAATATTTGCCTTTTTATGATTTTTAAATTTCATAATCAAAAACATTAAAAATAATTAAATATATACCAATACAAAATATGATAGAGGGCTGTAGAATTTGCTCAGGAAGTCTAAACCCAGGATGCTCAGTATGGTATAAATGTATGGTTTATCCTCAGCAACTTCAGGTCTTTCCCAGAAATAAAAAAAATTATGTCATTCATGTCTCAATTTCTCCTAGTCTTATGTTTCTCTCTGAGGTGCCTCATGTACTTCCCTAAAGACTAGTCACAAGGGCACTGGCAATATTTTTCCATTCTGCCATTCTTTGGGGGAAAATATATGTAGGTTATAGGCTACTTCAGCAAGACAAGTGTCACCATACAGATCTACTGTCACTGGTACCTACAACTTGCTTCAGAATACTGGGAGCTAAGGCTCTAATCTGATTATTCAGATTGAGACTGTTATTTCAGGGTTAACAATCATTCAATCAATTGACAACATTAAACACTCATTAAGTGTCCAAAGCACTAAGAACAGAAAGACAAAAACCAAATAATCCCTGCCTTCAAGTAATTAGCATTCTAACAAAATAGATAACACACGTGTGTGTGTGTGTGTGTGTGTATGTGTGTGTGTGTGTGTGTAGATCCAAATATATATATAATGTATAGATACATATGCACATACAAATACTTATATGTTATGCATAAAAAATGTAAGGTAGTTTAGGGAGCAAGTTTACCAGCATTTGGGGAAAATTGGGAGAGGCTTCATGAAGAAAGCATTCTTTGAGTTTGTTTTTCAAGAAATCGGAGGTTTCATGTGTCCAAGGAAGGGCATTCTGGTGTGAAGACACAGGGATAGAAGGTGGACTGTCATATATGTGCCAAACTGTACATGGTTAAATTGAAACGGGCAAGGAGGGGAGTACTGGGAAGGAAGGTAAGACATGATCAGACCTATTCTTTAGAAAGAGTTAAATGATTAAGGCTGTAAACCTTTGTGACTAGAAGGATGGTTTTTGTCCTCAATAGAAATAGACAAGTTTAGAGACTTCACTGGCTGGACTAAGGCAACAGTAGTGTTCATATCCAATACCAGTTGAATATGCCAGTCCCTTGGGAGTTTATAAACCCAAAATGTACAATGGATGAAAATCAGTTCCAAGAATGGCTGGCTGAATCCATTGAGGATTTTCAGAAATGTTGCTGGATCCTAAAGAGGATTGTTAATTCCACCCAGGAGAGCTGACATACGATTGACATATAAGTTTTGTGAGTTTTGAGACTGTCTCTCCAGACCTTCAGGGCCTTCCTTTAGCCCCACTACCTCAGACATAAAGGAGTCTAGTCAATCAAGGGGGAGCTCAACCCTAAATCATACTAGCTGAATAGATCCAAGAAGTCACGGAAAGGCTGTGCCTCTGTTGCAGGCCTTCTAGTTATTCCTGAGTTATTTGTTCTGCTCATAAGTGAAGTGGCCTGTAGTAAATGGGAATTACTACTCAGGGACGGAGAGAGAGAGAGAAAGAAAGACAGAGACAGACAGACAGATAGATAGACACAGAGACAGGGAGAGAACCTTTGATAGAACTTTGCACTCCCAAGGTCCTCAAGCTTTACTGTCTCCCTCACTAGCATAATCCTGGAGTTTGAGCTCCCCAATCCCTCATGCTATAGGACAGTTGTCAACTCAGAAGGCTTCAGTCACTTCACAGATCCTGTTAGTGTATATCAAGCAATAACTTCTCTTGCCCCTATAACTGCCAGTAAGGTGAAGTTATATGGAGTCAAAATAGAAAGAGTCTGATAAGTATCCCTTTGATGATGAAAAGACAGTATGGCTGACAGGGAAGAAGTCTTATATATTAATCAAGAAAGAAAAAAGATTGTTTATTATGTGCCAATATTGCATTATTCATTGAAGAAACAAAGATAAAAATGAAATAATCCCTGCCTTCAAAAAGCATACATTCTATTGGGGGAGACAACATGTTCACATGCAAGAATATACAAAATAAGCATTTGCAAAAGATATATAAGCTCTTGGGAATGGGAAATACTTGCAGTTAGGGGATTGGGAAAAGCTTCATGTAGGACATAGCAAAAGAGAAAATTATAACAAAGAGGCTCTCTTTTAATAGTGAAAAAAATGTTGTAAACTAATAGGAGAAAGGATATTATATATTAATTAATTTGACCAACAGGCATGTGACTAAGAAAACAATCACATAAAATCCTTACTATATGAATGGTACTATGCTGGGTGCTGAGTGGTAATACACAGATGAAAATGGCATAATTCCTTGTTCTCAAGGAAGTTACAGTTTAGTAAAAAGAAGGAATATGTATACAAATAATTATGTGTTAGAATAATAAAAGGACATTTAGGAGAATGTCAGGAAGCTGAAGAACATCCAGAAGAGGATGGCCAAGGTGGTCTAGAGTCTTGAGACCATGCTATGTGAAGAACAGTTGAAGTACATGGATATGTTTTGCCTAGAGAAGTTGAAATTTATGAGGGACACAATAACTTTGTTTAAGAATTTGAAAGGCTGTGATGTGGAAGAGGAAATTAGACTAGTTCACTTTGGTCCCAAAGAACAAAGCTATGAACAGTGGGTAGAAATTGCAATGAGACAAATTTGGGACTGGTTTACTAGCAATTAAAATTGCCCCATGGTAGAATAGACTTCCAAAGGAGAGAGTTGATTTTTTCTCACTGGAGCTCTTCAACCACTTGTCATGGGAAAAGTTGTAAAGAAAAGTCTTACTCAAGAATGGGTTGAGGAGATGGCCTTTGAGGTACCCTTCAGTGACAAAATTCTATGATTCCATACCAACAAAATCAACTACTGAATTGTAATGCTCAGGTGCCTATAGCTAGCAGGAAACGCACGTGACCATCTGGGGGCCGAATGGCTGAGCACAGGTGCAGCATTACTGATGCAGCAAAACACCACAGGACGGAGGACCATAGAGCCTAAGTCACGTGAAAGATGTTTTGCATATTGCACGAGACCTGCAGGCGCTGTACACGGCTCGAGGGCCGGTGCCCTATCAGAGCAGGCCAGCTCAGACCGGAGACCTCCGAAGTGAAACACGATTGGTTCGCTGTGGCGTGGGCGGAGAAGGACGAGAAGGGATAAAAGGAGACTGCCGCCATAGAGACTGTGATTTACTATTAGCACAGCTTTGTAGACTATGTAGGTGTAACACATAATAAAGCAAGATAAAGCATATCCCTGTGTCCTGTGGTAAACTGTGAGGTTCCTCCAGGCCGTGGAGGCTTGGAGCCGGAGACGTCCGAAGCCTGTTGAGGTGAGCTTATCCTACCCTTAAGCTTAATTGTAACGCTGGTCGTTACACTGAATGAACAGCATGATATGGCAGCCAAAAAACTAATGTGATATAATTCTTCATGAAGGAAGGTAGTCAATAGTTATGTCGTATTTTGCCTTAGTCACACACTTTTTAGTGACTTTAGGACACCACATTTTAGAGAGAACTTTTATAAACTGGAGAGGTTCAGAGAAGGACAACCAGAATGGTAAAAGTCAAGATTATACAATATAAGGTTGTTAAATATAAATAAAAATTATATCTATTAATTATTCATACATTAATAGATAAATAAATATATTTATACACATACACATAAATATACATTAAAAATACAATATAAGGGTTGACTGAAAAACTAGGGATATTTATCTTAATAAGAGAGGATCTAGTAAGCTTAAGATATTTATCTTTAACTTACAACTCCAGTTTTCTTATACTTTACTCCCCTTCTTACTATCCCTCTCATATGACAATCTAGCTACTATCTGTTTTCACTGACAGTCCTCCAAACTTGGAACTCTCTCCCTCATCATCTCTGCCTTCTGGCTTCCCCGGTTTCCTTCAGGTCTCAAGAAATTTTTTAAGAATCAAAAATCCCATGTCTTTAAAGAAACCTTTCCTCCAAGATTATCTTTAACCTGCATTATATATTGCCATTAATTGTTTGCATATTGTCTCTACCCTTTAAGTTGTCAGCTCCTGGAGGGAAAAGATTGTTTTTCCTTTTTTTTTCTATCCTCAGTATTCAGCATATCCTCTCACAGAGTTTACACTCAGTTACACTCAGTTTACACTCAAGTCTTCTAAAAACTGTTTTGTATTATTTTTTATTAAAGCTTTTTATTTACAGAACATGAGTGATTTTTCTACACTGACCTTTGTAAAAAAATTTTTTTGTTCCAAATTTTTCCCCTCCTTCCCCCAACCCCATCCTAGATTACAGGTAGTCTAATACATGTTAAATATGTTAAATTATATGACAAATCCAATATATGTATACATATCTATAAAGTTATCTTACTGCACAAGAAAAATCAGATCTAGAAATAGAAAAAAAAAACCTAAGAAGGAAAACAAAATGCAGGGAAATATTTACAGAAAGCATTAAAATTCTATGTTGTGGTCCATACTCAGATCCCACAGGCCTCTCTCTGGATGTATATGACTATCTTCATCACTGAACAATAGAAATTGGTTTGAATCACATCATTGTTGAAGAGAGCCATGTCCATCAGAATTAATCATCGTCTAGTCTTCTTGTTGCCATGTATAATGATCTCCTGGTTCTGCTCGTTTCACTCAGCATCAGTTCATGCAAGTCTCTCCAGGCCTCTCTGAAATCATCCTGCTGGTCGTTTCTTACAGAACAATAATATTCCATAACATTCATATACCATAATTTATTCAGCCATTCTCCAATTGATGGGCATCTTTTCAATTTCCAGTTTCTTGCCACTACAAAAAGGGCTGCCACAAACATTTTTGCACATGTGGGTCCCTTTTCCTCCTTTAAAATCTCTTTGGGATATAGGCCCAGTAGAAACACTGCTGGGTCAAAGGTTATGCACAGTTTGATAACTTTTTGAGCATAGTTCCAAATTGCTCTCCAGAATGGTTGGATCCGTTCACTGTTCCACCAACAATGTATCAGTGTCCCAGTTTTCCCACATCCCCTCCAACATTTGTTTTTTTTTTTTTATTAGTACTTTTTATTTGCAAAACATATGTATGGGTAATTCCTAAACATTAACCCTTACAAAGCTTTCTGTTACAAATTTTTCCCCCCTACTCCCCACCCCTCCCCTAGATGGCAGGATATCCACTACATGATAATTATGTTAGAATACTTAAAAAATCAAATATATGTATAGTTATTGCATCATTTTTTGTGCAGGAGAAATCATATCTTCAAGAAAGAATAATCCGATAAAGGAAATACAATGCAAGCAAACCTCAATAGAGAACATGAAAATGTTATGTTGTGGTCCACATTTCACATCCCTCTCTCTCCCTCCAACATTTGTCATTATCTTTTCCTGTATCTTAGCCAATCTGACAGGTGTGTAGTGGTACCTCAGAGTTGTCTTAATTTGCATTTCTCTGATCAATAGTGATTTGGAGCACCTTTTCATATGACTAGAAATAGTTTCAATTTCTTCATCTGAAAATTGTCTGTTCATATCTTTTGACCATTTATCAATTAGAGAATGTCTTGAATTCTTATATATTTCAGTCAATTCTCTATATATTTTAGAAATGAAGCCTTTATCAGAACCTTTGAATGTAAAAATGTTTTCCCAGTTTATTGCTTCCCTTCTAATCTTGCCTGCATTCATTTTGTTTGTACAAAAACTTTAATTTGATAAAGTCAAAATTATCTATTTTGTGATTCATGATGATCTCTAATTCTTCTTTGGTCACAAATTCCTTCCTCCTCCACAGATCTGAGAGGTAAATCATCCTACATTAAGAACTGTTTTGTATAAGAAAGATTAGGTTAAATTTACATATTCCAGAAAGACAGAATTAGGAATACATGAAGTCTTGCTTATTTAAAATTTCAAAAAATACTAGTTTGATTTTTCAATCTATAAAATATCCTACAAGTCTACTTTTCTGTATTGTTGCAAAGTATCAAATTCTTTACTGCAGACTCCATTCCCAATTGCAACTTTTCTGAGAAATAGCCTCCAATGTATTGATTTAGTAGCAAACATTTAACAACTTAGAATTATAGGCCAACTAGTTCATTTTACAGATGAGGAAACTGATGCCTAAGTGTCTTTGTGTGTGTGTGTGTGTGTGTATGTGTGTGTCAAAAACATGGTGCAAAACAAAGAAAACAAATGAAAGCCCAACCATGTCTGCTACCTATCTCAGACAATTCTAAAATAACAACAGAAGTTATTTTTAGGGAGAGAATGAATGATACGTTGTCATTAAAAATATACAATATCAAATAGTAATTTAAAAAATATACTTAGAAAAAGGCAGTCCACAGATCATTTGGAGCAGTCACAGATCATCTGATCTCAGATCAGAAGCAACCAGTGAAATCTGCCTAATGGAATATTGATTTGATAATTTAGTAACAAGTAGAATAGTGTTTCAAACCTGAGGTCCATGAACTTAAAAAAAAAGGTACTGTTATTATACTTCAATATAATTTATTTTCTTTATAATCCTATGAATTTTATTTTATATAATCCTATGGATTTTATTTTATACAATTAAAAATATTTTTCTAAATTTTTTACTGTATTTTTCTTGCTTTTTGCAACATATTTAATATTGAAAATGTTTGCATGATATCATGTGTATAATTGATATATTACTTGCCTTCTTAATAGGTGGGGGAGGATCTGAAAGAGAGAATTTGGAACTCAAAAAATTTTTGAAGGTTAAAAGTAAATAATTTATTTTTTAATTGTTTTATTTTTTTGGTTATACATGTATATTAACTTCTTAAATACACATTTCTTTATGAATCATGTTCAGAGAGAAAAATCAGAACAAAAGGGAAAAACCACAAAAAGGGGGAAAAAACAGAAAGAAGAAATGAACATAGCATGTATTAATTTACATTCAATCTCCATAGTTCTTTTTTCTGGATGCAAATGGCGTTTTCTATGTGAAGTGTATTGAGATTGTCTTGGATTATTGAAGCACTGAGAAGAACTAAGTCTTTTATAGTTGATCATTGCACATTCTTGCGGTTATTGTGTACAATGTATTCCTGGTTCTGTTTGTTTTATTTAGCATCAGTTCATGTAAATCTTTTCAGGCCTTTCTAAAATCAGCTTGTTCATCATTTGTTACAGAACAATAGTATCTTCATATACCACATTTTATTCAGCTATTACCCAATTGATGGGCATCTACTTATTTTCCAATTGTTTACCACCAAAAAAGAGCTGCTACAAACATTTTTGCACATGTGGGTTCTTTTTCCTTCTTTAGGATTTTCTTGAGATACAGACCCAGTATTGAGACTGCTAGATCAAAGGGTATGCAGTTTTATAGAACTTTGGACATAGTTCCAGACTGTTCTCCAGAATGTTGGATCAGTTCACAACTCCACCAGCAATGCATTAGTGTCCCAGTTTTCCCATATCCCCTCCAAAATTAATCATTATTTTTTCCTGTCATCTTAGGCGATCTGAGAGGTGTGATGTGGTACCTCAGAGTTGTTTTAATTTGCATTTCTCTTATCAATAATGTTTTAGAGCATTTTTTCATATGACTATAGATAGCTTTAATTTTGTCATCTAAAAATTGTCTGTTCATAGCCTTTGATCACATCAATTGGGGAATGATTTGTATTCTTATAAATTTGATACCGTTCTTTATATGTTTTAGAAATGAGACCTTTATCAGAAACACTAGCTGTAAAATTTTTTCTCAGCTTTGTACTTCCCTTTTAATCTTGTTTGTGTTGGTTTTCTTTATGCAAAACCTTTTTAATTTAATGCAATCAACGTTGTCCATTTTGCATTTTATAACATTCTCTACTTCTTCTTTGGTCATAAATTCTCCCTTCTCCAAAGATTTGATGGGTAAATTGTCTCTTGCTCTCCTAATTTGCTTATGATATCAACCTTGATGTCCAAATCATGTATCCATTTTGACCTTATTGTGGTATGGGGTATGAGATGTAGGTCTATGCCAAGTTTCTGACATATTATTTTCCAGTTTTCCCAGCAATTTTTGTGAAATAGTGAGTTCTTATTTCAGAAGCTGGAGGTTGGGGGTTTATTTTTTCTAGCTCTTTAAAATAATTTTTTGGCAGTTAGATTAATATGGCGCTGAACAAGTAGACTAATTTAGGTAGAATTGTCATTTTTATTATATTAGCTCAGCCTAACCGTTTGATATTTTTCCAATTGTTTAAATCTGACTTTATTTGTGTGAGAAGTGTTTTATAATTGTGTTCATATAATTCTTGGGTTTGTCTTGGCAGGTAGACACCCAAATATTTTATTTTGTTTACAGTTATTTTAAATGGAATTTCTCTTTCTATTTCTTACTACTGAGCTTTATCAGCAATATATAGAAATGCTGATGATTTGTGCAGGCTTATTTTATATCCTGCAACTTTGCTAAAGCTGTTAATTTTTTCCAGTAGATTTTTGGATGATTTTCTAGGATCCTCTAAGTATATCATCATATCATCTACAAAGAGTGATAGTTTTATCTCCTCATTGCCTATTCTTATTCCTTTCATTTCTTTTTCTTATTGCTAAAGCCAGCATTTTCTAGTACAATATCAAATAATAGTGGTGAAAATGAGCATCCTTATTTCACTCCTGATTCAGCTTCTCGCCATTACAAATAATGATTATTGTTGCTTTTAGATAGATACTGCTTATTATTTTAAGAAAAACTCCCTTTCCCCCCTATGTTCTCTAGCATTTTTAATAGGAATAGGTGCTGTATTTTGTCAAAATCTTTTTCTGAATCTGTTGAAATTTTCATATGATTTCTGTTAGTTTTGTTATTGATATGGTCTACTAATGCAATAGTTTTCCTGATATTGAACCAACCCTGCATTTCTAGTATAAATCCCAACTGGTCATAGTGTATTACACTGCTAAGTTGTTGTAATCTCTTTGCTAATATTTTATTTAAAATTTTTGCATCAATATTCATTAGGAAGATTGGTCTGTGATTTTCTTTCTCTATTTTGGTTTTTCCTGGTTTAGGTATTAGTCCTATATTTGTATCATAGAGGAAATTTGGCAGGACTCCTTTATCTATTTTCCCAAATAATTTACATAATATTGGTATTAATTGTTCTTTAAATGTTTGGTAGAATTATCTTGTGAATCCATCTGGTCCTGATGGGAATACTCATTGATGATTTGTTCAACTTCTTTTTCTAAAATGAGACTATTTAAATAATGTATTTCCTCTTCTCTTAATCTGAACAATTTACATTTTTGTAAATATTCATCCATTTCGGTTAGATTTTCAAATTTAATGGCATACAGTTGGGTCAAATAGCTCCTAATTATTGCAAAATAGCTCCTAATTATTGCTTTTTTTTTTTCATTGGTGGTAAGTTCACCTTTTTCATTTTTGATGCTGGTAATTTGGTTTTTTTCTTTCCGTTATTAACAAAAGATTTATCTATTTTGGTGGGGTTTTTTTTTTCATAAAACCAATTCAGTTTTATTAATTCAATAGTTTTCTTAGTTTCAAATTTTTGGAAAAAAAATAGAGGTTACAAGTAAGTTGTTTCTTTTTTAAAAGGAAAAAAACCTTTTGGGAAAAAGTACTAGGTTTCACTAGACTGTGAAAGGGGTCCATGTCAGAAAATGGGTTAAGAAACTCTCAACGGTTTTGTTTTCCTTCTCAGGTTTTTTTCCTTGTAGATCCGATTTTTCTTGTACAGCAAGATAACTGTGTAAAAATGTATACATATATTCGATTTATCATGTATTTTATTTTATTTTGCTGAGGCAATTGGGGTTAAGTGACTTGCCCAGGGTCACACAGCTGTTACATGTCTGAGACCAGATTTGAACTCAGGTCCTCCTGACTTCAGGGATGGTGCTCTATCCACTGCGCCACTTAGCTGCCCCGATTTATCATGTATTTTAACATAATTAACAGGTATTAGGCTACCTACCATCTAGGAGAGGGGGTGGGGAGGAGGGAAAAAATTGTAACAGAAGGCTTTACAAGGGTCAGTGTTGAAAAATTACCCATGCATGTTATGCAAATTTAAAAAAGGATAAGAAAAAAATAAAATTTAAATTTAAAAAAAATGTTTAAAAATAAAAGAAATATGACTTCTTTTAACTTATTAAAAAAAGAAAAGAAATTAGGAGGGAAGCAATAAACTGGGAAATCATCTTTACATTTAAGGGTTCTGATAAAGGTCTCATCTCTAAAATATATAGAGAATTGTCTCATATTTATAAAAATTCAAGCCATTCTCCAATCAATAAATGGTCAAAGGATATGAACAGACAATTTTCAGAGGATGAAATTAAAACTATTTATAGTCATATGAAAAGGTGCTCCAAATCACTATTGATCAGAGAAATGCAAATCAAGACAACCCTGAGATACCACTTCACACCTGTCAGATTGGCTAAAATGACAGGAAAAGTTAATGATGAATGTTGGAGGGGTTGTGGGAGGGCTGGGACACTGATGCATTGTTGGTGGAGCTGTGAACGGATACAGCCATTCTGGAGAACAATTTGGAGCTATGCTCAAAAAGTTATCAAACTGTGCATACCCTTTGACCCAGCAGCATTTCTATTGGGCTTATATCCCAAAGAAATCATAAAGGAAGGAAAAGGCCCCACATGTGCAAGAATGTTTGTGGCAGCCCTTTTTGTAGTGGCTAGAAACTGGAAATTGAATAGATGCCCTTCAATTGGAGAATGGCTGAATAAATTATGGTATATGAATGTTATGGAATATTATTGTTCTGTAAGAAATGACCAGCAAGATGATTTCAGAGAGGCCTGGAGAGACTTACATGAACTGATGCTGAGTGAAATGAGCAGAACCAGGAGATCATTATACACGGCAACAACAGTACTATATGACGATCAATTCTGATGGACATGGCTCTCTTCAACAATGAAATGTTTCAAACCACCTCCAATTGTTCACTGAAGAAAGCCATATACACCCAGAGAGAGGGATGCGAAATGTGGACCACAACATAACATTCTCATACTCCTTGATTGATGTTTGCTTACATTGTGTTTCCTTTATCTGATATATCGTTTGTGTAGATAAGATTTTTCTTGCACAACAATGATAAGTTTAGAAATATGTATACATATATTCGATTTGCCAATATTTTAACATAATTAACATGTAGTGGATATCCTGCCATCTAGGGGAGGGGTGGGGAGTTGGGGGGAAAAATTTGTAACGGAAAGCTATGTAAGGGTTATTGTTGAAGAATTACCCACACATATGTTATGCAAATAAAATAAAATTTAAAAAAAAATTAAAAAAAGAAAAAAAAGAAAAAAGAAAAAAGAAAAAAAGAAAATAAAAAGTTTTAGTAATAATAAAAATTTTTTACAAAGAAAATAAATGTTTGTTAATTGAAAAAAATTTTTTTAAAAAAGATACATTTAAAAAGTCTATCAATCAACAGTCTTATATTCCACTCATTATCCCGTGACACCCCAGACCAAAATGTTACTTCCTTAAACATCACTAATCCTCCATATATGTTGAATATAAGTTTTCTTTTAAGACAGAAACTGTCCTTCTTTTATACCTGTAACCTTATCCCTATCACTTAGCTGAGTGCCTATGATCAAGAAAATACTTTTTTTTTTTTTTTCCATTCAGAAGATTTTTCTAAATAATCAGGAGACATGTTCTGATTGTTAGAATACTCTTTCAGGGGCAGCTAGGTAGCACAGTAGATAGAGCACCAGCCCTGAAGTCA
>JAJPUD010001482.1:286563-324296 GCA_023553655.1 Myrmecobius fasciatus | reverse complement strand
AAAAGAAACTCTGAACTGGAGAAATTCACCAAGCAAGAATGGCATCAAAATGATCATCTGAAGTAAGGCAATCGTTATCAACATTTCCTATTTCAATATTTGCCATTCAACTCTTCCTTTCCGTATTTTGGTTTGTTAAGTAGGATCAAGAGATTGGGAACAGAAGGCGGGACTTTGGGAAGGGGAGAAGCTTGAATAAAGCCTGACCAGATAAAGGATTGGAAAGTATAAAAAGAAGCTCTTCTATCTCCCGGGGTTAGGTACACTGTTTGCCTCCACAGAGCAAGAACTACCAAGCCTTCCTTCCTTAACAGCTGTGAGAGCCAATGGACAGGAAGACTGACTAATTCTGACCAATCCCCAGATAAGGGGAGGAGGGCTTGTTGCTGCTGCCCCCCCCCAAAAAAAAAAAAAAAAAAACACAATGAGGGGAAAAGGAGATTATTTTGCTATTACCCAAAATCTCCATAGTGGGAACAAACTCTAAGGTCAGAATGTGCACAAGCACTATTTCCTACAAGATTCACTCAAGTAATTAAAGTGCACTCACGTAGAGCCTTTAAAGCCATGGAATCTAGGGGTTTAAAGGGACGATGAAGGGGACATCTTTTTCTCTAACTCAAGCCACTAGGGGATGCTGCGGTGCAAAGAGAAAAAAAAATTGTCAGATGCGAGAACTAGACTTGTTAATCTTGTCCTACTGGAGCTGCCATAGGAACTCGCCCTGAGAAATGAAGGGTAGCTCTGAAATCTCGCGAGGAGAGCAGAGTGTTCGAGGTCCGTCACCTTCCACATCACCGCAGCTTCGCTTTCCCGGTTTCCTCAAACACAAGCATCTTCCTCCTCCACTACACCTCCACTTCCCCCTTCCTTTCGGCTCCCGGGAGGTGGCGCTATCCCCGGTGCCGCTACCTCCATCCGCATTAGTGCCTTCACCGCAGTGATTTCCCATCGGGCAGTGCGGTGCCGGCCTCCGGACCAGTGAGTGCCACGTCCTAAGTGAGGCCCGGGCCTTGCGCGAGGTGGGGAGGGCGGGGAGCTGCGCGGAGAAGGAGCGGGTGATCCTCGTCCTGTGCCTGCCACCGCCATGGGCTCCTCGCAGAGCGTCGAGATCCCCGGCGGAGGCACCGAAGGCTACCACGTCCTAAGGGTAAGAATGCGGCCAGGGGACTGGAGCTATGCGTGCGGGTCGGGGATGGGGTCGGATCCGGTGTGTAAAGCAGAGAGGGAGCGCAGACACACCCACTCCTCCCGGAGGACCCCGGGTGCTAGAAAGAGGAGGAGGAGGAGGAGGAAGCGGCCCCCCACTCGGCTTCTCCGAGGAAAGCCGCCTACCTGCCTCCCGCGTCCAGGGTCGAACTGGCGAGGGGCTTCGAGGAGGCAGCCCCGCGCACTCCCGGGACTCTGGGAGCGCGGGGGGCAGGGGCCGTCAGCTTTTCTTTTTCTGTCTGGAGCTTCTCCCCGTTCTTGGCCGAACGTCTTTCCTGCTCCTCGAGTTTCCAGGGAGGAAGCGAGGGCAAAGCGGTATACAGAGCTTTCTCCAAGGGACCGTGCTGTTGCCGGCAGTGGAACCTTCGAGTACCTGGGTCGGAGTAAATGTGCGCGGGTTGTCACCTTCTGTCTGTGAGGACAGAAAGGCCGGTGTCCGCTCTCTTGAGCTTCGTCAGCTGTAAAAGAAAGCAAGATGGCACGGGCTAGGCTTGCCTTCTCTCTCGTGATTTTTGGACCTTATTTTACCCAGGGTGTTAGTCTGTTTGCCTTTAAAAACAACTTTTTGTAATACGCAGCCCCCCTCCCCTCCTTTTTTGCAATCTCTTTGCACCTTACTCCTCTTCCCCGTTTGGCTTTTAAAGCCCTTCGTGACTTATTCCCTCCACACTTGCATCTTAGTCCTCTGTCCCATACTCTGCATCTGGTGACATTGGCCTCTGCCGTTCCTCACACTCGCCTCTCAACTTGTTCTTTTTCCTATCACTCACACCTGGAACATTCTTTCCACAACTTTGCCTTTTACTTTCTTTGGCTTCCTAAACTCTCAGGTAGACCTACCCTCTGCAAGAAATCTTTCCCAGTATTCCTTAATCTTAATACCTTCCCCTGAAACCCTCTCTAATTCACCTTTATGCGTACGTCTTTTAGTACACAGTGGCTTGTATGTTAGCTTTTGGTTAGACTTGAGAGCAGCGAATTATCTTTACCTTCCTTTGTATCTCCAATGCTTAGCACAGTTCCATAGAGGAGGCACGTAATAAATGCTAATTGACTGAATGAACCTTTCCTCCTATCCTGTGAAATCCAGAATTCTCTTGGAGGGTGAAGATTTTGATTCATAAGTGGTGAGTGTTGTAACTTAACAGCCTATTTCATGGATCTTCAAAAATAAATAAACTTCATTTTAATTGTCATAGAACTCAGAGAAACTTTGCAGTTACACCAGTTTTGGCATCAGAATAGGCAGCAGCGGTGTGGATGGATACGTTGGCCTTGGAGGTAGCAAGATCCAGGTTCAGATTTTGCCTCTTGACACATCAGTTAGATGTGTGATCTTAGGGAAATGACTTAACCATCTGAGGTCTAAGACTGTAAGTTACAGGCATGTTTCTGCCTCCTTTACATCAAGAAGAAAAAAAAGTGGTTTTGAGTTTAAAAAAAAACAACTATGAAGATAGAATACTTTTCTTTAAGACTAGGAGATAACCTTGGGTAATACTTACCACCATAAAACCTTATGGAGTGACAGTAGGGCCAGTGATGGACAACAGCAAAGTGGTTTCTAGGCTGCAGTGCCATTCAGAAAGATGACAAAGCCTCATTTATATCATTAGGCTATGACTTGAAATATGAGACCTATTAGGTAACAGTATTTTCCCTCTGACAGAGCACAGAAATAACAAGATGTATTTAATGATACTTCCCTCTTTTCTACTTGGTTCCATTCTCACCTGGAGTATACTAATTCTTTTTACTGTATTGTATACACATTTTATCCTCCAGGTAGCTCTTGTCTCAGAATTTCTTACTGAAGAGAGTTAGAGGTGAAGCTGGAAGGAAAGGAAAGTTAGTTATTAGCTCTTTAGGTCATAGATTTAAAAGTTAATAAGCATTTATTAAGCACATCCTGGCACTCTGATAGCTGCTGGGTCACACACACACACACACACACACACACACACACTCGCAAAACCATTCCCTTCTCTAGTCATCCACTACAACTCTCTGATATTACAGATAAGAATATGATTTGGACCCAGTGAGGTTAAGTAGTTTGAGGTCACGTGGTTAGAAGTCCCTCAGTTAATAATAGCTAACATTTATATTGTGCCTACTATGTGTTAGGCACTTTATAATTATCTCATTTGGTCCTCATATCAATTTTGGGAGGGGATGCTGTTGTTATCCCCATTTTACAAATAGGGAAACTGAAGCAGAGGTTAAGTGACTTGATGAGGGTCACATAGTCAATAAGTTAAATTCAGAGCTTCCTAACTCTAGACCTGGCATTCTATCCACTGAACCACCTAGCTACCAGGATTAGAAAGTTACTTCTTCTGATTTTATGAACTCTGTCCAAGAACCTACTGACCATGTGGTTAGCACAAGGACTTAGTGTGTCCTGAACTCATTAATCTTGGAGGATTCATTTATTTATTTTGTTTTTACTTATCTGCCTGTGTATTCACAGCTTCCTGTCCCATCAGTAATATGTAAATGCAGTGAAGACTGGAATTTCTTCTATTAAATCTTTGTATTTTCAGTTACTAGCATAGTTGCTAGTAACTGAATAAATGATAGATAAATAAATGAATGCCACAGACCCTGAGATGCTCAAATTAATGCTGAGTGAGAATTCATTGAGTGTAGAAAGAAATGAACTCACTATATGGTTGTATCAATGAAAATTTTATGAAGAAGGAAGTCATAGGTACAAGAACAGTGATTTCTGTTGCATAATGCTTTCAGGTATAAATTAAGTTTAATTTTTTCTCATAATATATAGGAACAGCATCTGTTTAACGGGTAGGTATAATGAATGATTGAAACTGTCTTGTTTTCTATCTGAGGCATCTTGAAATAGTTGATAGACATGCATTCAAGTGATCATGAGCAAGTTGATTCTGGTGTTTTTGGGGGAGGGGAAATAGCATCTAATAAGCATCTAAGGCTTGATTTGAAATGAGGCCTTCCTCTCTGCAGTGTGGTCAGTGCTCTATCCACTGTGCCACCTAGTTGCCCCAAGTTGATTAATTTCTGAGTCAGCTTCAACAATTCTCTAAAACAAATGCCCATCTGTCTTGATTCTAAGATTTTTCCTACTGATAAATTTCTGTATCTAAAAAAGTCACAGATAGACCATATCCAAAGAGAGAGAAGCAAACAATTGCTTTATTAAAATGCTTGTTGTTTTTCATTATGATGCATAATTATTACAGAAGGTAATGGAGTGTTGATTTATTTAGTAGATGGCTTTCAGAAAGTGTTACAATTGAAATAAAAGTACAGTTTAAAAGATCCTGGCTCTGCCATTGACTTCAAATAATTGGAACTATTTCCTTATTTTTGACTTCTTGTTTTTTCCCATCTATAAAATGACATTAGTACCAAACTGATGAAAATACTAATTTCCCTATATTGAATTTCTTCCTATAGATTCAAGTTCTCTAGATATTTTATCTTTCATGCTCACTAAATATCCAGGAAAGTGGTTGGAAGGCAGGCATAGTTATCTCTACATTCTGAAACATGGCTTGAAGTTGACTAGTTTTCATTGAATTTTCTCAGAAAGTCAGTGGTTAATGCAGGAATAAAATTCAGAGTTTTTTTAGTGTTATACTTTATTGTTTTATCTTATAAGGAGCTGCAAACTTATTCACTGTAAAATGTATAGAAATAAATGTCTCTCACTTATCAGTAACTAATAGTGTATCTCCTACTCAGTTCTATTTAGCATATAAACTAGAATAGACAGAATTATGATGGTCAGTCATCTTTTTTCTTGAATGACTTGATTATAAGGATATATTTCATTAATAAATGTGATTTGGGGCACATCTTGATTGGTAATAAAAAAGAATGGGTTTAAACTGTCTTGTCTTACAAAAATTGCCAAAATTTACCATCAGAAATTAACTCTTTAAGAGGAATACTTTTTAGAGCATCTCTTTATGGTGTAATATTTTTTAGTGTAAAACCCAATTTTATTTACATGAAATATGCCTTTCAAAATGATTCAATACAGGGCAGCTAGGTGGCACAGTGGATAGAGCATCAGTCCTGAAGTCAGAAGGAGGAACTGAATTCAAATTTGGTTTCCCTCTTAATACTTCCTAACTGTGTGACTCTGGGCAAGTCACTTAACTCCAATTGCCTCAGCAAAAAAAAAAAGAGAGAGAGAGAGATTCAATACTTATTAGAATCCAAATTCAATAAAAGTTTAAATCTTCATTGTATTTTTGGTGAAGGATCCTTGATATATGGGATTATCTTTATTTATTTATTTTTGGTGAAGGATCCTTGATATATGGGATTATCTTTTCCTTCCACAATATGGTCCAGACTCTATCATAGAGTCTTCCATGTCTTGTGTATGTAGTTGATGCATAGTGTTTTACTGTGTTCCTTGACATTATTCTTTTACCGGTAAAAAGACTTTATGACAGAATATCATGGGGTAATATATATTAAAATGAAGGAGTTGCTAGAATTCACTTTCCTAGGCTTTAGTTAGTTGAATATCATATAATGCTTGTAACCAGATTCTTCAAAGATTTGCAAGTGAAAAGAAATGTTTAGAACCCAGGGACATATATAATTAGTAATATTATGGAGTTACTATAAACCCTATTATTATAAGTATATACAGAATATATAAACTGAATGAGCACTAGGTAGATTTAGAAGGGAAGGCACTAGCAGAAGTGAAAGAGTATGTACATTCCAGGCATGAATATGTGTTGAGGCACAGAAATAGGATACAGTGCTGTATGTGAAGGACATTGAAAAAGTCAGCTCATAAGAGTATGAAGTAGAAAAATGAATAATGAAACAATTTTACATTTGATTCTAGAGGCAACAGAGAGCCACTGGAGTTTATTGAGTAGGGAAGTAACAGACTAGGTCTTTAAGAAAATCACTTTAGCAGCCATTTGGTGATTGGACTTCAAGGGAAATATTTGAGGCAGTTGGTAAGAAATGATAAGCGCCTGACCTAAAGTAGTGAGGAAAACTGCATTTAAAATATGTTGTGGAAATAGAAATAGCAAGATTTAACAGTTGTTCAGCATATGGAGGAGAAAGAGTGAGTCTTTGAGATACCAAAATTATGAACTTGAAAGACTGAAAGGATGGAGGTGCCCCCAGACATAAATAGGGAAAATTGAAAGGGTGAGGGGGTAATTTGTACTATTTTGGCCACATTGAATTTGAGGTGTCTGTGATTTTAAATTGTTTTAAATGTAAAATAGGAAGCTGGTGATGGAGTTTAGGGGACTGAGATTGAGGGTGTGTGGAAAGAGAGACAGAGATCATATATTATTTACATATACATATGATTTACAAAATGCATCATGGATATTCAGTTTTCCTCAGGTTCTTCCTGTATTTTTGTTTGTGATTATGGTTTTAGTGATTTAGAAGTTTGGGTGGATTTCTAGAGACTGAAGTATTTTGAGGAGAAGACATGAATGATAGTTACTACAATTCAATAGCATATAATATTTTGCAATTTTGGTGCAAACCACAGATAATCAGGTAGTTTTGTTGCTGATTCATTGAATAAAATTATAACCAAATCCATGAAG
Source organism: Myrmecobius fasciatus (assembly GCA_023553655.1). NCBI lineage: Eukaryota > Metazoa > Chordata > Mammalia > Dasyuromorphia > Myrmecobiidae > Myrmecobius > Myrmecobius fasciatus. Next base: position 317,499 of record JAJPUD010001482.1, on the reverse strand, counting down.
TCCATCTGCAACATAGCCTAAATTTCAAGCCAGTATATAAATTGTTTTTTCCTCATGGAGTAATTTTTTTTTTCCTGTGTAGTAAATACACAGGTTTTGAATTATCTTTCAAAGACAAATCCTCATATTACAGTTCGTTATAAATTTGGAATCTTCATTGTACACAGCAACATTTAAAAAAAAAAAAAAGATCAATTCTGATGACTCTTTCAACAATGAGATGATTGATGTCAGTTCCAATGATCTTGTGATTGAAGCGAGCCATGTACATCCAGTGTGAGTACTGTGGGAACTGAATGTTAATCACAACATAGCATTCTCACTCTTTTTGATGTTATTCACTTGCATTTTTGTTTTCTTACTCATTTTCTTTCCTTTTTGAACTGATTTTTCTTGTGCAATAAGAGAATTATATAAATATGTTTACACATTGGATTTAACATATATTTTAAGATGTGTAATATATTGGATTGCTTGCCGTCTAGGGGAGGGTATGGGAAGAAGGAGGGGAAAATCTGAAACACAAGGCCATGCAAGTGTCAGTGTTGAAAAATTATCTGTGCATATGTTTTGAAAATAATTTTTGAAATTTTTGAAAATTATTTACTTTAAAAAAAGTAAATAAATTTGGAATCTTATGCTTTTTAGTCTTGTGCCATTTCATAATATTTTATGTATACTAGTCAAAATCATTGTAAGTAAACCTTTATCATAGTCATATGAGGACTTTCAAAATTAAACTAGTTTCTGAAGATTTAAGATTATTGAATCTTTGGATAAACATATCATCATTATTGACAGTCATCTTACTGTAGCTAAAACTAAAAGTGTGAGGTTTCTAAACCAAGCTGATAGTTGAGATTCTCATTTTGTTATACTGCTTGAAAATTTTTAATCAGAAAAAGTAGACTTGGTAAAAGTGATACTCCTTTATTCCACTTGAGTATACCAGATTAAATTACTAGAAAATATACAGCTGTTATATTGCTATGAAATTGGGAAAATGACTCATAGTTTATGCCTTAACAATGATGTCAGCCAAATGTGATTTTTATTTAAAGCAGTTATTATCACTTAAAAAAAAAAGTATTCCTCTAAACAAACCAATTTGGGAAAACTGGTATTGGGAATTAAATGCTAAGAATCACTTTTTAAAGATCAAGAATCTCAAAAGAATTAATAAAAAAAAAAAATGTAAAAGGAGGTCTAGCAATACCAGATCTTGAACTGTATTATAAGGCAGTAGTTATCTAAATTATCTGTTACTGGCTAAAAAAATTGAGTGATAGATCAGTGAAATTGAGTAAATACATAATGACAAATGATTATAGTAACCTCACATTTGACAAATGTAAAGATTTAAGCTTTTGGGATAAGAATTCACTATTTGGCAAAAAATTGTTGGGAAAACTTGGAAGTAGTCAGGCATAAACTAGGTATATGCCAATATCTCACACTATTTACCAAGATAAGAGAAGATATCATAAGTAAATTAGAAGAACATGGAACATAATGTATCAGATTTATGGATAGGAGTAGAATTTATGAATAAACAGGAAATTGAGAATATTGTAAGATGCAAAATGGATAGTTTTGATTACATTACCTTAAAAAAAATTGTATAAATAAAACCAATGTAGCCAAGATCAGAAGGAAAGTAGAAATGGGGGTAGGGTAGGGGTTGTAGACAGTTTCTCAAGTAAAGCCATCTTATCTCAAATATCTAGAGGGCTTTATCATATTTATAAGAATAGTACCCATTCCCCAATTGATAAATGGTCAAAGGATATGAGCAGGCAGTTTGGGGAAGATTTTAAAGGGGTGTTTGGGTGTATATACAGGAATGGCTGAACAAGTGGTATATGATTGTAATGGAATACTGCTTTGCTATTAAAAATGATGAACAGGAAGATTTAGGAAAAATCTGAGAAGTTAGCAAAATAAGAACATTCTACACAGAAACAGCAATACTGTACAGTGATCAACTGCAAATGTCTTAGCTATTCTCAGCCATACAGTGATCCAAGACAGTTCCAAAGAATTCATTGTGAAAATGTTATCCACTTCCAGAGAACAGATGGAGCCTGAATATGGATCAAAACATACTATTTTTCACTTTTTTTCGTGATTTTTTCCCCTTCATGTCTGTCTTCCACAACATGAGTAATATGGTATTATGTTTTATATGATTAAACATGTATAACCTATATCAAATTGCTTACTGTCTCATAGAGGAGGGAGGTAAGGAATTCAAAAATTTTTTTAAATAAATGCTTAAAATTATCTTTACATGTAATTGGAGGAAAATAAAATATTTTCTAAAAGCTATGTATAGTCATAAAATGATTTAAAATCATTATTGGTTAGAGAAATGAAAATTAAAACAACTTTGAGATACTATTTCACTTCTGTCAAATTGACTAAAAATTTCCTAAAATTTAGGGGAAAATGACAAATATTGAAAGGGATGTAGAAAAACTGGGGTACTAAGAAAGTGTTGGTGGAACTCTGAACTTATCTAACCATTTTGGAGAGCAATCTGGATTTATGCCCAGAGAGTTTTAAAATTGTGTATAGAAATCAGTATCAGTATTGGGTCTTTTTCTCAAAGAGATCTGGGAAAAAAGAAAAGAATCTATATGTTCTAAAATATTTATGCCATCCCTCTATGTCGTAGCAAAGAACAGAAAATTGAGGGGATGCTCGTCAAATGGGAAATAGCTGATTAAGTTGTGGTATATGATTGTGATGGAATGTATGTTATGCTATAAGAAATGATGTGCATTAGGAAAACATGGAAATATTTGCATGAAATAATGAGTGAAACTAGCAGAACCAAAAGAACGTTATATACAGTAACAGCAGTACTTTTTGAAGAGTAACTGTGCAGTGAATGAACAAACTTTTCTGAATAATATGAATATTTAAATCAACTACAAAGTACTTAAGGAAGATGTTATCTATCTCCAGAGAAAGAACTGACATGGAATTATGTATTGTATGGCTTCCCATATATATGTGCCAAATGGTGGCCTTCTCTGGTGTAGGCTTGGGAGGAAGGGAAGAAGAGAACTCAAAACTCAAAATGTAACTAAATAAAATTTTTTTAATAGTAGCTAATTAAAACTATCACAATTTCTTTTTTTTTTTTTAAACATCACCATCAGTTCCCCCAGTGATCTTTTCCCTTCTTCCCAAATTAACCTCATAGCAAATTAAGTATAGTCAAACAAAACAAATTAGCACATTGGCCAACTCTGAAAAATTTATGACTAATTTTGCACCTCTGCTCCGGTGGTATCAAACTGAAATAAAAACAAAGCCATAAGGATCTCTATAGCAACAGCATGACAGAAAAGTCCATATTAATATTACCTTTGCTTTATTTTGTTAAATAATTCCAAGTGTTTGGTACTTCTGCTTTCTAGTTTACCTCCACTTGAAAAGAGAAAGACATGCTTTACTGTCAGTTATCTATTGAAACAATAATTGGTCATTGCATTGATCAGAGTTTTAAAGGCTTTCAATGTTGTTTTCCTTTGTTATTTTATTCATTGTATAAATTGTTTTCCTGATTCTGCTCACTTTTCTCTGCATCAGTTCATTAAAACCGTCAGCATCAGTACAGTGAGCCCCTTAGCAGAGGGTCAAGTGGTTATCTAAGAAGAAGTGGTTGGAAAAGAAGCAGGTAAAAACTCCTGCCCGTCAGTAGTAGGATCAGGCAGTGAGCAGCCCTTGTACTTCTAGCCTAGGAGCGGTAGGGGAACATGCCCTCACGAGTCAGTCCGTTTCCCTGGCTTTAAGTTCCTGATAAAAGTCTACAGTTGCACCTTGGAGGAATATTTTGTCTTTGAAGTTATTCCATGTCATGTACAATGTAAGGCATAACTATAAGCATGAGACTTGTTTTTTAACCAATCTACCAGAACTCATATCCAAATGAGTTCTGCCCCATTCAGACAAACTATTATTAGAATGTATATTTATTCTTAATGATACTGCTGAGACGGGTTCGAGAAACAACTTTTTTGGATACCCTTCAGAGTCTGCGGCATATTTTTTTGAATATGTTCATTGGTTTAAAAAAAAAAGTGTTTAAGCTTTTTGTTTTTTGAAACAACCAAAAGTTATTTGGAGTTAAATTAGTTGGTAACAAGTTAGGAAATAAAACCTTTTGCAGTCCTTAATACAAAGTGTAATTATTAATTAGTCTGGTTTTTCACTTGGGGCCTGTAAACTGGTTCTCACTAAAGTTCTAAAACTGTTTTAAGCATCATTAGAATAAGGTGAATATCTTAAAGAATATCATTCTTTCGAATAAGGGAGATCTGTTCAGGGCTTTTTGAAGCTATTGTTTAGAGCAAAAGAAACCAAGGAAGGTGGTGCAGGCCCACTCTCTGAGGCAGGTGTTAGGGTACTGATAACCAGGAGAAAGTAGGGCATCTCAGCTGCAGTTTTGCTTCTATACTGTGTATCCAAGGGAATATTCTTCAGTTTGGGAATGGTAGAACAAATGGGATTAATATCAGATCCTGAGCTGGTGATCTAAATAAGGTCATATCTCTTGGTCTGAACAAACTAAATCAGATCTGAAAGATCTGGCAGGCGAAATCACTGAACTGCTGTCACAGATCTTTGAAGAATTCAACCAACATTTATTAAGCAGAAAAAGACTGTGTTTGGCTCTGGATAATAATAGCTTACATTCATAGCTTACATGTTCTTTCAACCTCTTTGTCATTTCATTCTCAGAACAGTCCTGGTTGATAGTGCACCTATTATTATTCTCATTTTACATAAGTGGACACTAAAGTATGAGCTAGATAGTTACACATAGGCCACATACTTAGTAAGTGACGAAGCTGGGGACTCAGTCCTAGGTCTTCTGGAGCTAAAATCCATGTTCTTTCTATTGTGCCTCATTTTCTTGTAGAATTGGAATCATGGAGAATGAGTATTGAAAGAGTAGAGGTAAATAGAATGGTTTTTTACCTAAGGGGAAAAAGGTACTGTGATAAATTATAAATAGGTGAGTTTGACTTCCAACCCCCAGCAAAATGCCAAAATAAATCAGTAAAAGTATGATTTTTTGAGTCTGTAGAAGGAGAATCAATAATTGTTAAACTAATCCCATTTCCTTTTTTTTTTTTTTGACAGTTACTAGACTAGCAAATTGGAGATACTATAAGTACATATGAATTTCAAATAGGCATTTGGCAGTTTCTCACCGAGGTAAATATGGTTGTATCATTCCATGGATTTAAGCCTGAAAAGAGATTATTAGTGGCATATTATAGGGTAGATGTATTCTTCCTCTTCTTTTGCGCATTTTCATCAGTGAATGGTGTGAGGACTTGTAAAAAGCCATATGATGACATACTTAAATTCATAACAGGAAACTGGGAGATGGATGACAAAGATTCTAAAAATATCTAATTATACTGGAGTAGAATTATCCCTTCCATTTCAGGGAAGTGGGGGAGGGATGCCTGAGGGGAGGGTTAAAGGATATTTCCTCATCCTCCTTCCCCTCTTCCCCCCAGCAATGTGGAAAATCCATGTTAAAACTTTTTGACCTTTTCTTCATTGAAGAAGTCTGAATTTTGTCATTTTCTTTTATGAGGTGTTCACAGTGCCTTGTTATTTTAAAATTTGGTCATAGGCTCTGTCATCTGCTGGCTTGTATTTCATCTTTGTCTTCAAAACTCCCAAAGAATTCCTATTTAATTTCTTATGTCAACTCACAATAGATCAGAACTGTGATGGGGAGAGTCACAATGTGGAAGGGATAAACTACATATGTTGAATTTATTTATATGTTATATTTTTGCTTTATTATTATTGTGTTTGTTTCCAACATTGTCTCTAGAAAAGTTTTAAATTCAAAATACCAAATTTCAGAGTTAGAAGGTTTCTCAGTGGCCCTTTAATCCAATACCCCAAAAACAATCCTCAATCCAACATGCAACTGCTCATTCAGGATCTAGAGTGGAAGGATCCTACCCCCACTCCCCTGCAGCATATTGTGCGCATTCCTATGGAGAATGTGTAGGATCATGTGAATCAATTTTAGGATGAGAAAATGTGAATGGGTTCTGACTTATACTCCCCCCCCCCATTACACTCCTAGAGGAGGTCCCTACATTCATGAGCTCTTAGATCTATGAAAGAATAATTCAAAAGTATTTTCAAACACTTAATAAAGATTAAATGTAAAGGGTTTTTGCCCTTAAGTTAAGGAAGTAAACTGCAAAAAATATAATCTGGAAAGAGACTCAACTAAGTAGTACTTCATATGAGAAAAATTTGGGCATTTTAAGTGGCAACAAATTCAGCATTAGTAACATGAAGTGACTGTCAAAAATTGTATTGTATTCTTGAGCTATATTGATAATGGCAAAAAGAAATTAAAAAGAAGCAATTAGAGGGCCAGTGGATAGGATACCAGCTCTGGAGTCTGGAAGATCTGAGTTCAAATGCTTCCTCAGACACTTAATACTGGCTATGTGACCCTGGGCAAGTCACTTAACCTCAATTGTCTCTCCCCCCAAAATACAAAAAAAAAAAAAAAACCAAAAGGGAGGTGATGATTGTGCTATGCCTTGTGCTGGTCAGACCATACATAGAATATTTTTTATTTGTTTCTGGTTGCCACAGTTTTAGAAGTTTAAGAACTTTATTGTAGGGGCAGCTAGGTGGCACAGTGGATAGAGCACCAGCCCTGAAGTCAGGAGGACCTGAGTTCAAATCTGGTCTCAGACACTTAACATTCCCTAGCTGTGTGACCCTGGGCAAGTCACTTAACCCCAATTGCCTCAGCAAAAGAAAAAAGAAGAAGAAGAACTTTATTGTAGAGTAGGATACTCAATTATAAGAGGATTCTGAAACTACCATTTTAGGTTAAATAAGAGAAGAGTTCATGATAAATAGCTAAGGCAAAGGTTATTAGAAGTATTGGACTTCAACTTTTCTTGCACAGCAAGATAACTGTAAAAATATGTATACACATATTCGTATTTTAACATAATTAACATGTAGTAGACTTCCTGCCATCTAGAAGAGGGGTGAGGACTGGGGGGGGGGGGGGGATTTGTAACAAAGTTTTGCAAGGATCAATGTTGAAAATTTACCCATACATGTTTTGAAAGTAAAAAGCTTTAATTTAAAAAGAAGAAGAAGTATTAGACTTACTCTGTACGACTCCAGAGGTCAGAAGGAGCAGTGGGTAGAGTTTACAGGAAGGCTTAGTATATATGAGATGGAAGAATATTTGTTGCGCTGACTCGTGAAGTATTAAATGTCCTGTCCCTACAGATACTAAAGTAGATGCTAGACCACTACATGTTAGGAATTTGTCTTTAGGTATAAATGAACTAAATGGTCTTAAATATGACTTTAATGTCATCCTTCATTTGTAGTTATATATCACTACAAAAATGTAACTAAATTCAGTCACATACTACATGTCTTTAATAATCGATTGTTTTTTTCTAGGCACTGTCATATAAACTATCTTCATTTGCAGCTATTTTGTAATGATGCTACTTAGCCACATTGGAATTATTAATATTTCTTTAAATCTCACTGTATATTATTTATATATAAATGGCATGATTGATTTATAAGTAGAATTTGCACTTTGAATTATTTATCATATATGTTTAAAAAAATTTCACAATTGGAAATCTGTTCCACTTAAAATTAAATTCTCTATGCCAAATTTGTCTTAAGACTCATTCAAAAAAACCAACACATTTGTAGACCTAATAAACCATTTCTTTCCTGAAAAAAATCCTTTGAAGTCTCTGTCCATTTGTAGTACTCTATGTCCCCTGATCTCAATATTTTACCTTGATCACTGAAAATAAAAACTTGACATGTTCTCAGAGCCTAATGAAAACCATTCAGAGGCCCTAAATGAATTTAGCTTCAATTGTTTCTTAGGTTTTCATGGAATGTGTGGGTTTCATTTATAGCATTTGGAGGTAGAAGAAAAAGAAAAAGAGATTGCATATTAATTACAAATAGAGTGTCCTCATATAGTTCATCATATAGAAAAGGAGGGGAAGAACTTATGTTGGGTAAAGCCTTTGAAAATTTAAGATACAAGTAAGCATTTTTATGAGGCTAAAAATCTTTGTAAGCCATGTAAAGGGGTTTCAAAATTGTTTCTAACTCAGGATGTCAAGGCAGGATGCCAGAGTTTCTCGCTATGCTTTAAGTTAGCATGTTTGATACTACACTTGATTGTTGTAGTTACCAATGCCAGCTCCTTCAATCCAGTACTTTGGATGTATGGATAAATGCAAATCTTTCTTGCAATCTATTGATTACTACACTGGGACCTCCAATTTAACATATGTTCAGAAGCATAAAACTAGAGTAGGAAATAGCATGTTTTTTCCATAGATGAGAACTTTCTGCAGATGTTTAGGAGGCCCCTGAAATCTCCAAGATAACCCAGTATGCTAGAAAAAGCATAAGGAGGCAACAATAATTGTCTAGTTGAATCAAATTGTTTCACTTAGTTGCTATTTGTATTAGAATTCTTTTTAGAACACTTCTATTCTTTTTTTATCAAGATCATTAGAAAAATAGCTCTTAAGGACAGTATTAAGAATTAGAGTATTTACATTACGTAGCACTAAATCAGTAGGTTTTGTGTGTGTGTGTAAATATTGATATAAAAAGATTATAAAGTTATAGAGAATAATTTTATTTATGGAAGAGTAGATATATACTATGTAAGGAAGGGAGAAAATAAAAGTTAGAAATTCTGGCATAGTTCATTAACATATAAGCATTTAGTATTTATGCCATTTGCAAAGCATTTTGCTGGGTACTGTCAATCAGCAGATAAAACATTATCCTCTTCCTCATGCAGCTTGCAGTGTATTAGAGGGATTATATCTATGACATAAGTCTACCAGAAGTACAAAAATGTGCTGGGGGAAGTTTGAAAAAGGAAACATCTTTAATGACTGGAAGAAATCAAAAAAGCTTTGTGGGGGAGATAACATTTGAATTGGAACTTAAAGAATTGGATTTCAATAGGTCAAAATAGGAGAGGAAAATAGAATAAGATAAACAAAAGTAAGAAAGTATAGAGTGTTTATAGAAGGTAGTGAAGAGGTCTGATTGTTTGGGGTGAAGAGGAAAGAGAGAGAGGCACAACATTTTGGATTTTCAGTGTAAGTAATTGGCATACAATAGGAAACCATTGAAGTGTTTTGATAGAGACATGATCCAATCTGTGCATAAGGAATTCAATATGTGATGCCTGTGTTAAACTCTATGGCTAGAAATATGTAATATATAAAAGACCCCTGCCTCTCAAGGATTTAGGAACTAATTCCCTGAGGGAGTTAAAGAACAAAGATAACTTCCCAGTCTTCCAGCTCATGTGAATGGCAGAGGCATGATTTCATCTATGGAAGTTGGGAGAAAGGTCAGGATTTTTGGAATCGGGAGAGGGGGGAGGATGAATTCAGCTTTGGCCATGTTGAGTTTAAAGTACAAGAAGGACATTGAAGTAGAGATCAATAAAGTGGAAATGCAGGACTAGAACTCAGAATAGAGAAGTCTGTACAAATAGATTTGGGGGCCCTTCTAAGAGTTATTAAGTGCAGCTTTCAGAGCAGTTGAAACATTCCCTCCTTCCCCATCCTTTTATAATTTGGCAGTAGTATGAAGAATGGATTGAGAAGGGGAGAATGGAGGTAGGTGATAAGGAGAAGCTGTACTAATGGCCATGGAAAGAAGGGAAAGGAAGGCACATTCTTTAGTCTGTGCCTTCCTTTAGTGAGAGATGAAACAGAAAATAGAATCTGAGGTAACACCAAAGTTGCTCCTAAAGAAAGGTAACAAAAGAAGTAGGTTCGGAGGGCAAAAGATAAGTTTACTTTTAAGCATATTTGCTGGCTGAACATTCATCTGGAGGTGTCTAGTAGAGCAGTACATCTGAACAAGAGGGAGATCAAAATAGAGAGAAGATTTAATCATCATCTTCATGAGGATAATAGGTGAAGCCTTGGAAGATCAGCCAGTGAGAAAGTAATGAGAGAAGAGAGCCAAGGGCAGAACTTTGAGAATGCTGAAATTAAAGCATGGAGAAGAGCCAGACAAAGAACTGTTAGCAGTGAGTAGTAGGATGTCAGCAGGGCACAGTGCTGGGTCTAGAGTCTTTCTGACTCTTCCTGAGGAGTTCAAATCTGGTCTCATGACCATATACATATGTGGGTGTGGGTGTGTGAATATAGCATTTTTTTTTTGCTTGTAACAGGGTTTTGTTTTTCCTTCATTCTTAATGCAGGACTGGGGATAGGATTAGAGTTGAATAGAAAGCAAATTTTTACTGATTAAAATATAAAATTTCTAAAAAGAAAATATTTATTACGTATAGATATAAAGTTCCCTTTAGTCTATATGTCTTTGATTCCCCCATCTTTCCTATTCTTGAATCTTATTTTTAACCATTTTCCTATATGCCACCTTTGTATGGTTGTCACCACATATCTAAGTAAATGTTGATTTAATTTGTGGTCTTATATTGAAGAGTTTTTCTTCCTCTTCATCCTATGTAAAAAGACTATAATGCTAGTCTTTTTACAGATATTTATTATGAGTACAAGAAGGCACTGTTGTTTCTGGTCGCTATTAGATTTGCAATAAAGATCAGCAAAAGTCAAGTCAGCAAGCATATATGAAGCACCTACTATGTGTCAGGCACATATGAATGTAAAACATACCATATTCCCAAGAAGCTCAGTTTCCTGGGGGAGGTGATATGCAGACAAATGTGTGCGAACAAGATGTATTCAGTCTTCGATTTTGGATAGGAGCAGGGGAGAGTGAAGATCCTAGAAAACAGTACATAAGTAAAAACCACGAATTTTGATACATTGAACTTAAATGAAATAGAGGGTTAGGTTCCTTTGACCACCAAAAACTAACCTTTTGCTAGAGATTACTGAAAATTCTTTTCTGAATGTCATTTTTGGTAACAAAACATCAATTCTGATAATTTTGTTCCTAATATAATAATCATGAAATAACTCATAAAATGCAGTGCAAAAAATAAAATTGCTAACGTAATACATTTGTTATTGCTAGTTAATACCCTAGAATTCTGTGACCTTTTTGTGCTAACATTTCAATTAAAAAAAAAACAAAAAAACATTGATTTCACTTTTTATAATACATGAAGTCTACAGTACCATAGTGTACAGCAAATAAAATTCTTAAAACTAAAACTTCTTTTAAACCTGAATCTTCCTTTCCACTGTGTCAGATAGAAAGTGGGCAATGTATTATATCCTATACTGCTGTAAACCTCTCTAGCTTGACTGCCCTCTGCAAACCAAGAGAGGGGTTGCTGGAATTTCAGCAGGATAAATTAGAGATAATTTCAGAGGGAAGAAGGCACTAACAATTCTACCATTCCTTTATTTGCCATTTCAAAGAGAACCTGTCAGCCATCCTTCCAATTGATTGCCATAACTTTTTGTCGATGCTTTTATTTTAACAAACATATCAAAATTGAACATTCTTCTAGGTGTTATACCTTAACATTGATCATCAGAGATCTCACATTAGGCTTCAAACAGTTAATATTTGTAGAAGACCTAAAAACTACCTAATTTTTGATATTGCCACTTTCTTCACCATCACTGGAGTCTAAGGATGGTAGAAGGAAGAATTTATTATTGTCTTAGAATCTTACTTTGCCAGAGATTAACTTGTGACCTAGGAATTTATTTTTAAAACTTTTGGCAACTGTGTTTCAATGTAATTGAATCCTAAATTATGTGTTTTTATGAATTTTAAAAATACTGTTCTGAGGAACTCATAAGCTTCATTAGATTTTCATTGAAATTCATGACACACACAAAGTTAGTAATCCCTGATTTAAATGTGCCATGATTCAAAGCTCTACAGTAGAATTTTTCTGCTAGTTCCTTCAAAATTTCATATATATAAAATAAATAATATTTATTTGGGGGAGGTTCATGAAGTTTCATTGCTAAAAGACAATTATTTTCCCCCCTGAAATTTCTTATATCTTTACAGTGCTTTTCTCCTTCCTCAGGGAATAGAATAGAATATTACAGTTAAAAAAAATACAGGTAGAATTTAATAAGCCAGAGAATTATGGAATGTAATTTTAAAATTTTACTCAATATTTTAATGAGCATTCTTCTGGATTTTAATTTCTGTTCTGGAAAATAGAAAGTTTCTTTGAACAGCTTTTGGACTAGAGAGAAAAAGTATTGTGCCTACTTCTGGTGTTGTAGTAGTGATTAATAAGTCCTATTTCTTGATTGTTAATTCTTATGGTGTAAATAAAATTGAGATAAATTAATTTCAAGGTCCATTAGAACGGAGGAAAAAAGTAAATGAAAATTAAAAAAATAATTAGCAAAACATTTTATTTAAGTCGGCATTTAGAACTCAAACTTAGCTATTGAAACTTTTAAGTTCTGGAAATATTTTTTATAATAGAATTGGAAATCTTTCAGTCAATAAACAAACATATTAAGCACCTCCCTGGTAATAGGTCCTATATTGGCTTCTGAGGGTACAAAAGGCAAAAACAAAACAGTTCTTGTTTTAAAGTTCATATTCTATCAGCATATATATGTAAATACAAAATATAGGCCAAATAAATACAAGATAATTTGGCGGGGAAAGGGGATCAGGTAAAAAGCCTTTAAAGGAGATGGTGCTTAAACCAAATCTAGAAAGAAACTAGAAATTTTAAGGGAGTGTATTTTGGGTAATAAGGGGATAGCCTATACAAAATTAAAGAGATAAAAAATGGAATGTTCTCTATAGAGTCAACAGGAATAATTTTTAAAAGATTGAGAGTGTAGAAGAGGCCAGGTTTTGAAGAACTAACTAATAACTAACAAGAATTTGTAATTCATACTAGAGTGAATGAAACTACTGAAATTTATTAAATTAGGAAAGGTGAAATTATCAGTCCTGTACATTAGAAAAATCACCTTGGTGGTTGTATGAATGATGAATTAGTGCTAGGGAGATCAAACAGGAGATTTGTAGTAATCCAGGTGAGAGCTGATGAGGATTTTAAAATAGTACTTTTGGCTGCTTTAAGAAAGGTAATCCTGTTGGCAGCACCAACAGAAAAATCTGAAATGAATCCATAAATAAATGAAAAAGAATTTATTAGGAATTTATGTACCAAGCACTGCACTAAGAACTGAGAATACAAATAGACAAATCTGTGCTAGTACAGAGCTTACTTTTTTTTTTATTAAAGCTTTTTATTTGTATAACAGAGCTTACTTTGTTTTTTTTTTTTTAATTTTATTTGCATAACATATGTGTGGGTAATTCTTCAACATTAACCCTTACATAGCTTTCTGTTAGAATTTTTTCCCCCCAACTCCCCACCCCTCCCCTAGATGGCAGGATATCCACTACATGTTAATTATGTTAAAATATTGGCAAATCAAATATATGTATACATATTTCCAAACTTATCATTGTTGTGCAAGAAAAATCTTATCTACACAAAAGATGTATCAGATAAAGGAAACACAATGTAAGCAAACATCAATCAAGGAGTATGAGAATGTTATGTTGTGGTCCACATTTCACATCCCTCTCTCTGGGTGTATATGGCTTTCTTCAGTGAACAATTGGAGGTGGTCAGGGCAGCTAGGTGGCGCAGTGGATAGAGCACCAGCCCTGAAGTCAGGAGGGCCTGAGTTCAAATCTGGTCTCAGACACGTAACAGCTGTGTGACCCTGGGCAAGTCACTTGACCCCAATTGCCTCAGCAAAAAAAAAAAAGAATAAAAGTGGAGGTGGTTTGAAACATTTCATTGTTGAAGAGAGCCATGTCCATCAGAATTGATCATCATATAGTCTTGTTGCCATGTATAATGATCTCCTGGTTCTGCTCATTTCACTCAGCATCAGTTCATGTAAGTCTCTCCAGGCCTCTCTGAAATCATCCTGCTGGTCATTTCTTATAGAACAATAATATTCCATAATATTCATATACCATAATTTATTCAGCCATTCTCCAGTTGAAGGGCATCTATTCAATTTCCAGTTTCTAGCCACTACAAAAAGGGCTGCCACAAACATTCTTGCACATGTGGGGCCCTTTCCTTCCTTTATGATTTCTTTGGGATATAAGCCTAATAGAAATGCAGGGCTTACTTTCTAAGAAGGAAGAAAAGGCCTGTGGGAAATGGTGGCCAGGAAAGGGTAAAAGTCTTGGGTAAAAAGTAGGGCCCTAAGGCAGTTGACTCGTTGATAGTGCCCTTTCCAAATGATCTGACCCTGTCTCCAGCTATCATCTTGTGTAGCTCTCTCTCTCTCTCTCTTGCTCTCTCTCTCTCTCTCTCTCTCTCTCTCTCTCTCTCTCTCTCTCTCACCCTCTCTCTTCTCAGTTAAGTCTTTGAAAAAATAAACATTTATTTTAGATTCCTCTAACTCTCTGCAGTCTGACTTCTAGCTTCAGCATTCAATTTTAAAGACTGTCTGCAAGGTTAACAATAAGATTTCTTTTTCTTTTAAAATTTTGAACTTAAACTTGTGGTTTCTTAATTTCCAAAACTATTGGCTTTTTCTCAGTCCTCATCTTTTTAAGCCTCTCTGTAGGCTTTAATGCTGTCCCTCTGTTCTCATATCCTCCTTTTAAGTTCTTGTGGCATTGCTTTCACCTAGTTCTTCTCCTGCCTCTGACTCTACCACTCATTTTAGATGATTCCCAGCTCTATAAATCCAGTCCCACTCTCTCCTGAGCTCCACTCCTGTATCATCAGCTATCTTTTGGACATCTCAAATTGGACGTTCCACATGTCCAAAATAGATCTCATTAGCTTTCTCCCCCAACCTTTTCTTCCTTTCTTTCCTTTTACTGATAAGGATACTAACAACTTCCCAGTCACCCAGCTCACAACCTTATCAAGTCTTGTTACTTCTGCCTTCACAACCATCTTGTATATAGTTCCTTTCTCTCCACTCAGCCGCCATGCTAGTACAAGCTCTCATCCCCCTTTACCTGGGATGTTGCAGAGGCTTTCCAACCTCGACTCTTTCCTAAAGCTTAGATCTGACCATATCACATACTTTCAGCTTCTCTTTTAGAATGTGGTGTTTTGATGTGGTATAAACTGCTATTTGGGGGTGGGAGGAGTATTAGATTTTTAATGAACTATGAATCTATTGATGCAAGTTTTTTTTTAAATCAACATTATTTCACATTTACTAGTATATTATAGTTCACAACTATATCTTATATCTAGTAGTCACCAATCTTTTTATTTGAATTTTTCATTCTTAACTTAAACACCCAGAAAGAAAGCATTTCCATATACATAGAAAACCCCCCCAAAAAAAGTTTGCTTATGAAACCACAATTGTCCATGTCACAGCACTTGCTTGTTTCTGCTTTCTTCTAGATTTTGTTGTTGTTTGGGGAAGTTTTTTGTACATTTTCAGGAATATTTCTGTGGCTTCTTTTTTTTTGGGAGGGCATTATTACTGTTGCTAACCCTGCTTCCCCTACCCCACCCCCCCAAGAAAAACAAAAGGAGAGAGGAAAAAAAATAAACCCTTTTAACAAATGAATATAGTCAAGCACAGTCTATATATTGGCTATATCCAAGTATAGATGTCTCTTTCTTTATCTTGGGTGCATTGCTTCTCTGTCAGGAGAGGGTAACATGCTTTATTATCCATTCTTTGGAAACATGGTTCATCATGAATGTTGGAGGGGTTGTGGGAGGGCTGGGACACTGATGCATTGTTGGTGGAGCTGTGAACGGATACAGCCATTCTGGAGAACAATTTGGAGCTATGCTCAAAAAGTTATCAAACTGTGCATACCCTTTGACCCAGCAGCATTTCTATTGGGCTTATATCCCAAAAAAATCATAAAGGAAGGAAAAGGCCCCACATGTGCAAGAATGTTTGTGGCAGCCCTTTTTGTAGTGGCTAGAAACTGGAAATTGAATACATGCCCTTCAATTGGAGAATGGCTGAATAAATTATGGTATATGAATATTATGGAATATTATTGTTCTGTAAGAAATGACCAGCAAGATGATTTCAGAGAGGCCTGGAGAGACTTACATGAACTGATGCTGAGTGAAATGAGCAGAACCAGGAGATCATTATACACGGCAACAACAGTACTATATGACGATCAATTCTGATGGACATGGCTCTCTTCAACAATGAAATGTTTCAAACCACCTCCAATTGTTCACTGAAGAAAGCCATATACACCCAGAGAGAGGGATGCGAAATGTGGACCACAACATAACATTCTCATACTCCTTGATTGATGTTTGCTTACATTGTGTTTCCTTTATCTGATATATCGTTTGTGTAGATAAGATTTTTCTTGCACAACAATGATAAGTTTGGAAATATGTATACATATATTCGATTTGCCAATATTTTAACATAATTAACATGTAGTGGATATCCTGCCATCTAGGGGAGGGGTGGGGAGTTGGGGGAAAAATTTGTAACGGAAAGCTATGTAAGGGTTATTGTTGAAGAATTACCCACACATATGTTATGCAAATAAAATAAAATTTAAAAAAAAAAAAAAAACATGGTTCATCATTACATTGATCAATTCCTAAGTCTTTCAGATTCATTTTTCTTCAGTGTTATATGTGTTAAGTTGCTCTTATGGTTATGCTAACTTCATCCCACATCAGTTCTTACCCAGGATTTTCTGTAATTGTCTCATCATTTTTTTAACTGTGAAATAATATTCTTTTACATTCATATATCACCCTCTATTCAGCCATTCATCAATGGGCATCCTCTAGGGACATGGAGGTAATACCGATTTAGAGCTCTCTCAATTATAGGAGGGGAAGGTAAAGAATGTTGAAGAATAGTGAGTCAGGGGTGGGTGTGGTGCCATTGAAAATAAGCCTTGGGGGGTAGCTAGGTGGCGCAGTGGTTAGAGCACCAGCCCTGAAGTCAGGAGGACCTGAGTTCAAATCTGGTCTCAGACACTTCCTAGCTGTGTGAACCTGGGCAAGTCACTTAACCCCAATTGCCTCAGTAAAAAAAGCAAAAAAAAAAAAAAAAAAGAAAAGAAAATAAGCCTTGGGATTGGCTCTCCCAGGAAGCTGGAGATACCCCACCCATCTCACCTTCTGGTTGATCTCATACCTTTGGGAGACCAATGTCCCATGAAGTAATTTGTATAAGCATTATTATCTCTGTTTTGTTTGTCTTTATTTTAAACAAATACAAAATAGGAAAAGTTGTCATGTGCATAGCAGAACATGAGAGGATTCAAAATACAAAACAATAAATCTCCATATATAAATTTTATATATTCATGTATATGAAATATATATTATGTTCAAAGATCTTCTTTGGTTCTCTGCTCTGCACTTTTTGCTTGATTTTTTTTTTCCATCTCCTCTCTGCCCCAAGAACGCTACAATATTAAGCACAGTTATATTTGTACATATGTGTGTATACATACATCCATTCATAACTGATCATTCATTTATATATATTACTTCTCCTCTCTCTGTTCTACAGATTGTTTTTCTGTTTTACATTCTCTATTTTCCATGCTTTTGATTTTGTTTTGTTATTTCTTTGTGTCTTAGTATGTCATTAGCTTCCCTTTGTCAATTCCTTTTCAAGGAATTATTTTTAAGTTTTTGGTTCTCTATTTCAACTTGGTTGAAACACTTTTTTTTTTCATAATTTTCTTGGATTGCTTTTTTTTCCCCTAATTTTTCCTTGATCTTATTTTCAAACTTCAAAAAAATCTTTTTTGTGCTTGGGATCATTTTTTTTTCCCGTTGTCTTCCTTTGAATACAAGCCTTCCTCTTTTTTGTACCCATAGTAGCCATCTATGGTTGGGTTCTTTCTCCTTTGCTTGCTTATTTTATTTAGCAGCTATTAGTGTGATCAAGTTCTATTCCCCATCTATGGACAGTTATTCCCCAACCCCTTTTTACTGTTATTTTCTGTACTCTGTCCCGAGCTGTCCTCTCCACTCCTACCCCATGGCTAGAGTCTCCAGTTTTGCTGTCTATCAGATGAACTCTGGCAGCTGCAAACCACATCTGCCCTCTCTTCCAGGAAATTGAAACTCTGTTCACCTGCCAGGGCCCAGGGCCAGCTGGGTCCCTGTCCCTCTGCCACTGCACTCACCAGGTGTGTGCTGGCTCCTCTCCCACAGCTACAGCCCAGCAGTGCTTGGCATCCCTCGTCCAGGGAGGGTCCTCTTTCTTCTCCTGCTCAGCTGCCAGACCCCCACTTTGTCAGTGAGGTGAAAGTTTCTAAGATTGAGGCCACCTGCCAACCTTAGCGGCCTGGGGCTTGTTTGTTGTTTTCCCAAATTTGTCCTGGATTTGATTGCCCTTCCCTCAGGCTGAACCTCTGCCCCTGGAGGTCTGGTCTTTCCTGTGATCTTCTTTGATTATTTTAGGAGAACAACTACTTTATCCTGACTTGGTTTATTTCTGCTGATCTACATTCTCTCTGAGGCTAAGTTCTGTCTTTTTCTGTGGAGGAAATTTGTAGATTCAAAGGTTTTCTGACTACAACAACCCATTCCTGCTTTTAACTTCAACTCTATTTATTTTCTGTAAAACTTAGTGTCTGCACATCTTTTATGTCTTGCATTACTTTTCCATCTCTAAATCTATGGCCTTATGATATTTCTCATACAAAAATGAATTCCTCCAGTTAGGCAGGAACCTTGTCTTACTTTCCCTGGTCTCTTCTGCACCAAACTTGTAAATTCTATTTGATTCAATGAAATAAATATTCATCAAATACCTATAGTATAGAAAGCCCATCTTCCTAGAATCCTTTCCCATGTTCATTTTAATGACAAAAAAAAGGTTGCCTGATTATTATGCCGATCTTTAAATTATTTCTCTGTTCAAATTTACATGATATATCTGTAGCTGGATTAGACAGAGAAGGTATACACAGACAGGGTGGGTCTATGCAGAAGCAGTGGGTTTTAAAATTACTCAGGAACTGAGACTTGAATCAGGGAAAGGGTCTCAGGACTTAGTAGTGGAGGGAAAAAAATATTGATGTAGTGTCAACAAATAGCAGACCAGATGCTCATTTCCCCTATTTAGATAAAAATTTAATGAAACAACAAATATCTCACACAAGCACAAATTTAACTCTTACTCATCCTTTATCAGAAATCTTTCTCTGATAATTTCAGCATTTGGATTTTATGTGTCCCTTTGCTTACCCCTCATATGCACTTACAGAAAGACTTCAAAAGTGTAAAGAATTGGAGTCAGGAGACTGATTCATATCCTGGCTCCAACACTTGTTTGTTGTCACTTATTGAGCTTCAGGATAATAGAAAAAGCTCTTGAGTTATAGTCAGGAAAACTCTTCAAGTCCTGCCTCCTGCTTACTACCTAAATGACCATGCACATAATTCCCTTTACATCCTCTGGATCTCTGTTGCTTCATCTATAAAATGTTGAGAATAACTATTAATGACTAACTTGACAAAGTATTTGGAGGAGAGGATTTTGAAAGCTTTCAAATACCACAGAAGTATGAAATTATTGCTTGGTTTTTTTTTTTGTTTTTTTTTTTTTTTTAATGCTATGGTTACTTAGTGCACCTACTAGATTCTTAGTGTGTTCTGTATACTATATTTAGATAAGATGAACAGAAAATAAAGGAACAATTGTCTGGTTTCATTATCCTAAACGAATTTAAATTGGTGACAATTAAGTGAAAATCAGTCTACTAAATTATTCGTTTTGTTTATAATCATTTAAATATTTCTATCAATATTTTATCTTTATAGGTACAAGAAAATTCACCAGGGCATAGAGCCGGACTAGAGCCCTTCTTTGATTTTATTGTTTCTATCAACGGTTCAAGATTAGTAAGTTCAATTTCTATTTTTTCTTTTTCTAATTACATTTTTGTAGTCTTTTGAAAGTAAAAGTTTTAAGGCTTATTTGACATTTATACTTGACTACTTTTTAAAAAACTTGAGTGCTTTTGCTTTTTCAAAGTTTCTTTTTGGCAGATAATGTGTGTGCTCTTAAACATTCTCAGATAAGATCATTTTCCTTAACATCTTGATTTATTGATAGGTGAGCAATTTAATTAGAAGCAAATAAGAAAGATTGTTCAGAGAGAATATAAATAAAATCACTTGTTGTGAATTGCTTTTCATTTATATACACATTGGAAATTCCTATTTTAAGATTATTGTATAATCATGGCAAGGCTAATTCTTGTTGCCAGTTGGTCCTCTATTTATTTCTAAAGAAGGTTGGGTTTTTTTTTTTTTTTTTTTTTTGTTTTTGTTTTTTTGTTGGTGGTGGTTTATTGTCTATTAGATGTGTTCATTCCTCTGATAAAATATTTAAATTTTATTTCTTTTTCTTTCAATCTCTTCTTAACATAGGTATATGCCAAGGAAGAAGTCCAGATACAGTTAGCTTTTGAAAAACAAACTTCTACTCCTATAGAAAAAAAAAACCTATTGTTTCAAAATAGGTATTTTTCTAGATTAAAATAGTAACAGGACTATTCTTTGGCTTTCTATGCTCTTTTTTGCTTTTATCTCTTAAAATCTCTTCCCATCCTGTTCCCCAGCAAGATAATCCCAGATTGCATTATGGAATGGCACAACTCATAATTTAGTTAATAAAAATGTTAAATTTGAGATGGATGCTTACTTGGGAACAGGAATGATGCTCAATTTTTATTTTTATTTTTTAACATTTTGCTACCTAATAGTAGGGGAGAAATGAAGTATTAAAAGATATTGTTATTGGGTTTTCTTTACTTTCCTAAGCTTTTTTGTAAATTAATAAATAAATATATATTTTTTTGGTTACTTGTCTTTTCTACATTTTGAATCTTGAAATGTTTTTTGTAGTGCTATATAGTAAGTAATATAAGAAAATTGGTCAAAAATTTTTAATTTTATAAAGAAAAAAATACTTTTTTTTTTTTAATTCACAGAATAAAGACAATGATACTCTCAAAGATCTGCTAAAAGCCAATGTTGAAAAGCCTGTAAAAATGCTTGTCTACAGTAGCAAAACACTGGAACTAAGAGAAACATCAGTCACTCCCAGTAACATGTGGGGTGGTCAAGGTTTGCTTGGAGTGAGCATTCGTTTCTGCAGCTTTGATGGGGCTAATGAAAATGTCTGGCATGTATTGGTAGGTATTGTTTGTGAACTGTCACAGCTGAGCTATATTTTATACATGTGGTTTATACGTTTAGAGGTTTAGAAGTTAAACCTTCCTTTAAGTATAAAATAAAAGCAAGCTTCTTAATTTGGAGCTATGCTCAAAAAGTTATCAAACTCTGCATACCCTTTGACCCAGCAGTGTTTCTACTGGGCCTATATCCCAAAGAGATCTTAAAGGAGGGAAAGGGACCCACATGTGCAAGAATGTTTGTGGCAGCCCTTTTTGTAGTGGCTAGAAACTGGAAACTGAAGGGATGCCCATCAATTGGAGAGTGGCTGAATAAATTATGGCATATGAATGTTATGGAATATTATTGTTCTATAAGAAACGACCAGCAGGATGATTTCAGAGAGGCCTGGAGAGACGTGCATGAACTGATGCTTAGTGACATCAGCAGAACTGGGAGATCGTTGTACACGGCAACAACAATACTATATGACGATCAATTCTGATGGACATGGCTCTCTGCAACAAAGAATTGTCTCAAACCAGTTCCAGTTGTTCACTGAAGAAAACCATATACACCCAGAGAGAGGGATATGAAATATGGACCACAACATAACATATTCATGATCTCTATTGATATTTGCTTGCGTTGTGTTGCCTTTCTCTGATTTTCTTTTTTTTCTTGTAGACAGGATTTTTCTTGCATATCTTGTCAAGTAATATTCAACATTATTAACATGTCATGGACTTCCTGCCATTTAGGGGAGGGGAGAGGACTGGGGGTAAAATTTGTAATGGAAAGCTTTGTAAAGATCAATTCTGGGGAACTACCCATACATATGTTATGCAAATAAAAAGCTTTAATAAAAATAAATAAATAAATGAATAAATTTTAAAAAATAAATAAATGAAAGCAAGCTTCTTTAGGAATTTGCACAATATTTATTAAAATTCATAGAAATTTTGAAAAGTTTATATAATTCTAAAGCTATCATTTACTTAAACTGGATTGTTGTATTTTAAAGGGTTTTTTACACTTTTTTTTTTTTCCAATTTTGTAAGACGATTTAAGAATTGTAAAATTTGGGAGATTATGAAATTTAAACGTCATGTGTTTTGTTTTATTTTGTTCATACTAGGAAGTGGAGTCAAATTCTCCTGCAGCATTGGCTGGTCTTAGACCTTACAGTGATTATATCATTGGAGCTGATACTGTTATGAATGAGGTAATATAATGACTTTTGTCGTGATATTTTCCTGCTGATATTTGGCTTCAGAATTATAGTACTTGATATTCGTCATCCAGAAACTGAATTTTGGACACTCCTCAAGAAGGAAGGGCCATCTCCACACCACAGTAACACAGTGTAATTTAGTAGAGGATTCTTTTAATAAGTTGAGTATAAAGGAGTATTCTTGTGGAGTTTGGCAGTGGAAAAAGAGTACCACTAAGGAGATTGATTCTCGGTCTACTGCTTGGACTGAAATTTCTGAACTAAGACTAAAGACTGAAAAGAAAAATTCTTTACTAGATCTGGGGAAAGCAGAAATAAAAAAATTAAATTAGAGTTGGGAATTAGGATGGAAGCATGTGATAAATAGGGAAAATAAGTAAGATAAAAGATTTTAATAAACCACAAAGCAAGGGATGGGAAGAGTGAAAGTATCCAGTACTTTCCACATGCTCTTGTATGGCTACAGTGATACCTTCTACAAACCATTTCCTTTTGAACTTTTCCAGAGCTATAATTATCCCTCTAAATCATGTCAAAATATTTGTTATAAAACCCAACTTCTCTAAACTTGGAAGGTAAAGTTTCTTAAGCCACAGAGGTGTCATTTAACAAATTATTATCCGAGGGAACAATGGCCTACAATTGGGTGCATGCCATAATGTGTATCCTTTTCCTAGGAAATCACTGATGAACTGGAAATATTTGATGTCTGTTTGATGTCTGTGTTACATGTAATGCTATAAAGATAAATGTATCCTATATATTCTTTTTCAGTCTGAAGATCTGTTCAGCCTTATTGAAACACATGAAGCAAAACCATTAAAACTTTATGTGTACAATACAGACACTGATAACTGTCGAGAAGTAATTATTACACCAAATTCTGCATGGGGTGGAGAAGGCAGGTAAGTTCAATTGACAGCAAAAATTATGACTATTTAAATTTTAATAAATGATTTCATTATAGAGAGATTCTAATATACCTTGAATGAAAGGCAGAAAAGAAGGTGTAACATACATAGTTTTGCCCAAACTAGAAACCTGTAAAAATAAAGATTAAAAAGTAATATTTGTGTGTTATTTCTAGATACTGTGTCTTTTAATTATGAAAGAACACAGTGAATTTAAGCCTTTCTTTTCATTCCAAACCATTGGGTAACAGGCTTTGATTACAGTTTAGTACATAATTGGCAGCATTTCAAAAGCAAAGAATTTTGTTCTGACATGTCTGAGGAAAAAGTGGCAGAGTGGGCACATGGCATCCTAGCATGCATTAGCAGTAGTAGAACCAGAGCTAGCCATAAAGCCTGAAAAGAAAGAATCCTTTTCCCCATCCCTTCTGCTCCCCCTCTTCCCAATAAAGGTATTTTTATTTCATACTTTTGAAATTTAGCTAATTAGAATTCCAGCTAGCTTCCTCTTTTAATTCACAAGAAGCTAAAATGTCTATATTCTGGGAAGTCTATCAGTCACTCATAGTTTAGTACAAATTAACTTAATTAGATTGTTTGGGGGAAGTTTAATTTTGCAGTGCACAGGATCTAGGTAGGATGCCTAAATGTAGAGAATTTCTTACTTGTTGGGGGAGGGGGGAGAATGGAGCAACCTGAAAGATGAATTAGGTTTATTTGGTATCTAGGGATCCGAAAGAATAGTTGTCAAAAATTGTGAGGGTTCAGGACCACAAATTTCACAATTTATTTTAAAATATTCGTGTTCCCTTTAAAAGACCAATGGGCATTGGCTTTTCTTTTTGAAAAGTAGTCCAAGAAGGAATAACCTTGAAGTTCCACCTTCTCGTTTTCCTTTAGAGAATCCTAGGTGGCTGAGAGGAAGCTCAGTGGGGCAAATGGAAAAAAGAAACTTGACCTCACTTTCTAGGATATATATACTATATATTGCTATGCTTCTGCTTACTAGGGTAATCTAAGATTTGAAATAGAGCCTACTCTGTAGCCTATTTCCTCTTCCCTTCCCCTCTTCATGTACAGTGCTTCCTCATTTCACTTAAGAAATTCATTCCCTCTTTTTCCATTCCTGCTTGCTGAATTAATGAGTGATAAAGTAGACAGGAACTTGGGAAAGCTTTGCAAAAATGGGCCCAATTTAGAGGCAAGGAACTGTGTATGAACATAGCTTAGGAGGAGTGTTGGAAGGTATTAATGTAAACATGGCCTGCTGCTATATTTTTGTCCAGATTTTGTTGTCATTGGCTCCAAGATATTAGGACATCAGTGAGTAGTGGTTCTCAGAATAGTACTAGGGAGACTCAGGAGGCCATCAAGAATGGTATCTTAGTGGAGCAGCCATCCCATTGCACTGCCATGTGCTTACCTCTGCTGAGTGAATACTTTTCTACTTATTCTTTCCTTTGAAGGGGATACACATGTAGAACCTGCTATGTGCCAAGCTTTACAAGTATTTTGTTTGATTCTCACAACAGCAGTGAGGAAACTGAGGCACACAGGAGTTAAGTGACTTGTCCAGGATCACATAGCCAATAAATATCTGAGGCTAGATTTAAATATTCAGATCTTCCTGATCCTAGGGCCAGCACTCTGCATTGCACCACTCATATTTTTATAGAGGAGAATTGGTTTGAATTGAGTGCAGTACTTGTTAAAGAACTAGATTATGTAATATCTTTCCTTTTTTAATTTTTTCTTCTTCAGATTGCTCATAGATGTGAATTCTTGTTGATTGAAATAGACTCATAGAATTTAGAGTTAAAAGTAACCTTAGAAATCATCCAGTCTTAACTCCCGTATTTTACAAATGCACAACTGAAGCTCAGAAAGGTTGAAGGTCTCCTCTCACCCATGGTCTGTCAGCAGTGAGTGGGAGGGCTGACCTGTAAATGCCCACCCACTCTAACTCCAGGGATCTTTCCACCACTTCATGCTACTTGTAGGGCTATTGATACCTTAAAAGTTTCATGTGACCCAATACAGCAAGAATATTGCCTCATGGCACCCTCTGTTTTGCAGGTGCCATACTCCCATTTCTTTTATTTTTAAATGAGACAGTCGTTAGATAGCAAGCATATTTAAGCCAAATTGTGACTGACCTTCAATAGTATCTTTGAAAATGTCATGTTTCTAAAGCCTAGGATGTGGCATTGGATATGGCTATTTACATCGAATACCTACACGACCATTTGAAGAAGGGAAGAAAATTTCTCTTCCAGGGCAGATGACTAATACCCCTGTGACTCCCCTCAAAGATGGTTTTACAGAGGTAAGATATTTGCTTCACTGACTTAATTTATTCTTTGAAAAAAAATTTTGTGGATGTCTTTATTTTTATGTCAGTCACTCCTGGGCATAACCCTCCTCCTGGTCTCTCTCTACCTCCTTCCTCCTTCCCTATTGAAGCTTCCCTTATAATAATGAAAATGTTCAGCAAAACCAACCAACACAGTCATGACATGGCAACATAAATTCTCTGTCTTTGTAGCAATTCATCTCTCTACCAAGAGGAAGAAAATAGGTTTCATTATCTGTTCTCTTAGCCCTAGCTTGTTTATTATCATTTCTTTGTATAGTTTCAAAGATGATTTAGCCAACATAGAACTTTCCTTTTTCAGTTTTTTACCTCCTTTGGTCTGTATCCAGTCACAGGATTACTGGATCAAAAAGGACAAGCAGTTTAGTGATTTTTTTTCCAAATTAATTTTTACCTAGAATAAAAGACTTTTTGAGTTGAATATGTGTGTTAAATAACCCAGCTTAACTCTCTCCCCCCCCGCCCCCCAAAAGGGAGAACGCTAGATGAGAGCTTCTGTGCTACTTCTTGTTGCTAGTGGCATGTTTTAATATGTAGTTTGACTATACCTTTCATTACTTCTATGCTCTCTAAAACTTAGGATCAATTCAGGCATATTATCGATACCCCTAAGAGTGTATCTTCTGCTCCCAAGTACTTTTAGCCCTAGAGACAGAAGTTAGGCAGAGCATGTGTGTATCTTGGGCAGAGTTGAAACACTTTATTCCCTGTAGATCCCTATCTTTGGACCTTCTCTGTAACAGATGTTCATGGTGAGGGCCTTTTCTGCCTTGTATATGTCAGACTAATCTCATATTCTTTTATGATAGGATTAAAAATTAATAATGATTAACAATCAGGGAAAATATTATTAACAGTATATCTGTATCTCAGCAACACATCCATGTTACCTTTGAGATAAGATACACAAGAAACCTCTGGATTTGATGATAACATAATTAGGTGAATTGTTAGGTGGTTGAACAGTAATACTCAGTGAATGTTTATTGATTAGGGAATCGTGCTTTTGGTGGGATAGGCCCCGTGGTTTGCTGAAGGCTGTGTTCAAAATTTTCTTTGACATTTTTGCTTATTGGATGAAAACGTGGATAGGACATATCTGTTTTTCAAATCTGAGGGTGACAACAAGCTGGCATGAATATCTAATATGCATTGTATGACATCAGAATCCAAAATGCTGGATTTTAATAGGGATAAAGCTAAAAGCCTAATATAGTTTTATTTTTTTTTAATCAGCTCCATCTTCACATGGTAGAAAAATATCATAAGAGAATTCATATGAAAACAATGTTTTTCTAGCCAAAAATTGTTGGAAAGGACATAACTTTCTATTCAATTCAAGTAGAGACCAGTCTAAACCCCTGCTTCTTAAACTGAGGTCATGACCCCAGATGGAACTTGAAACTAAATTTGGGCATCATGAAATTAGGATCTATTATCAGTAAATGTTTAATTTGCATACCTATTTTCTATACCCAGAAATTGGGGCCACATAAAAATTTTTCAGGCAAAAAGGGGTTACAAGTAGAAAAAGTTTAAGAAGTCCTGATCCAGACAGCATTTTTAACTTCACCAGAAATTCAGTAGAGCAAAATACCAATATTTTCTGAGTGTATGCTGCTAATAAAAGTCACTACTTGTTTTTATTGTTTAAATTTTTAAAATTCTGAATTTAAAGCCAAATTTTAAAAAATTTTTCTATATTCAAAAAAATAGTAATAAAGTATCTTTTTTGACTGCAAATTCAGTATGAGTGAACAATGTGATGTGAAATGTCAAAAAAAAAATTATATCATATGAACCTAGGTCTCATCAATAGAATTATAACATCCAATACAAAACAGATGTCAAGAAAATTTGCCAACTGGATCCTGGATGAGGGCAGGAGGATAACCAAGTTGGTGAGGAGATTCAAAACCCAGTCATATAAAGAAATATCACAGGAGCTGATGCAGGTTTTGGGAGTAGAGATAAGACATTATATAATATGTGTCCTTAATGTTTGTTTGGGAAAGAAAATTTACTGCTTCTGTGGGCTGCTAAAGAGCAGAGGTAGGAAGATCTCTAGGGAGAATTCACAAAAAGGAGTAGATTTCAGCTTATATATGGAAGAACTTTCTAACCAAGTTATACAGCAATTAAATGAAACAAACACTGAGAAGCAATAATACACCTCTTCTTATCACAAAATTAAAACACACTTCCTCCTTTGTTAATACTGTTAAACACAAATAGTGTAAATATCGTGCTGTCAGTTGCAATAATTATCAAGCTTTTTTTTGTTTGTTTGTTTAACTGGTTTCAAGAAAAGTATTCCTTAAATAAGTTTGATTGTTTGATGTTTGTCCAAATGAAATGTGTCATGGTTTTAAAAAAAAAAAAAAATTAAATGAAGTGCTTCATGAATTATCCCTCACTGAGTAGCTCCCCACCAGTGGAATTGTTCATACAGAGGCTAGGCATGAATTTGTAAAAGGGATTCCTGCTTGGATTTAAGTTACTGGGTTAGCTAATCTTTCAGGCAACTTTCATCTATGATTGTATAATTCTAGGTACAAGGGTGAGTGGGATTTAGGAAAAATATAAAAAGAATACTGAAACTAAAAGTATAAGTTTAGAGGAAGGGAAATTGTATGAGCTGAGGTGTGGTTACAGCGTTGTAGTTGACTAAAATGGAATGTTTAGAGTGACTGAAGGTTACTCAAAGATCAAGGTAAGGAGGACTGGTGTGATAGTTTTGAATGAGGGATGAGAATAGCTAAATACAGGGTGCCCAAATGAGGTGGCCTATGCTGGTGTCTAATAGGGTAGTCAGGGTCAGTACCTCTGGTATGAGTCATAATGGCAATTTCTGGGGCCAGAGCATATGATTGAAAATTTTTGTTCCCTGTTTACTATGTGTTCTAAATGTTTTCTTTGAAATATTCCAAAGTAAAAAACACCTAAGTAATTTTTACCTTGGTTTTTGGTAAGGTCCAGTTGTCATCAGTGAATCCTTCACCTGTATCACCACCTGGAACTACAGGCATTGAACAAGGTCTGTCAGGACTTTCTATTAGCTCAACCCCTTCAACTGTCAGCAATGTTCTCAGTACAGGTAAAAAGAAATTTTTTTTCCTTTAAAATTTTTCTCATGGCCAGTTTCCAAGGGTAGCTTGTCTCTCTACTTCCTTCTCCAGTCCAAGACAAATGGCCTGTGTTCATGTTCCACTATTCAACAACAAACGAGGAATTTAAATTCTCATATACCAGCCTATCAACTCTAGAGGGCAAGGAATCAACCCTTACCTCAGAACATCTGGAGGCCCTGATCATGTATAAAATACTCTTCCTTTATGGGGGTGACAAACATCTTTGACAATCTAACTTGATTTTGGTGATCAAAGAACCACTAATGTCTGTAGTTATATCTTCCAAGGAATCTTTTACTATCCTAACATATGCCTCAGCTCAGACACTTTGTTAGAAGAAAGCCCGAAATTGTGGATCACGTGACTAGCACGGTGGCATATGAGTCACCTTCTGTAAATCACTTTAACTCTCCATTCAAAAAAACAAAAAAGGAATTATGCACCAGATGTATAATAATCATAAATACTCCAGTGCAAAAAGAAAGGCCCACAACAAGCTAAAATCCCTATAAATTAGCTATCAGAATCCTAATATTTAGAGCACTTATTCAGCACTCTTCTCCCACCAGGCTTTATATACATTAATATGAGCACCAACCAATTCACAGGTTTGTGCAGGGGCTTGTCTTGGGAATCCCCCATTGCTACAGAGATTATAAGAAACCCATCCCTCAAGCAGCATATATACTGACTCTGCCAAGCTGTTAGTAGCTGAAATGAAGTGGGTATTTTCTTTTGATTATGACTTCACTGTTGGGTTAGGTACTCTTTTAGCTGCAGCCATTCTACTTAGAACACTCATTCCTAACTCTGCAAAAAAGTAGAAACAGTAATTCATTCCAGGTTGAAAAAGAAGAGAGCCATGGATTGAAAGGGGATGAGATACCAATGTGGGCAAGTGCTCCAGGAGACTGAAACCCAACTTTAGTCACCCTCCTCCAGGAGTTGTTTAGGCTGGGAACCTAATTTTCCCCCAAAGATATCCTTGCAGCCCAACCTTGGGGGGGTAAGATACATTGGCTTCCAAAGTCCCTTCTAATGTTTCAGCAGCAAAATAGGAGGGAATTGAAAGTGAGTAACAGAAGAATACAAAGAGAAAGCGCAAGCATCCAAGATTTCAAGGGAAAACCTTCAGTAAAAGTTGAGAGTTCGGGGCAGCTAGGTGGCGCAGTGGATAGAGCACCAGCCCTGAAGTCAGGAGAACCTGAGTTCAAATCTGGTCTCAGACACTTAACATTCCCTAGCTGTGTGACCCTGGGCAAGTCACTTAACCTCAGTTGCCTCAGCAAAAAAACAAAAATAAAAAACAAAAGTTGATAGTTCATGCAAATGTATCAGAAAAGAGCCTCAATCATAAAACCACCTTCTTGATAAATACATTAAGACAATAAGAATAAATTCCAGAATGGTTAAGAAATAGAAATAAGTTAAAGAAAAAATTAGGAATGAATATATATGTCAGAACTTAAGAGTTCTCAATACAGAATTTTAAAATTCAATCTACAGATTAGGAAAAAATAATGCAATAGTGTTAAAAAAAATTTTTTTTAAAACGTATTCTATGCAATCCAAACTGACTGACCTTCAAGACAGGTTGTATAGAGACGACTTAAGAAACATAAATCTATCAGGAAAACCAGAATACCATAATACAAAAAATGATATATGGAAATTGCCCAAAACTTCCAAATACAGAATACAGACAACAAAGCCTCATTTGGGAGAAAACACCCAAATTCATGTTTCAAACTCCAAATTGTATAGTGGTTAAATTGAGTGCTTTCTGTCATACACAATAAATTTTTCAAGAGGCTGGTAGAAAGACTTTTAGACATAAAGAATAGGAAATTAGGGCAATTAGGAATTTAGCTCTAACAGTTTTCAGAGAGAAATAGAATAGTATATACCTGAAAAGCCAATGAGGTCCTTAGCCTAATCATCAATTTCTTCAAAAAAAGAAACATCTCTCAACAAAAAAGAGGCATTACTGAAATAAAAACTACGGATACGAAAAGAAAATCTGCTAAACTTTTTTTGGATAGCCATATTGATACTTTATTTTTCCAAAAAAAAAAATTGCAGATCAATTAATTTGTTACTTT
>JAJPUD010001482.1:266555-286463 GCA_023553655.1 Myrmecobius fasciatus | reverse complement strand
TTGTTTGTTTTTGCTTTTTTGCTGAGGAGATTGGGGTTAAGTGACTTGCCCAGGGTCACACAGCTAGGATGTATCTGAGGGCAGCTTTGAACTCAGGTCCACTGCACCACTGCCCCTATACAGGGTTTTTAAGACAGATTTTGATTCACAAATTTATTCCTTGAAAAATCCAGGAGGCACAAAGATTTATAATACATTGATTTTATTGGTTAAATAAATTTATTTGAAATAAAGATGTAACCTTGGTATATTTTAGGTGTACCAACAGTACCATTATTGCCACCAAAAGTTAACCAGTCCATCAGTTCAGTGCCACCAGTTAATCCAGCAGCTACATTACCAGGTAATTTTAAAAGTACAGTATACTTTGGGGAGCAACATTTTTGACATAGGATAATAGTAACTGATATTTTATAATAATTCAGGGTATTTTTTCTTTTCAAGTCTTGGGGTAGAAACAGAATAGTGATTAACCCTATTTTATACTTGAGATTGTAGGTGCAAAAAAGGTTAGAGTACATGGTAAATTAGCAAATTAAGGGTTGGAACCTAGTCTTTTAACCACTTACCTCATGTTCTTTCTGTTAAATCACTCAATGTGAGTCAATAAAGAAAAAAAAATTCTTTTTATTATTATGAGGATGGTAATTCTTTTTTTTTTCATGAATATAAGATTTTTTTTACCAAAAAGCAAAACAAAAACAAAACTTTAATTATGGCTCTACAAATCATCCATTAATTTGGAGTGAATATCTATTCCAAAATCATTCTGCCTTTACATTTTTTCACGTAGTTGTAATACAGATTAGTTCTGTTATAGATCCATGAGTAATCCTTGTTGTAGATTTCTGTTCTCAGTGTTGTGATCCTTTAAAATGGCATATAAAACCACCACCCACCAGGAGTCCACCTTCTTATTTCAAATCATGCTGATCTGCCTCTCATTTGTGTAAGCACTCTTCCATTCCCCTTCTTGGACATTGGAGTTCTTCCAAATTTCTCCTTATTACGGAGGCCAGCCATGGGCAGTGCCCATCGCTAGGCTAGTCCTCAGGAAATGGGCATGTCTGTCAGGGACCACCCTTGATGCATCCCGTGTGGTGGATTCTGACAGCTTTTTACACTGTTTTGGCAGCAGCTCTCACCAGCCAGGGTCACTGACTGTGACCTCAGAGAATTGATAGGGAATTTAGTGCCTTCCCCCTCCTAGTCAGGCAGCTAATAGAATATAAATGGGGAGTGGAGGGGGGATTTTGTTGATGGGCTTGGTTCTGTTTTTTCTTCACTTTCATGTTTTATTACTGAGGAGGGTTTTTATTTCAGATGAATTGGGAATTGGCAAGAAGGCTTTTTTAAAGGCCTCCATAAAACTAAAATCTAGCATCCCTCCCATAAGGGCCTGACCATCGTTTTGTTGTGGTTGGTAGCTCGTTGCAGGTAAAATGACTCTTTTTTTTGTGGGGGGTGGTTCTTTCAGGTCTGGTGCCTTTGCCAGCGGGATTGCCCAACCTAACAAATCTCTCCAATCTCAACTTACCGGCACCACAGTTAATTCCAGGAGCTGGGTTACCAGAAGTCATGCACCCTGGTATGTACTGAATCATTTTTAAAATATTTCCCCCTCCCACCCAGAATCTCTTGATCTGAGAAAGGCTCAATTTCCTCCATCTTAGTTTTTCCTTGAAAGCAAATCATTTCAGTCTGTTTCAGCTACATTAGAACAGGCTATCAAATTTGACTATTGAACAGCTTTTCTCTGATATCTGCCCCATGTAGGAGAGAAAGAAGAGAGTATAGGAAAAATACCCTTGAGAACCTTCTTAATCTGTGAGCAAAGGTATTTCACCTTTTTTCTTTTATGGTTCTTCCAGCTCAAGCACTGCTATTACATGCATATTTTAGACTTGAGAAATGTAAATATAATGTTTATGCCAGTGAATTACAATAACAGGCTATTGACCAGCCTAGTAGAAATTAATTAACTACCTACAGGAACTTTTTCTGCCAGCAAATGAATAATGTTTTTTTTTTAAAGTATAGTCTAGATTTCAGCATTTAAGCTTACTTTAGATGTTTATAATTGAGAGTAGCAGGCATATAACACATGATCTACTTTCTTGTTCTTTTTAATCACAAAATATGACTTTCTTTTTAACTTTATGTTAATATCTGGCACTGGTATTTCATAGAACAACATTAATTTAAGATTTTACTTTCTGCTTGTAGGAGAATTTACGTGATATTAAACACAGTCCTTTTGTGTTTTTTATAGGTCATAACTTAAGTGGTAGATTTGAGAGAGTTTTCTTTCATGGCTGGTATGGATTTTAGTCCTACTAGCCAATACTTTATTTCCTGGGAAATAAAAGCCAAGTTTTTCATTTGTCAGTTGTGCTGAAATAAAAGAAAATGTGTGCAATTGAATTATTTATTATCATAAATTTACTTGTTAATTTCTGTTTGCAGATTATTTCTATTATGCCTACCGCCTAATTTAAAAATTTGCAAGAATTTAGTGATTGATAATGATGAGTCAGTTTTCTTTTCTTAAAATCGAAAGGGGGGGGGCAAGCTAGGTGGCGCAGTGGATAGAGCACCAGCCCTTACAAGTCAGGAGGACCTGAGTTCAAATTTGGCCTCAGACACTTAACACTTCCAAGCTGTGTGACCCTGGGCAAGTCACTTAATTCCAATTGCCTCAGCAAAAAGAAAAATAGAAAAAAGGAATTAAGAAAAAAGGCCTTATGCTCCTCTGATGCTTAGTATTTGGAATGAAAATTCTGGTAGAATTGCACTACTTTGCTTAAAGATATAAATACTGAACGTATTCACTCTCAGCAGCATCGATGCATTTTTGAGAACCATATACTATAACCCATTCAGATAGATACATTTCTGTACTTCATCTTTCTGATTGTCTTTCAAGGAGTAACCAAATTACCTGAGTTTCAAACTGACATTTTGGTTATATGTTGGTAAAACACAAAAAAAGGTGACAACCATTTTTATACTTCACTTATAAAGACATTTTGAAATCTAGTTATATTACTTAAATGTGTTTGTCATTTTCTGTTTTTAGCCATATCTTAAATTAATGTTCTATGAAATACCAGTGCCAGATATTATTCTTCACATAGAACCCCTGAGAAATGGAAAATCTCCCATAGACTAGGAGGTAAATTCTTGGCTTGGGGATGGAAGGACTGAAATCCATACCAGTTACAAGGAAAAATGGAGTTTTTCATTGCCAGCATGATAAAGAGACAGACTCTCCCTCATATCTGCCTGAAATTACTGAGATTTTATTTTATTTGCTAAGACAATTGAGGTTAAGTGACTTGCCCAGTGTTAAGTGTCTGAGACCAGATTTGAACTCAGGTCCTCCTGACTGCTCTATCCACTGCGCCACCTAGCTGCCCCAATTACTGAAATTTTAAAACAACTTAAGGACTTTACTGACCATCAATCTATTCTAAGGCCAACCAGGTTGAGGTCACAGGGTCAGATCACCACATAATTAATAGAATCTTTTTGGCCAGAGCAGCTCACAAAGACCATCTGTCAAGGGGCAGAGGTTTGTGATTTTTGAATCTTTGAAATATTGGCCTATTTCTTTTAATACTGAGATGTAATGCCAGCAGTTTCTGTGGTCTCAGGGTTCCAAGGTGACCTCTCCTATAAGTGAACTTTACCTAGCTCTCAGTCTCAACTGGGTGTTAACTTAAATGTCCTATGCTTGATTACTGTGTTGAATAAGTGGCTTAGATTTGAGTTTTTTTATTTCCTTGTTCCTGTCCTATTGTGAGGCACACAACCACTCATTGGGCAATAGGGAAAAGTCTGGCTTATTACAAAAATATTTTCCTGGGTCATGATGTTTAGCTAAAGACAAATGTGGCCTGTGGTTTTGTTGTGTTCTTGAGTTGTACTTAAGAATTTGGCTTTTTCTTTTAGTTTAAAGATAAAATTAAAAGTCCTCTCTCATCCCATTAGCCCTTAGGATACCTCCAGGACATGTGTGTTATCTTTAACTTGGTGCCACTCCCCAAAGAGCTATCTCTGCCTTTACTTGTCCTTGTAAACTGGTAATTAGTAGAGTTTTTATGTCTATCAAGGAGACCAGTCTGGTAGTTTTGATCCTCTAGCAAAGATTACAAGATGCTGATGGGTCCCTTAAAACAATTAACATTCTTTAATTGTCACAGAGGGGTGGTGATTAGCTGCATGTGAATGCCAAGCCACCTTTCTTAGTAGAGCCTACACTGCCCTACAGCCTATCACTTTTCTTTGTCTTTGTCCCCTCTTTCTCAGGGGTGGTGGGATCTGAGGTTGTCACTCTGATCTGCTTTAACAGTCATACACGTCACTGTTAATAAGCTGATCATGCTTGTAGTCTTGTGCCTGACTCTACCTTATTAAATTTACTTGAGATTTTACCATAAGCTATCCATGGGTTTGTTTTTGTTTTTCACTTCAGGTTTGCCACCTCTTCCTTCCTTGCCTCCCTTAAACCTGTCTGGAATAACACCGCTCTCCATGCCATCAGAATTTCTCCCCTCGTTTCCTTTGGTCCCAGAAGTTTCTTCTGCAACACCTGAGCTGCTGTCCTCCCTTCCTCCAGTAGCGAGCCTACCTTCCGATCCAGCTTCTGCTTCAAGAGCAGAACAGACCCCTTCGCTCCCCTCAGATGCTCCTTCCCCCACTTCAAAGGCTGCAGCTACTGTTGAAGACATAGCAAAGGAACCCATCCCAACCAGTGAAAAACCAGTTTCTACCGTAACAGATGCAAGTGTTTCAGAGTCACCTTAACTTGAAACCATTCCTTGGGATTGGCTTGGTATATTTATTTAGCCACAGGAGCGTGTTTGGAAATGCAAACTATCATTAATTTCATACTAGTTTGTACTGTATCTGTAGGAGTCCTGTAAATAATTCTAAGGGTAAAGATAAACAAGAAGATATAAGCTTTCTATACTGCAAAGTTGAGGTGGGGGGCAAGGTTCACCAGAAAGTGCTTGTATTTTAAGGGTAACACAGGTTCCCACTGCCACCCTTGGAGAGACTAGGACTGTAGCCTGTTGGGCCTTCTGCCAGCTCCTCCTGTAAGAAAATGAAACCTTTTATGCATAATCTTTACCTGCAATGTTTCTTGTACTTTGTAAACAGTTTGCAGGAATGCAAACCATCTCACACACATTGGGGGGGGAAGAGGTTCTACTTTTGATCTTTGTGAGTCACATCTATTTTAACATTTGCAAAAGATCTTCCAACTAAAGATGTTTGTTAAAGTTACAGAACGTGCACTGTTAATTGAGCATATTTTTATTCAGCCTATACACAGATCTTTGTTTTGAGCTCATACAATTACTCCACATTTTGTAACTGCAGCTGTGTTGCTTGATGAGTTTGCTGTATAACGGCATTTGAAAGGAGATGTTGCATAGTTTTAAACCAGAAGGTGGCACTTTGTGGCTACTTGTAAAATAATAGTTATACTGGGAAAACATAGATACAGCAGCAATAAATTACTGTAATTTTACTTTTCTTCCTGTGTGTTACATTCCAATAACAGTCATTGCTATTTGTGCCTTAGATATGGTTTTGTATCAAGGTAAAGGTCTCCCATCTCATTGAGATTTTTACCTAATCTTTGGGGTTATCAGGGTGGTTAATATCAGGTTGACTTCTTGAAAAATGTAAACTGTTGAATAGGCTTTCATAAAAGATGGCTCAATGACAATCAGTCTCATAGTCCCATGCCAAAGAAGCTCATCTCCCATCTTTCTCTTGCTATGTGGTGTGCTATCCTGAGTGATTTAGATATATCTCAGAACAGAGCTTTTTCTACCAAAAAGCTTAGAATTGTATCTTCTTCCTGTGGCAGCTTACAGAGTTAAGGCAAACTTCTAGCACTTGTCATCTGTTAGTACATTTCATTTTCTAGCATTGATTTTATACAAGGTTTCAACCTTGATTTAGATTTGCTGCTTTCACTTTCATGTAGAATTATTTCCAGAAGTCCAACAGGCCTACATTTGAATGATACATTCAACAAGGGCATAAGAGGAAATACAAGTTTCTGTACATTTGGAACTTAAAGTTTTTTACTGGTCCATCACGGGAAAAATTGGGTTTCCCTTTACTACAGGTCTTATAAAGGTCATTAATTGGATAATGTGACACGTCCTTCCATCTTTGAGAATTTGTGATTCCACGTGAAAGTTGTTAGTACTTTCTAAAATATGTTCATCAGTCCAAACAAACCTGACATGAGAAATTTTGGTTTATGAAATAAAACATTTAGCCTTTTCACCTGTGAAAGTATTTGCCATACAAGTTCCTTTGAGTAGCTATTTCTCCTACTTCTGTCAAATGCTATGACCAGCAAATACCTTTGCTGGAATAAAGTTAATCTAGTATTTAGTGCTTTAGTTATAGAGTGGGAGTGAGGCAATAGACTCACTGGGTCATGGAGATGCTTATTCAATTCTGTGCCTTCCGAAGAAGCAGTTTAGCTTTTGGTACTACCACTTACATCATCACTCCAGCTGTTTTCTACATGGAAAATGCTAAATTAGAATTCAGGAGTAAGCCTGCCTCCCATTGATTCATCATTTCAGTACACAGTAGTCATATAAGGATGTATGCCAGGGAAAGGAGACCCTCGTCCTCAGGAGGTGGCAGTTCAGTTGGAGAGAAGTTGATGGAATTCAAATTAAAAGGAACTTTTGGGTTGATTTTGCCCAACCCTCTTCTTTTCAGGTAAGAACACCAGCTAAAAAGGTAAAATGACTGGCCCAGAGAAACAGACAGGACTCAAATCCAGTCCATATCCCATGTCCTTTTCTGCTTTGAAGCATTAAGAACACAAAGCAATGTGTTGGGTGGCCCATTTCAGTTGTGTCTGACTTTGTGACCCCATGTGGAGTTTTCTTGGCAAAGATACTGATTTTGTACTGTTTGTCATTTCCTTCTGCAGCCCATTTTGTTTTTGTTTCTTTGTGAGGCTATCAGGGCTAAGTGACTTGCCCAGGATCACACGGGTAGGAAGTGTCTGAGACTGGATTTGAAAGAGAAGCCTTCTGACTCCAGGCCTTGGTGCTCTAACCGTCGAGCCACTTAGCTGCTCCAGAAGAGCAACATGTGCTAAGTCCCATGCAAGCAGTACAGACAAGATCTAGAATCTTTGTGCTCAGAGTCAGGGAAAGCTTCATGAAGGACTTGACCCAAATGCTGCAGTGAAGAAGAGGAAAAAACAGGCATTTACTTTATTCCCCTGCCAGTTGGTGTCAGGGGAAAGAATCTGTATTTTGAGCTTCCATGTTGGTGTGGGGTGACTGACTTCCCTAGTGCAAGCTACTAGAACCTTTTCTGAAAAGCATATGATCCCTGTACTCCAGCTTTCTCATTTGATAGATTCAAATTTTCATTACCTGCTTCACTCTAAAACTAGCAGTTTCCTTCTAAGGAGGTAGTTGAATTATTTTGATTCTCAACTTGGGCTTTTAATAAAACAATTATACAACTTGTGGTCTTTGTGAACATATGTATATTTACTTTTTCAACTTCAATAGCCTAAAGTTACACTTCCGCAGAAGCCCAGCAAGTTAGAGATTCTAATTGACTGAGTACCTATTAATGGGGCCATCCTCCTTCTTTTTGGAGTAATTAAGACTTCCCCAGGCACTGGGCTCTAGAAACTATCTTGTCAAAGTGTCACAGAAATAATGAAGTGAGATTAAATGTCCCTGGGTGGATTCCCTTTTTTTTTTTTTTTGCCTTTGACCTAAGAAACTAAGCAGTGTACCCGCCCCCTTTGCTTTATTAGTCTCTTGTGTTTAGGATTTTTGATTTAACAGCTTTAATTCCTTCTTCTGTAATCAATTTTCCAAACACAACAATAGGTAAATAAAAATGGAAATTAGGATTCTGTACAACCTGCCATTTTCTTCATAGGCAACTACTGCTCCCACACCGTCTCTGTGCCACAAACGCTCCATTATCGGGCTCAGCTGGCACGCTGCTTGGGAAAGCTCCCATCCTGGGCAGAATAAAGAAAGACTTCATTTCCTAAGTGCCTGGCCAGACACTGCTCACATTGATTAAGCTCCTTACAGAGACGTTTCCAATCGTGCACCGCCAAGGACCAAGTGGCAAATTGAAGCAACCTTCCCGTTCTGATCCGTGATGACTTTGGGAAGTTTTGGAGTTAAAGCAAGAAGGGACAATGGAGGGATCTAGTCCAACTCAAGTTTTGCAGATGCTCTAACCAAGGACGGTGCTGATTCAAGGTCGTTGGCAGTGACCTGGGCAGCAGGGATTTTTAGGGTCTTCTGACCCCAAATTAAAGGCTCTGTTGTTTGAATGAGCATGTGAGCCCAGGTGCCAATTAAGAATTCAGTATGATTTCCGGCTGCCACTCCCGCCTTGCCTGGCACAGAAGTATTTCACATCCTGAGTTGTTTTCTGCCTTAAAAGGGGGGTTTAAAAAAAAAAAAAAAAAAAACAAACCATTGGCCTCTGCCCTGGTGGGGTTGGTCTGATGATGGGCACTTGCGTCTCTGTCCACTAGGTGGTGCTGAGCAGTGTTCCGACCGGAGCCTCAGCCTCCCGGCCCACAGTCGGCAGGGCGGGCTCCTCTCCTCCCGAGCCTTCTGGATGCTTTGATAATTGCCGGGGATGGTGGATGAGGTGACAGTTAGCAGGGAGGAGGAGGCAGCAGGAGCGCAGACACGGACGGGCTCCGGGAGGCCGAGTGCTCCAACGGCGGGTCCGGGAGGACCCAAACCCCCACTTCCCCCCAGGACTTATTTCTGCCCGAGATCGGAGCTTACACACTCTCCTACTCGGTATTCACCTCCGGCGTGTCCCAGAGGCAGCTGCCCCAGCCCTCCGGCTTCCCAAAAAAGTCCTTTCACGTCCTCGTGGTTCGCTTAGGAGCCTTCCCCTAGGAGGAGGCCAACCGGCTCAGGAGAGCTGGTAGGCGGACGGCTGAGGGGAGGGATGGTG
Organism: Myrmecobius fasciatus; assembly: GCA_023553655.1. Lineage (NCBI taxonomy): Eukaryota > Metazoa > Chordata > Mammalia > Dasyuromorphia > Myrmecobiidae > Myrmecobius > Myrmecobius fasciatus. The sequence goes on along the minus strand of JAJPUD010001482.1, from coordinate 277,454 downwards.
CTCAGGCCCGGGCAGCTTCCCCGAACCCAAGGCACCATACTCCCCTCATCACACTTAGGTACAGCTGTATGGCCCTGCGCTCGTTCTGGAGCCAGAGGCTTATAATTCATGTCACCGAGAAAGCGCAGGGGTTTGCCCCACACGCCACCCTGGGAGGAAGGTCGGCAAGGCTTAACCCCACTGCCATCCCCCCTTTGAAGATCAAGACAGCCTGGGTAACATGACCAGGACTTCTGGCTGAATTCAGGTTGTTTTTCTTTTTTTCTAATAAACCCGAAGAAATTGAGAGAGGTCACGAGAAGGAGGTCCGTTCTGCATAGCCACACTCCCCCTCCCAAGAACAGAGCACAGCGCAAGGTCCTGAGGGAGAATTTTAGGCTTGGGAAGTGCGAGCTGAAAGGCGCAACGCCGGCCTTGGGTGAGTTCCCTCTTGGCTAGAGGACGTCTTGTCAGTGTGTCGGTCGCAGAGTTTGATCCCAAGGCCGAGACTCAGCCATTCCTGCTCCATCTAAGAGCCTCTTCCGCACAAGGGGAGAACCTCCTCAGAGCAGCTTCGGGGGACCCTGCCACACTCTCCCTAGGCAGCCTCTCTGTTAGCCCAAAACCAGCTCTTCCAAAGCCACCGTCAGGGTCCGCTGGGCCGGTCTTGGTGAGCCGGAGTCGGCACAATCTGAAAGGCGGCAGGAGCTCAGCCATGCCCGAGGCCTTTGGGCAGATGGGCTCCTGGGCTCCCACGGGTTCCCCATCCCATCGTCCAAGAACCTGAGCACTCCATCTCCATCAGCCTCTCAATTTCCTTATCCGATGCTGATGGGAAAATAATTTACATTTATAGATTTTGCAAAGCGCTTATCTGTAAACAACTCTGTGAAATAGGTCGTATGAGTAATATTTTCTCCATTTTAAGGACAAGGAGACTAATGTTTATAGAAACCGTGAAAACAAGCAGTATAATAAAATCCCCATCAAAGCAGCAGTTGTTTACAGCAAAAGTGTCAAACATGCTGCCCTGTGAGGCCCCCGATATTCCCAAGTGAGGCACAGGCCAGATTAAAATGTAATTGGGAAATAAATACTAAGAAACAAAAATATAAGGCAAACAAAATAAAAAAAATAATGTTTTATAAATGAAACAGACAATAAAACATATTTTCTGAGTCAACATGTGTCTGCAGGGACCTGTATGTACACTTTAGTGCCCCCTGTTTCTTTTGACTGACACCATGGGCTTACAGTAACATGGGCACCGAGTTGCCCCTTCCTGGATGTACCAAACCTTAGGTATTCCCTACATAGGTTTCTTTTATGTCATCCTTTGTGTCCACTTCCTACTAATGAGGTATGTGTCTATTTGTGTGGGGTTCCCCAGACTTACAGGGAAAATACTCATGGCTAGGTTTCATGTTATCCTATTCCATTAAAATGACTGTGCTTGGAATCCTGCCCAGAGAAAAAATAAATACATTGGTGGGGGCATGTGAGCTTTGGTACAGGTTGAATGTGGACTCACGGTGTACCCTGAACGTGGGACAGCTGTTCTGGAGACCCCACATGCAAAGTGGATGGAAACTTTGCCCCTGGACTATAAAAGCAAATTAAAATTTAAGTCACCTGGCTTTCTCTCTGCCATAAATTGACAGTTGTCCCTGTCAAAGCAAATAAACTCCTAGGCTATTCAACAAGCACATTCCAATATATATATATATCACAAGGTCAAATTAGAAGTCAGAGGGCACTGTCACATTTCATGGAGCAAGCATGAGCCATAGCAGGATGTGAGCAGAACAAGTGCATGAGGAAAGCAGCTAATCTTTTGTAGATTAAGGGAGCTACAAAGAGTTAAGTCTTGGAGCTATATCTTGTCTCTGTTGGCACTTAACTCAGCTGAAAGAGGTAGGGGGGAGAAATTCTTTAAACCAAACCAATCTAAACTAGCAATTATATAGTGATTTAAAGTTTGCAAACACTTTACAAATATCTCATTTTAGCTTTCTTCACAACCACCTTGGGAAATAGGTGCCATTATTATCCCTATTTTAAAGTTAAGTGACTTGCTCAAAGACACATAGCTAGTACATCTCAGGGGCTGGATTTAAACTCAATTCTCACTAACTAAAGTACACTATTCACCATTTGGCCAGCTGCCTCTAATAATCCATTATTATTTCACATCTTGTTTTCTAGCAGCATTATCAAATGAACCATTCATTCAGGTTCCTTCGAGTTCTAAAACTGCCCCTTAGAACTAAAGACAAAACTTTAACTAAAATGACTCCCAGCCCCCATAGAGAATCTGAGGATCAGAGTGAGAATTGCTTGGCTCTCTATTAGTTGTGAATCAGTCGAGACTGAAAAAATGACCCTATTCAGAAGCATTTATGCTAAAATTGAAGAACAAATTGGTCCTTCATTCTGAAGTGATGGTTTCCCTTAGTTTACAGAAATGTATTGATTTTTCTGTGCATAGATATCAGATGATGCTACCATCATCAGAAATTAGAATCCTTTTCCTTTTATTAATTAGAGGGACTATGGTGTGTAGACAGCTTATCAGCCCTCTGAAGCCTATTAGAATATGTTACATATCTCCCCATATTTTTGGTCTGGCCCACCCACAGAATATTTGCTGGTAGATAAGATTATTTCAAACTGAGACAATCTGTCTTTGCTGAAATGCAAAAAGCCATCAGTGACATTTCAAGACTATAAAAGGTCAACACATTCTGAAAGATAGCTGTTAGTTGAAATGTGAAAATGCCTATTGCTAAGCAAGGATTGTATACTGACTACTGTGAATTCCATGGAAGAGATTTCTGATTTATTTTTTAAAACTAATGAAATGAACTAATTATCTCTCACTAGAACAGCAAATCTTGAAACAATTTTTTTTAAGTCTTTATGACAAAGATGACAAAAGACAGAAGGTCTGTGGGAAGACAGGCCTACAGTGACACTTTTAGTGAAGCTGTGCACTGCTCCAACCAATTGGTAAAAACAATTGGAATTATTCGAGAAAAGTCAAAAACTGGATCAGATCCTTTGGTCCAAAGGTCCTACCACTGGGCATGTAGCTAGGTTCAAATTCGTGTGACTAAAGAATTGTTTTAACATGACCATAAATATTAAATTTGCATTATTTGAAATTATAATTGCACAAAATATGATCATTTGTTGCAGCCCGATAGAATAAACTATGTGAATTTGAATAATCTGATCACTTCAGGGGATTCTTTACTTGTACTAATTGGGACCTAGTGTATACCCAAAGAAGGCAAAAATAGGTGAGGGAAAAGGTTCTATTCATAGCAGAAAACTGGAAATGTGTGGGAAATAGCTGCACAAATTGTAGTTTATAAGTATATTTGAATATTACTGTGTAGAAAAATATGACACATAAGGAATTCAGAAAAATATGGGAAGTCATATGAACTGATAGGAAGGAATGAAGTAGTAGGAGAAAAATATTACAAAAACTACAGTATTGTAAATCAAAAGAATACTGGAAGGAAGCTGAGTTATGTAGTGACTAATCTTTGTCTTAGAAAACAAAATGATAAAGTACATTTCCTTTTTCAGTAGAGATGTGGGGAATTATAGGTAGAAAATATTATATAGACCACCATATTATTTGACTTTTTCTTACAAGGGAAGAGGTGAGGTCATGTATAGGAAAATGGACTATGATCTAGATGAAAAACAAGTAATACTTTTAAAAAAAAGTTGGCATTTAACTAAAGTCCTAATCTGAAGCATTACTATGCTATGTATTCTTAAAGACAAGTTCTGTATCATTCTGCCAAGCTAGAAAGAGGGTCTGTTCTTCAAGGATCTCTCTCCTCTTGGGAGAGAAACTTATTACCAGATTTGCCAGCTAGGTTTCGGGGAGAGTGGGCTCCGACTTAGTGACTGTTAGAAAGCTTTCACCACACCAAGTGCTCTTCTGAATATGGCAGCTGGGGTTGCTCTGGCATCTCCCCTGGCTCACCTGATGGCAATCCCTGGCCTAGATTCCAGTTCGGATGGTCAGTTAGGTGGCAAACCTAGCCCCAGAGTCAGGAAGACCTGAGTTTAAATGTGGCTGCAGATACCTACTAGCTGAGTGACCCAGGTGAATCACTTAACTTCTGTCTGCCTCAGTTTCCTTAACTGCAAAATGGGGATTATAATAACAGCTCCAGGATCATTGTTATGAAGAGCAAATGAGATAATATATCTAAAGCACTTAGCACACTGCTTGACACACAGGAGGCACTTAAATGCTCAAATTCCATCCCTGTCCCATTTTTCTGATGCTCACAGGTATTATGGAGTCTATTCTAGCCCCAACACTCATTTACCTAAGAGTAGAAAGGAAAGAAAGACTACAGAGAGAGAAAATAGCCACAAAGCAAGTGTGCATTGGTACTGAGTCGATCAATGCTGCTAACTTCCTCCAACCAGAATCTTTAAGAGACCTTTGCCTCTATCACCACCAGAAAAAAGACCCCAGTTTTTTATGCCCACTCATTTCCAGTTTCAAAGCCAATCAAAAGGCTTTTGTTTATCACTTGGTAAGCCACTAAGACACAATCACAAATAACTGGGGAGCAGGTTTTCTCCATTATACATCATGCCAGATTTCCAGAGACAGAGCTCCCCACTATCCCAGGAGTTCTCTGGGGTGGACTGGGCCTTAATTACTCCATCCCCTAGTTACATTCATTTATATCTTTCCCCTATACATATGTGAACAGCAAAAAAAAGCTCCGGGCAGAGATGATGACTTTTGGGGTTTGTGGCTGAAAAGATCATCATGTGGCCAACAATTCTTTCCCTACTGTGCAATGCAAGGATTATTCTGTGAAAAAGCAGCTTGTCATTTGCAACCTTGCTTTTTAAATTTCAGTTCCAAATGAGTGACATCTTACATTCAAAATTTTATCCCAGTGTCATTTTACTGCTGTTTTGGGGTTGTAAATAAATGTCTCTTTAAATGAAAACTGATATTTTAACAAAGAAATATCTCCCACTTGGTGCAATGAAATGTTATGTAATTTTATACCAAAAGGAAGAACTTCATTTATTGTTATTCCTACTATTTCATTTAGAGGGCTCTTGCCCTTCACAATTAAATGAAAATTTATAAGCATTAACCCATGAAAGGCAATTGTTAGAATAATCAATGATTTCCTCCTTGAAAATCTACAAAGATCTATCACATATGAGCTATGGTACTCAAGTACAATTCCTTTCTTAGCCATCAAACTGTAAATTAATTGTACACTCTACCCTGCCATTAATTTACTTTTATCACTTCAGCACATTTTAAATGCCATGTTGGGGATTTTAAACAGGTTCCATAGCAAACAAGCATGAGACAGGAAAGTGATAAATTTGATACTTGCATATTTTCTAAATAGTAATTTTTTATTTCAAGGGACAAGATGAGAAGACAACCAGAACCAGAAACAAACAAACCAACAAAATACTACAAATCACTAATAGCAAAAAAATGCAAAATAAAACAACTTTAAAGTTCTCCTAATGCCTTGCAAAGTGGAAAACAGGACAAAAAAAATGGAAATAGTTAATGTTGCAGGGGCTGCAGGAAGAAAGGCACACTTGTATGGGTGGGAGTAGGATTTAACTCCTATCCCACTTAAACTATAAGATTCTCAATTACCCTCATAAATTTTAGATTAAGTGTAAAAGTCCTTCAAACTGTAGTGACTGTATAAGAATCATGTTTGGACAGGCTGAAAAAACTTATATACCCTAGAAGTTGCCTATAAATTATAAAAGTAGTTAGAATTGTATTCACTTGAGAGGCTGAAGCAATTAAGGCATTCCTGCACACCCTTAGGAGCAAAGGAACTGGTTTTTTGTTGTTTTTTACAGGATGTTCCCTCCCCCAATATAATTTTATCTTTCCAAATACATGTAAAGATAGTTTTCGACATGCATCTCCCTAAGATTTTGTTTCAATTTTTTTTCTCTTCCTTCCTTACTTTTTCCCTCCCCAAGACAGCAAGCAATCTGATATTGTTTACACATGTACAATACTTTATTTTATTTATTATTATTATTATTATTATTTTGCTTTTTGCTGAGGTAATTGGGGTTAAGTAACTTGCCCAGGGTCACACAGCTAGGGAATGTTAAGTGTCTGAGATCTGATTTGAACTCAAGTCCTCCTGACTTCAAGGCTGGTGCTCTATCCACTGCGCCACCTAGCTGCCCCATGTACAATATTTTTAAACACATTTCCACATTTGTTATGTTGTGCAAGAAAAACCAGACCAAAAGGGGAAAAAAACACAAGAAAGAAAAAGAAAGCAAACACAAAAGTGAAAATACTAAGCCCCATCCACACTCAGCTTCCATTGTTCTCTCTCAATGCAGATGGCATTTTCCAACCTAAATCTAATGAAATTGCCTTGAATTATCACTTTGTTGAGAAGAGCTAAGTCCATCACAGTTGATCATCACATAGTTTTCTTCTTGCTGTGTACCATGTTCTGGTTCTATTCACTTCATTTTGCATCAATTCATATGTCTCTCCAAGCTTTTCTGAAATCATCTGATCTATGTTTAAGAGCACATTGTTTTATAATTGTTATAATCTGCTGATAACTCTGATTGACTCTATTATCACCATTTCTAATTTGCATTATAAGAATTGATCAAATTGTTTGGTCAAATTCATTATTGCTCTTTGGTGTTTGATTGAATTTTGGCACTAGGGAGCAAAATTTGAAAAATATTGTTGGTTTATGAAGGTTGTTATTCATAAAGGATTACTGATTTGCAGAAGAAAATCTGTGTTTACTGAAGTTGCTGTAAACTTCATTAAGATGAGAGTAAGAGAATTGGGGGAATTGTAGAAAAGTAAATGTAGGAGCAAGGTCAGGAACATTCCCTAAGGAGAGACTCGGGGAATTGCTAGAGTCATTTAAACAAAAACAAATACCTCAAAGAATGTCTACAATTTTGGAAATTAGTTTACCACCCTCCATTTGAGGAGAAATTGTTATGTAATATACTTGAAACATTACTGTATGGAAATGATGTGTCTCTCCATAGCAAATAAGATTTAGATTTGAAAATACATCTGGGGTTTCACCTATTCAGAATGTTAACAAAAGGACTTTTTTCTGGTGGAAACACACTTAAGTGATACTGAGGCTAAGGATGTTTTCCCTACTATTGACTAGATGCTTATGGTAAGCTTCTCCAAATCAAATAGCAGTGCCATTTAAAAATCAGACACCTTGTTAAAAACAGAGAAATAAACCCAATCTAAGAACATTTTGACAGAAGTTCCTTAGTTCCCCTAAAAAAGAATCAATAGAGAACTGAACTAGGATTTTCAACAGAACTGTTACATTTCTGGGGGATCTCTGACAATATTAAGACTGCTCAATGGAAAACTACACTCCACTCTTAAAAGTGATGAGTCATAAAGAAAAACTGCAATAATTTATTTATAATGTTAGGTGGTACATGGAGCACCAGGCCCAGAGTCAGGAAAATCTGAATTCAAATACTTCCTTAGACATTTACTACCTGTGGGACTTTGGGCAAGATGGTTAAGTTGTGGTTGTCTCAGTCTCTCCAGCTGTTAAATGAGGCATAATAATAGTATCTATGAATTTGAAATGAATTTAGGGTTAGAAATCCTGGGAGCAGAGTTGTTGTAGATATCAAATGAGGTGTTTGTAGCCTGGTGCATAATATCTATGTAAATGCTAGATATTAATAGTAATAATAATAATAATAAATTCAAATTATTCTATGGCCCTGGTCAAATAGCTGTAGTGGCACTGAGTTTGGGGGTGGGGAGGGGAGAAATCAGCAAAGAGGGGAACTACCCTGATTCCTGTCACAGATAGACAGCCACTTATACAGATTAGTAAAAGAAGGGTGGTCCCCCTAGAAGAAATAGACTTGACTATCATATAACTCAAGTAGCCACAGGTCAATGGGGCTGACCTAACATAAAAGAATCTCTGAGGACAGTTATAGTGCCAAAATGAATCTTGACCTGGGACAAACAGATTTTTTTCCCTTCATTTACCTGAATGGGATTCTTGGGCATCATTGCTTTAATTTGAAGGACTTTTCCATGTGATGTCTAAAGCTGAGGAACTGGATTGATCAGGCATATTGTCACTTACTACAAGCTGAGAAAATTATGGTATGTGAGAATAATAGAATTTTTATTATACAGTAAGAAGTTATAAACATGAAGGTTTAGAGAGACTTGGGAAGATCGGTAGAAACTGATATAGTAAAATTAGAACAATAAGTACAAGATGTACATGAAAAGATCATTAAGAATGTCAAACTTTGAGAAATTATTATTATAATTAATAGCTAGCATTTATATAATGTTAAGACTTATGAAACACTTTACATTTATTATTTGATTCTGAGAGCAAGGTTACAGTTGAGGAGAGTGAGGCAGAATTTTAATTCAGATCTCCCAGACTCCATGTCTAACACTTTATCTACTGTATTGCCTTTTAGTGCAAGGGATAGAGAATAATTTATTTGAAGTCAGGAAGACACAGATTTGAATCTTGCCACTGATACTTCCTAGTTGTATCATTTAAACTCTTGGATCCTCAGTTTCCTCAACTGTAAAATTAAAGGATTGTTCAAAATCATATTAAAGGTTCCTCCCAACTCTAAATCTATTATCCTATAATTGAAAAACTCAGATAAATCCAGAAGAGATAATGAAATGTGCTTCTTCATGACAGAGAGCTAGAAGATGACTAGAATAGAATATTGAATATTTGATTAGATATGGTCACTGTCTTGAATGTTTTTGCTTAATTAATCATCTTTTTCAAAAGGGAGAGCTAAACTAGAGAGAATTGGGATGTTGTGGAAATTACTGTGATTTAATGCTGAACATGGACATGCAGGCCAGTAATCCCTGCTCCCAGGAACTACATGATACAGTGAATGGAGCGCTGGGCAAATCAGCCTCAGTTTTCCAGGCAACTTTCTAAGATTATAAACTGGAGACAAGATGCAAATCTTCATGGAGGCGGAGAAGTGGGAGGGAATCACATTGATGGAATCACAAGTACAGACCAAAAAAAAAAATATACAGATACTCTGCCAGGCTCTGAGGATACAAAGACAAGAGCCAAACCCTTCCATTTCACCTTCAGAAAAAAATTATTCTGCAGCATGCATTGAATGATGGAAGAAATGTCAGAGAGAAGAGAAGTAGGCTGAAAGAAGTTTGTTTACAACAGAATTAATAGTCTAGAGGCCAAAGTAGAAATGGTCATAGAGAATGCTCAGGAACTAGAGAAAGCCAGAACTGGGCAGGACAGAGAGGAAAGGAGGAGTCGGGGGAGAAATAACCAGGAAAAGGAATGATGGAAGGCCAGCAACCCTGAGAAGGATGGTGTATCCACTGAGATAGCCAGGGGGACGCTTCCCCCCACCTCCATTGCTAGAGTAGCCTCCCTTTTCACTCTCTCCTAGGAGCATGAGCGAGTGACCAGGGCAGCAGTCTCTGAACATGAGGGGAAAAGCCCTCTCTCCTCCACCCCATGAGATGCCCACCTCTGAGCTAAGCTTTGAGCTCTCTTAACTACTTGCTGCTCTGCATCTCTCTTTACAAATAAGTCTTTAGGGGGCAGCTAGGTGGTACAATGGATAGAGCACCAGCCCCAAAGTCAGGAGGACCTGAGTTCAAGTCTGCCCTCAGAGACTTAACACTTCATAGCTGTGTGACCCTGGGCAAGTCACTTAATCCCAATTGCCTCAAAAACAACAACAACAAAAATAAGTCTTTAATCCCCAATTGATAAATGGTCAAAGGATATAAAAAGACAATTTTCAGCTGAAGAAATTAAAGTCATTGGTAGTCATGAAAAAATGCTCTAAATCACTATTGATCAGAGAAATGCAAATTAAGACAACTCTGAGGTACCACTGCACACCTGTCAGATTGGCTAAGATGACAGGAAAAGATAATAACAAATGTTGGAGGGGATGTGGGAAAACTGGGACACTGATACATTCTTGGTGGAACTGTGAATGGATCCAACCATTCTGGAGAGCAATTTGGAGCTATGCTCAAAAAGTTATCAAGCTGTGCATACCATTTGACCCAGCAGTGTTTTCTATTGAGCTTATATCCCAAAGAGATATTTTCCTTAAAGGAGGAAAAGGACCAACATGTGCAAAAATGTTTGTTGCAGCCCTTTTGGTAGTGGCAGAAAACTGGAAACTGAATGGATGCCCATCAATTAGAGAGTGGCTGAATAAATTATGGTATATGAATGTCATGGAATATTATTGTTCTGTAATCAGCAGGCTGATTTTGGAAAGGCTTGGAGAAACTTATATGAACTGATACTAAATGAAGTGAATAGAACCAAGAGAACATTGTACATGGCCACAGCAAGACTATGTGATGGTCAACTGTGATGGATTTGGCTCTTTTCAACAATGAGGTGAGTCAAGGCAATTTCATTAGTCTTGTGATGGAGAGAGCCATCCACATCCAGAGAGAGGACTATGGGGACTGAATGTGTATCACAACATAGTATTTTCATCTTTGTTGTTGTTGTTTGCTTCCTTGTTTTTTTTCTTTCTAATTTTTTCCCCTTTTGATCTGATTTTTCTTGTATAGCATGATAAATATGGAAATATGTTTAGAAGAATTGCACATGTTTAACCTATATTGGATGACTTGCTAAGAGTGAAGTAGGTGGGGAGAGAGGAATAAAAATTTGGGACACAAGATTTTTCAAGGGTGAATGTTGAAAACTATCTTTGCATGTATTTTGAAAAATAAAAAGCTATTATTAAAAACAAATAAAAACTCCAAATAAATTCTTAAACATAAAATATTTTTTAATTATAAAAAACAAAACCTAACAAAATGAA
>JAJPUD010001482.1:238119-266545 GCA_023553655.1 Myrmecobius fasciatus | reverse complement strand
AATGACCTGTGGGCTAATCTTTTGTGATTATTAATGGATATAATGACTGCCCATATTCTTTTTTTGATTTTAATAAAATAATTTCAATAATTCAGTAAATTTGAATACAAAATTCAAAAATTTATTTTTTAAATATCAATATTAATATTTTATCCAAAGATTATGTTTAATTGGGTAGATAGAAGAAGCAGAGACAAGTTTCAAGATGAAGGTGATCTAACTTTGTTTCAACCTGATAACATTTGGGATCTGCTATTCTAAAAGCAACATAGTAAGACAATTAATAAGCAATTTTCTAATCACTTTGCCGCCCTAATTTGAACCTTAACAACCTCTTAGTTTGAACCTGTCTCAAGTCTCTCCTCATTCCAGTTCATTCTCTAATCAGCTGTTAAAATGATTTTTCTTTTTGAGGGAAAATCATAATCTGACCATATCACTCTTCTACTCAACAAACTCCAGTGGTTCACTGCACGAAACAAAATATCTTATCAAGAACTCCACTGACTCACTGATGAATGCAGGAAAGATTTATTTTACATTCTTGCAAGAATGAGTGTCTAGGTGAATAAACACACCTTTGGGATTCCAAAAGCAACATTTTATTTCCTATCCAGAAGCACAAGTCCCTCCCATGATGCCCTATTAATTGGATGTTACAGAAGTTCCCTGTCTTGAATCTCCACCCCTCATTACATAGCTGGTCCTAGCCCTGGAAGGCTGGAAGTTAAGGGGTTTTATGGCCCCAGCCAGAGAAACCTCTTGGGTTGGCTGCAAATCAAGATGTCATCTATATTCTTGATTGTCCTCAGGGCTTCTGCTGATCACTTGCTCTGATTATATAAATTTGCTATAAGAGGAGAAAGCAGGGACGTGAATCTTCGTTCTAGGAGGAAGGGCTAAGGACAAAGAACAAAAGAACCCCACCCAGAGGAAGACTTGGGGGGAGAACATGAGGCTGTCATGAGTGTCTCCCATCCAGACAGCTTTTCCTAGGATAAATACAAAATTTCCCCAATTCCTGCTTTGGGGTAAGGAGTAAGGGTGATGGGTAGAACAGTGGCTTTATACACAGTGAAAGGAGTGCTTAGTGACTTAGGGTGCAAACAACATGTTTAAAAGGCATTAAGCATTGGTAGAGAGGCAGACATGCAGAGTGGAGATAATAATTAATCTTAAGTGGGTATAATCTCCTTGAGCAAAACTCTGAGTCTTTTCAGTCTTATAAGGGAAGGCCTTTACCCAATTAATAAAGTTGTCAACAAAAACCAAAAGCAGTTTGAAGCCCCTGCAAGGGGGTAAATGTATAAAATCCATCTGCCAGTCCTGCCCTGGATATGTACCCTTCCTCTGGGTGGGCTTCAGGATGGGGGGCTCAGAAGCCCTTTCAGGATTTTCTTGGGCACAAACTGGGCAGGACTGACAGACCTGTTTAATTGGTTCTCCTAGCTTGTGACCAGTGAAAATATGTTTCACAAGGGACTGGATTTTTTTAAAAATTTCCCCCCCAAGTGAGTAGGTTGGTGTAAGCTATAGAGAAGCTTCCACTGGCCGACCTCTGGGAGTAGAAGTTGGCCTGAAGGTGTTTGAAATCACCAGAAGGAGAAAGGGTGAGCCCCCTTTCTTTAGCAAGGGCTTGTTCCTGGGAGCTATGAAAGAGTGTAGGAGTTGGGAATTAAAGGTGCTATGGTCATGGGAAAACGGGCAGCAGCATGGGCAGCTGAATCTGCAAGCCTGTTTTCTTTGACCTGAAGTGAATCCTTCTTCTGGGGTCCTTCTCAAAACATAACAGAAACCTCTCTAGGTCATGGACAGCTTGCCGTAATGGTAGAATTTCCCCATCATACTTAATGGGGGAATGTTTGGCTGTCAACAGTCCCCTTTCTTTCCATATAGCCCCATGAGCGTGCAAAAAGGCACATTTGGAGTCAGTATAGATGTTCACTCTCATTCCTTTCCCTAGTTCTAAGGCTCTGGCAAAAATGCTCTGAACCTGGGGAGGAGTTAGAACCTCCAATGGTGTCAGGGCCTTGAACAGAATCACAGAGAGGCTTGGCAGTAACTAAAATTAGGTATAAAACCCAGCCAGGACCAGGAAAGTACACAGCTCTTTCCTTGAGGAAGATTCAGGGAAGCCTAAGATTGCTTCTTCTCTGCTCTGAAGTGGGTGTTAAAGTGAGTGAAGTGGGAGTTAATTCATGGCCCACTTAACAGACTGGTAGGCAATGCGTGCCTTTAGACAAAGAAACTTGATAGCCCGGGGTGGGGGGGAGAGGAAGGGTCAGGAAGTTAAGGGGTTTGATGGCAGCAGCCAGAGAAGCCTCTGGGGTTGGGCTGCAGATCAAGATATCATCTACATGGCTTCTGACCCCTTGCTTTGATTATAGAAATTTGGTGTAAGAGGAAAAAGCAGGGACATGATTATAATAGTGTTGCCAACCAGTCATGTAGTAACAATTACACCTCATAGCCAGACTCAAGAATAATTAGGTGGGAAGCAAAGAAACAGAAGTGGGAAATTGAGTCAGAAGGATCCCATCTTGAAAAGAGACTAAAGTTGTCCTCCCACCTCTTGCCCAAATAAGACATCCAGCTATAATAGTTCAGGAAGGCATCCCTAAGTATACCATCATGTCATCTGCAAAGAGTGATAATTTGGTTTCCTCATGACCTACTCTAATTCCTTTTATCTATTTTTTCTTCTCTTACTGCCAAAGCTAACATTTCGAATACAATATTAAATAGTAATGGTGACAGTGGGCAGCCTTGTCTCACTTCTGATCTTATTGGGAATGGTTCTAGTTTGTCTCCATTACATACAATGCTTGCTGAAGGTTTTAAATAGATGCTACTGATCATTTTAAGGAAAAGCCCATTTATTCCTATACTCTCTAGAGTTTTTAATAGGAATGGGTGTTGGATTTTATCAAATGCTTTTTCTGCATCTATTGAGATAATCATATGATTTTTGTTAGTTTGGTTATTAATATAATTTATTATGCTGATAGTTTTCCTAATATTGAAACAGCCCTGCATCTCTGGTATAAATCCTACTTGGTCATAGTGTACTATCCTGGGGATGACTTTCTGTAATCTCATTGGTAATATTTTATTTAAGATTTTTGCATCAATATTCATTGGGGAAATTGGTCTGTAATTTTCTTTCTCTATTTTCACTCTACCTGGTTTAGCTATCAATGACATATCTATATCATAGAAGGAATTTGGTAGTACACCTTCTTTCCCTATTTTTTCAAATAGTTTATATAGTATTGGAATCAATTGTTCTTTAAATGTTTAGTAGAATTTACATGTAAATCCGTCTGGCCCTGGAGATTTTTTCTTAGGGAGTTGATTAATAGCTTGTTCTATTTCAGGAGTTGATTAATTGCTTGTTCTATTTCTTTTTCTAAAATGGGACTATTTAAATAATTTATTTCCTCTTCTGTTAACCTGGGCAATCTATATTTTTGTAGATATTCTCAGGAAGGCATCCCTCTGAATAACATTGCATTTCTCTCAAATGGTGGGTAGTACACTGACTTAATAATCCATCAGGAAATCATACCCAAATTCAAAGCTCAAAAGAATATCAGTTACAGTCCCAAGAGATTTTATCTCTAACAGCAAATTCTGTTAATCACAGCTTAGGGCTAGATACATTATTTTTTAAAGTTTACTAGGACTCACACACATAGGAAACTCTGTTTAACATGTTTTAGCTATTTAAATTCATCCTGGTGCAAAGGATCAATCATTAAACAAGCTTATAGATTCTTAGTAAATACATTCCTTGTTTAGGAACTATACATCTTAGACAGGCTCATTTCTCAGGGTTGATAACATTGCTTACCCTGATATATTGAAAAAACTGGCAAGTTTACAAATTAAGGGGAGTTGACAGAGATCCCAGGAAAGGGGCTGAGCTTGCTGTTGCCCATTCTGAAGTGTTCTTGGTGTTTTCATGGGTTGTGCTGTTTGATACTTCTCTCCGCCCTGGGAAGGGGGAAGAGATGCTGCACACCCTCATACTTGGAGGTGAACTGATAAGGCTTTCACCTCATCCCTCTTGTTCCACAAGAACAATAACTAACAATTGTAAGTTAACATAATGACAATAACTTCATTAACTTAGTTAACAATCTTAGAATTTTCCTAATAGACAAATAATCTTAGCTGTAGTTTCCTCTTAATTTTTTTAGCGAAAGTGAAAATGCCTGATTCCCTAAATTACATTTACAAAATATTATAAAACAGGATTAGCAAAGCTAAATAAACTTTCCACCTTATTTTAGTTGTTCAGTTTATTCTGTCCCCAAGTTGTTGCAGCTTTGGAAGTTCTCAGGAAGGATTTCCATTCCTTTAAATGTTTCCCTTTTGTTTTATGAAGAAAACAAGACAATTCTTAAAATTGAGATAGAACAAATTTTAAAATTGACAACTTTAGTTCATGAGATTCCTAAATTCTAATTAAATGTTCCAGACAAACTGAATTGCCATTTGGTTTATTTTCCAATTCACACAAACCATTTCTCTTCTGTGAGCCAGGAAAGGGTTCAGGTGCCAGTTTTTACTGACAGAATCCTCAGAAGTCTGACTCTGGTAACTCAAAAGCAGGCTATTTGTTGCAAGAGTTTTTAAAGTAGCGGTAAACTGCTTTTCTATTTTCCTAAAATTCCCAAACTCTTAAATCTTCATTAACACAATCAGTGCAAATAGATTACAATTTACATATCCCTTTAGCAGGCCTTGATTAGAATTTCTTTAAAACTGCTTTTACTATCATAACTCAAATAACAAATTTCACTGAACTGAGTATATTCTCTCTCTCTCTCTCTCTCTCTCTCTCTCTCTCTCTCTCTCTCTCTCTCGCCTTCGTCCATATCTCACTCCTGCAGTCAGAGAAGGAAGGAAGAGAGAAGAAAGAGAAAGAGACTCCCTTTCCTCTATACACTATTCTTTTAGTCCTGGGGAGGACTTAATTTAGTTGAATTTGCTTCTAAATTACTTTACACACAAACACAGAAATAATTTATTTCAACATTGACATTGTATGTTGGTCACATCTAAAAACTCATATAAAATTATCAAATATGAAGCAACTATAGCCAATAAAGCAGTTAACATTCATATAGCATTTAGCTTATGCTAAGCACTAAGTGACAACTCCTCATTTTCTGCAACAACTCCATGACCTTCATTCAATAATCATTAGATTGCTTTTAAAGAGCAAGCAGCACTGCAAGACACCTGATTCTATTCAACAGAAAGGGTCAGGAAGTGCAAGTCCCCCCCTTATCCTGGCAGTTGCTGAGCATTTATTAAATACTTACTATGTACCAGGAATATCCATTCATTTAATTCATTCACAGCACTCTGCACACAGAGATCAGGTAGGATCCTCTTCAGTCTGTCCCCTCCTCCCTTATTGCCGGGGACCCTCATGAGGTTTTGGTGGGGAGTGAGGGAAATGTCTTCAGAAAGTCATTCAGTGTAGCAGCAAGGAGGGCTGTGTGTTCATGAGTGACTTAGGGACAAAGTGAGGAGAACACTTAGGAAAGGGAGATAGGAAATACTCTGATACCCCTGAAATGGAGATGGAAGAGCTAGAAGCAGAGACAGCGACAATGGCAGGCTTTTCCTACGTGGGCAGGGTCCCACTCCAGGGAACATAAAAGAATTGATATTACTTACTAGCAGATGGAATGTAGGACAAGCAGTCAGGAAACTTTGAGATGTAATTCTAACTTAATAACTAGCTACATGAAACTGGGCAAGCCAAGTAATCTCCCTTATTCTATTTTCTCATCTAAACGTGGGGATTATAATAGCAACTCCTTCACAAGGTTGTGGCAAGGTTCAAATGAGATAAATAAATATTGGTAAAACACTTGAAAATTCTAAAACACATTAAATTAGCTATTATTACCATTATGTGGCAGCTAGATAGCCATGGATATAGCATTGAGCCTGGACTCAGGGGGGCTTGAATTGAAATTTGGTCTCAGACACTCAGACAGCAAGTATGTAAACACTGTTTGTCTCAGTTTCCTCATTTGTAAAATGAGCAGGAGAGGAAATGGCAAACCTCTCCAATTTTCTTTGCCAAGAGAACCCCAAACAGAGTCACAAAGACAACAAAAACCATACTTAGACCAGTGAGTCAGTGAGGCTATTCAAAGAGGCAGAACTTAAGGAGAGATCTATTCTAGAACCACTTTGCTCAGTAATTGCCAGGATAAGGGAGGGACTTGCACTTCCTGACCCTTTATGTTGAATAGAATCAGGTAAGTGTCTTGCAATCTAATGTTTGTTGAATGAAGTTCCTGGAGTTGTTGCAGAAAGATGGGGTGCTGTCCCTTCACTTTCATCAATCAGCCGACTGTATCAATGGTAAGAGTAGGTAAGATCAGTGGTAGGAGATCCAAGAGATTGATGTCTTGGCAAAGGACCTCAGATTGAGAGTTGAATTGGTCATCAGTCTAGATATAATTCTGCAGAAAGATCACAAAATTATATGTAATTTCATCATGAAGAAGGTGAGACCTTTTTAGAAGAAAATCCATTTGTCTTGGGTCATATAACTTGAATTTATATAGTCCAGAACTGAGCCATGACGTACTAGAATGATCAAACTTGTCAGTTAGCAGCTTCCGGGTTCTGTTGGCATACTACCCAGGCTAGCGATTCAAGAAGCTCATCTTTACCCATTCTATGGGAAAATGTCTGAAGTCACAGAGAGTGACCAGACATTGCTTGGGGTACAGAAATAGGAGGAGGAAGGAGGACCAGCATCAGGTGGTGGGTATCTCTGGAGCTAGCTGAGGTCTACCATTGTCATTCAAAACTTCTCCATTTGCAGTAAAACTGATGGTTCTACATGTGAATGGTGAGGTGCTGGCTGGTGGAAAACCTGTGTTTTCTTGGTGTTAATTTGTCAGGCCAAAATTAGCACAAGCAGCAGAGAACTGATCCAGACTTTGGTGCATCTCAACCTCAGAGTACATTGAGTGCATAATCATCTGCAAACAAACAAAAACAAGCACTGGCTCTCCTTCCTTCCCTCCTTCCCTCCCTCCCTCCCTCTCTGTCACTCTCTCTCTGTGTCTCTCTCTTTTCTCTCTGTCTCTCTCTCTGTCTCTGTCTCTCTCTCTTTCTCTGTCTGTCTCTGTATCTCTCTCTGTCTCTGTCTTTTCCCTCTTTCTCTGTCTCTGTCTCTCTCTGTATCTGTCTCTGTCTCTGTATCTCTTTCTGTCTCTCTGTCTCTGTCTTTCTCTCTGTCTCTGTCTCTCTTTTCTCTGTCTCTGTCTCTCTCTTTCTCTGTCTCTGATTTTCTCTCTCTGTCTCTCTCTCTCTGCCTCTGTCTGTCTCTCTGTATCTGTCTCTCTGTCTGTCTCTGTCTCTCTCTCTGTCTTTCTCTGTCTCTGATTTTCTCTCTGTCTCTGTCTCTCTGTATCTCTCTGTCTGTCTCTTTGTCTCTTTATCTCTCTGTATCTGTCTCTCTCTCTGTCTCTGTCTCTCTCTTTTCTCTGTCTCTGTCTCTCTGTCTCTTTCTCTGTCTTTGATTTTCTCTGTCTCTGTCTCTCTCTGTGTGTCTCTGTCTCTGTGTGTCTCTGTATCTCTCTGTCTCTCTCTTTTCTCTGTCTCTCTCTGTCTCTCTCTCTGCCTCTCTTTTCTCTGTGTCTCTGTCTATCTCTGATTTTCTCTCTCTGTCTCTGTCTCTCTTTCTCTGTCTCTGTCTGTGTCTCTCTGCCTCTTTTCTCTCTCTGTCTCTGTCTCTTTCTCTGTCTGTCTCTCTCTGTTTGTCTGTCTGTCTGTCTCTGTATCTCTGTCTCTCTCTTTTCTCTGTCTCTGTCTCTCTGTCTGTCTCTGTCTCTCTGTCTTTCTGTCTGTCTCTGTATCTCTCTGTCTCTCTCTTTTCTCTGTCTCTCTCTGCCTCTCTTTTCTCTGTCTCTGTCTGTCTCTGATTTTCTCTCTGTCTCTGTCTGTCTCTCTGTCTCTGTCTGTCTCTGTCTGTCTCTCTGCCTCTTTTCTCTCTCTGTCTCTGTCTCTTTCTCTGTCTGTCTCTCTCTGTTTGTCTGTCTGTCTGTATCTCTCTCTGTCTCTGTCTCTCTGTCTGTCTCTGTCTCTCTCTTTCTATGTCTCTGATTTTCTCTCTGTCTCTGTCTTTCTCTCTGCCTCTCTGTCTGTCTCTCTGTATCTCTCTCTGTCTCTCTGTATCTGTCTCTCTCTGTCTCTCTCTTTTCTCTGTCTCTCTCTGTCTCTGTCTCTCTCTCTGCCTCTCTTTTCCCTCTCTGTCTCTGATTTTCTCTGTCTGTCTCTCTTTGTCTCTGATTTTCTCTCTGTCTCTCTCTCTGTCTCTGCCTCTCTGTCTGTCTCTCTGTGTGTATTTCTCTCTCTGTATCGGTCTCTGTCTCTCTCTGTCTCTCTTTTTTCTCTGTCTCTCTTTTCTCTCTCTGTCTCTGTCTCTGATTTTCTCTGTCTCTCTGTCTTTGTCTCTTTCTCTGTCTCTGATTTTCTCTCTCTCTGTCTCTGTGTGTCTCTCTGCCTCTCTGTCTGTCTCTCTGTATCTGTCTCTCTGTCTGTATCAGTCTCTCTGTCTCTGTATCTCTCTGTCTCTGTCTCTCTCTGCCTCTCTTTTCTCTCTGTCTCTCTCTGCCTCTGATTTTCTCTGTCTCTCTGTCTGTCTCTCTCTGCCTCTCTTTTCTCTCTCTGTCTCTCTCTTTCTCTGTCTGTCTCTGTCTGTCTCTCTCCCTCTCTCTGTTTCTCTGTCTGTCTGTCCGTCTCTGCTTTAGTCTTGGCTTGCAATCTTTTTAAGTTAAATAATTAACCATCAGGGTGGTGACTGCCAAGAAGTTTTGAACACCATGGATAAGTTCACGACCTTGATGATGGTGTCATTTGCTGGGATGTACATATTGAAACAGAGATTGACGCACACATTTCAAGAGCTAATCCAGTGTTTGGGAGGCTCCAAAGAAAGTGAGAGAGAGAGAACTGCTTACCAAAAAGAAAGTGTGGGATGGCTGCTAGACCCCTTTACCCAGAGGCCTCTTCAGGTACAAAGAGAAAGCCTTTATTTACTCCCTGCAGGGAGAGGCCCAGCACACCCAGGAGGCATTTCAGCTCTTAGCATGTGCTTGACCTGACAAACTGGAAATTACTAGTAAGTTGGTTAAATTGCAAAAGACCCAAGTTTTTTCATTGGATGGGCTAAAAAGGAAGCAACCTTTATTGACCAATGGTTACCAATGTTGTCTGCTTCCTGTGGGTCATGTCACTTCCTGAAGCTGAGACCAAAGGGCTGACCTTTCTTGCCCTAGGCCTTGAGATCATGTGACTTTCTGCAACTTGGGTCCAAGGCCTGGTCTTGGGGAAAAATAAGGGGATTCACCATAGAGCTCCAGTGTGTTACACAGGATTCACTTTAGGTAGCGGAGCGGATTGGGATTTCTGATCGATGCCAGGCTGTGCAGACTTCTGGGAATAGGGATCACCTGATTTAGGTCTAGTCTGACCTACTGTATTTCTTAGACTTTTTGAGAAAACTTCACCTGATCTCACTCAAAAGTCTACAGAGCCAACGTGCTGACCTCATTGTTGTATATCTGTGAAACCTGGATAGCCCCTTACCTGAATCACTTCCATTTGAATTGTTTTAGGAAGATTCTAAAGATCACTTGGCAGGATGGAGTTCTTTTCTCGAACTAAACTGCCAAGCATTTAAACTTCTGCAGAGAAACTCCAGTGGGCTGGCCACCTCGTTTTAATCTCAAATGTACATTTGCCTAAAAGATTGCTTTGTGGAGAAGTCAGTGAGAGGAAGGTGCTCACATAGTGATTAGAAGAAACAATACAAAGATGCTCTTGAATGGGACAAGTGAAGATTTCTCATAAGACTATAGGGTGAAGTAGATGAGATCTTAGGCCTAAGCTTCAGGAAGTCATGAGATCCCAAGGAAGTAGAAAGTGTTGTCCATTGGTCAATAGCCATTTCCTTGTTTCTGAAGAATTCAGTTCATCCAACGAATCTAAAAATCAATAGCATAAGGGGGATATCTGTGGGGGTTTTTGGCTATATAACCCAACTTCTGCTTCTGCACTGGGCTACACCAGGCTGCACTGCCCAGTTGGAATGCTGGCCCACTTCTCACAAGAACTGATTAAATGCTTTCTGTTTGTATCTGGAAATGCCTTTGAGTAGTGAGTTTGGGTAAGGGAGGTCTAACACCCCATCTCACATATTCTCAAGATTTTTTTCAAGAATTTTAGAATCAATTCTATGACCTGGGAGAATCAAAAGCAGCCCTGTGCTCTATGAAGGAAGCAGAATTGCAATAGAAAATTTCAAAAGAAACATGAGATGTGCAAAGTTAGAGACGTCTCCACTCCCATGTTCATATGGACCCAACCTCTGGTAGAAAGTTCCAAGTTCACATTGGTCGGAGTGTCCAGTCAGGTAATTGGCTGGTAACTGGTAATCCAACATGGTGATGTCATTTTGGTCCTCTTCAAGAACAAAGGGCAACAACCAATACTGGTAGAGTTACAGCCTTTGGTGACTCCTGAATTCACAAATTGGGGTGTGCTTTTGATACCATGTTAAATATAAGGGACATTTTTATCTATAGTGCCTTAGAGTTCATGGGGCCCTTTATGTTTTCTCACTTAAGCACCACAATCATTGTGCGAAGGTACTACAGGCACTAGATGGGCGTAGTCCAAAGATTATCGCAATTTTAAGCTTTAATAGCTTTAAACACACTGACTTTTGGAACATCTCACAGATGAGGAAAATGAGATTGAGAGTTTAAACCAAATTGTTCCAGGTCATGAACTTCATATAAGAGGCAGAATAAAATCAGAAATTTGGAATCGAGTCTTTCCTGATTTCAAGACTTGCTGATGTATCCTCTTAGAACTGATTTTTAGAAAGTTTTGGGAGCAGGTAGAGGTTTCAATCGCTAGAGTACTGCACCTGCAGAAGGGAAGAGCTACATTAAAATCCAGCCTCAGATGTGACTTTGAGAGTCTCAATCTAGTTGCCTCAATTTTCTTTACTGTAAAATGAGAACAATAGTATTTCTTTCACAGGGTTGTTGTGAGCATGAAATGAGATTATAAAGTGCTGGCATATAGTAGGTTCTTTATAAAGTTACTTATCAGTTTGTGTAACAGCTTTTTCCTTCTCCCCTAGCCTGGCAGCGATAGAAATCCCAATCTGCTCTGCTACCTAAAGTGAATCCTGTGTAACACACTGGAGCTCTATGGTGAATCTCCTTATTTTCCCCCCAAATGATAATTCAAAATATGCTTGTGATCACAGATAATATATTTGGTTGACGCTACAGACAACCCAGCAACAAGTTTTCTGTGTATTATGACGAATAGGTACAAAAAGCGATAATCTGAATTCGAACCCGGATCCTCCTGATTCTAGAGCCGAAGCTCCCTCCATCACACTATCTAGTTGTCTCCCCTCAACCGGCAAATGTGAGATAATTCTTTTTGGGTTCACGTCTGTAAACACACCGAAAACTTTTCCAGCCACCAGGAGGCGCGCCTGAGCAAGGCCCAAACCCTCTGGCCCCAGTGACTCCTCCCTCCCTCTCCCGCCACCTCTCTAAAGCCGCTACCAGGCACTAAAGGAAGCCTGGCTCCCTTTTCTCACCCGCAGCCCGGGTAACTCTTTCCTGCGGTCAAGAGAAAAAGGACCGCCTGCCTCAAGCTGCCCTCAGGCAAAAAGCTGCCTGACCCACGAGGGTTTTCCTGGGCTCTCGCTATTCTTCTCACTTCGGGTGCAGGGTGAGGTTGGCGAAACCTCAAATCCCCAGAGACAGCCACTAAGTCTAGCGGCCAAGGAGGGACGGGGATAAGTGGCCAGTGACTGGAGGGATTGCAGCCAGGAGCAAAATGACTTCTCCCCGAGGGAGAACGGGGCGGGGAGGAGGAAGAAAGCTGCTTAATTGGACGGCTAGGTTATCACTCTAGTGCAGATTCGCCTTCGCCTCTTCATCTAAGCCCTCACCGCTTCCTCCACTAGTGGTTATCACATTCTCCTAATTTGTTTGGAGCCCTCGGGGGTGCCTCCTGCTGACCTCATGCCAATCAAACACGGAGTCTCCTCTCTGGCTGCCCTCGTGGCTTCTTCCTGGCAATCTGTCCAAAGTCCAGAGCAGTAAAACCTCGGGGTCACTGGGGAGTCTGCTTGCTGTGCAATGGCTTTTTGCTGGACAAGATCATATTTAATCATGAAAAAAACCCTGTTGCAGAATCCCAGAACGTTAGAGCAGAAGGAGCTTAGAAACCCATTTAGTCCCATTTAACAGAAGAGGAAACCAAGGCACAGAGAGGGGGAAGGCTCTCTTTAGCTACAGGAGTGGACTCAGGACGTAGAGATTGTAAAGATCTCAGAGGGGAGCCAAGGTTGTGGGATAGCTGAACTTTTTACCTTTGTCTACACCTACTTTTACCTCCAAATTTCTCACTAGTTTTGACTTAAGTGGTGTGCTCCCCACTCTGCTTTCCTTTTTCCTTGGTGCAATAGAAGGAACAGTGGATTTGGGATCAGGGCCTTCTGAATCTTGGCTCTGCTCTGTGAACACCAAGGTTCCCAACCCTGTTTCCTCATTCGAAAAATGAGGGGACTGGATAAACTGATGCCCAAAGAACCATGTAGTTCTAAATTAATTATTCTCTGAAATGATTTGCCCAAAGTCAAGTAAAACCTGTTTTGGAGCCTGCCACTCCAACAATGGGATCCAAAATATCTACAGTGAGCCAGTATTAATTAGAGCTGGACATTTGTAATATTTGCCTGCAAGATGAGCTGGTTGGTCTTGTGAATATCTAGAAATACAGGTGGAAGTTAGGTCCAAATGTTAAGGTTTACAGTTAGAACACACACTTGATGCCAACTAGTATTGGAAATGGGAGCAGAGATCCAGAGTGGGAGCTCTGAGAGTCTGAGACAAGATTCAGATGGGAAAAAAAATGCAAGTATACTAGAGAAAGGTAGGTTAGAGATGGGCAGTGGGACTGGAAGGTAAGAGGATATAAAGAGGCAGGAATCAGAGCTAACAGGTAGGCAAAGTGAATTCACAGAAACTTGTTGGGTGTTGATTCTTAAGAGGACAGATGAGATTTTTCTTTTCATCTTCAATAGAGATGGCCTGGTTGCAGTAGAGCATAGCTTCATGTTTCTCAGCCTAGGGATCCTTCAGGTCATATATGGAAATGAATGAGTAGGCAAGGCTTGTAAGTTCTTAAAGTCTTTATTCTATTGGGAAAGACCTAAAAAGTTATTTGTTTTGCCATCCCAACACTTTTCCAAATATCTCCAGAGCCAAGAAACTCCTCAACACAATCATCACTCATTCTTACTCCTACAGTATGTCACAGACATAAGCAACACCCCCCTCAGGGCTCTTGACAAATATAGGTTTATCAAGGTTCCAATTTGTGGATTTCTTTAGCACCAGCCACATACTGCCTTAGAGTACTTCCCAGTGGTTTTATTCCCAATGGCTTCTCTTCTTTCCTGATCACCTACTATATATCCCCTTGCTCAGTTTTGTAAAGCAATGTCTAAGGTTACAAATGCATCAGAATGGAATTGGAATCCAGGTGGTTAAGGAAAGAAGACAAGCACATACAATACCAATGGGAAGAAACAAAAGATAATATGTGATCTGGGGCCAGAGAAATGGCACAAACTGGAGTCTATAAACCTGCATTTGTCAGGAACCCACAACTATGAATAAGCTAGCAGTAAGAGGGATTCCCTAGCATCAATACACCAGGGGTTATACAAAATAGAATCAGATACAATCTGAATCAATGCTTTCTCCAGCTGAATGGGGGGGCAGAAAAGACATAATTGTGCAGAGTTGGGGAGGAGAAAGCCCACATAGATAAGAGGAAAAATTAAAATGACAAAAAGTCATACACATAATTTGGTTGCCTTTGTGGTCTCCATTTTGTCCTGTCCACTCTATCACATTATGGAAGAATTTAAGGGTGGGATTGAAGCACCCTGGGTAAGGAAACTTTAGAAGTTTTAAAAATAAGGCATAAAGAAAAACATTTAAGAAGAAATGAAGGGGTGTGTCATCCATGTGTTGAAATAACTTAAAAGATCGCCAACAAAGTTAGAGAAAACCAGTGATACCTAGTGATTTTCCAGCATTTCAGCATAGTATGGAATCCATATTCCAGGACTTTATTTACTTGTGCTTTTAGAAAGCTTGACACTATTGCAAAGAACTATGGGTAGATTACATACTGTTTCACTGAAGGATCATGGAAAATTGCTTTCCCAGGTGAAACTTTATTGTATCTATGCAAAATAATGAAAAACACCTGCTGAACTTGTGTAATCAGTTATCTGTTAATGTGTAACCTATGTCTTAGACATTCTAAAACCTATTACTTGGTTACTAAGGATTAGTGATTATATTACTCTAGTTATTTAGAAATTCTACTATTTCTTTGTATATTACCATGTTCTATTTTTCTTTTTGGTCTCTAATGACCTCCTTTCTTTGTATACTTTCATTGTATTTATCATTTCTCTAAAAATTATAAAAAAGTTCATTTAGTTTTGGGTAATGTTTGGAGAAGGGGGAAGAAGGGAACTGGAAAGGATTCAGTCATCTGTTGGTATAAAATGCTTCATTCCTTTTACCTGTAAGAAATGGACAACACCTGGATTCAGCTTCCAAAGCAGAGGACTGAACCAGTTCAACATTTGAGACAGTGTTAACCTGTTCCAACCCTCAACACAACAAGAATCCATTCCCTATTCTCCATGACAAGCATTCATCCATCCAGCTTACTTTGAGGCATCCAGTCTAATTCTGGACAACTCTAGTTGTTAATATTTTCTTTACATTGAGTTTGCATTTATCTCTTGGCAACATTAGTCCTTTTCCTTCTGGCTCTCTTCTCTGGAGAACAAACAACAAATCTAAAGTCTTCCACATCACAACTCTTCAAATCTCAGAGGACAGCTATCACACAAGTCTCTCTTTTTCATTATTTAGTCCTGAAGTCTCAACCTTTAGTCACAAAATTTGTGAACAGCTAAACCAGATCAAAATGTAATTACTTTGTTTAAAATAAAGAAAAATACAAAATAGATGTTAATCTGATGGTTTTCTAAGTCAATATGCAAGTTTATTGCCAGTTTTTGTTGAGTTTGTTACTACTAGTCTAGTTCACACTCCATCTCCTCGAGGTACAGAAAGAATGACTGATTCAAGGTCAAATGGCCAGTATCTAGCAGAGCTGGGTTTTAACCTCAGATTCCATAACTCCAGATCCAGTGGTCATTCCAAAATACCTGTTTTGCATCTTGTCGAAAATGTGGTTATCTGTTGGATAGAGAGCTGGAATTGAAATCAGGAAGGTTTTAGTTGTGATGCTGAGCAAGACACTTCTCTGTGCCTCAGTTTCCTTAAATGTAAAATGAGGTGGTGGACTTGGTTTTCTCCACGGTCCTTCCAGCTCTAAATCTTTGACTCTGACATTAATAATCCTGCACCTATGTGAGATATGCATGGTGCTAAAAATGTATCTTTTGGAAATTCTTGCAAACTTAACTTTTCCTATAGTACTTCATTAAACTATTCACCATAACATTCTCTAATAGGTAGACATCATGTTACAATATCCTAATTGGATAAGGCATAATATAAATGAAAAAACAATAACATCTCTGTATAGGTACACATATCATCACACAGATTATATACATATATATGCCAACTTTAAAAAGCTGTATAAATATTAGTGAAATCTGTCAATTATTGTCTTTGGCAAATGTTGATGGTTCCAAACCTGAGTGCATTAGAGCAGGTTTAAAACACACCCAAAATTAAAGTCCCTTCCAACTCTAAGTCTATAATCACTGACTCTATTTACAAGTATACAAAGAGATGAGTCTGGGATGTACAGTGACAAAAGGATTGGGGATCACTTTGAAGCCTGCCTTGCATCCTAAACTGATTGTTTTGTAGGACCATTTCCGGATCTCAACAAGCAGTTAAGTTTAACTTCAGTTTCCACCAAGTAGTAAAAGTGGCATATTACTAAAACACATTATAAATAAGGAATGAAGCATGGCAAGGTATTTGTCATTGGAAGATTCGTGATACCTTGGGAGAAATGGGAAATATGTAGCCTAAGATCCCTAGATATAATCCTATCATTAAAAATGGCTTGCATGCTTATAAAAGTGAAACTCAATCTCAAATGCACAAAGCATTTTTCATATTAGAAAACAAAGCATTTCTTGAAGTTAGCATTACTCACTTGCAATCTTTGAGCACTACACATGCCCGATTGCACTGAATTTAGAGAACTTTCTGATCATTTAAGTTTGGGGGCTGTATGGCCTCTGTAATATATCTAATGAGTTACCAAGGGATTCTAGATTATTTTCCTTTTGTGAAATTGTTCTACTGAACTTTTTTTTGGAAGGAGAAGAATGGGGATGGAAAGGATACTTTATTTTTGGAAAATTACTAGGACCATCTAGGAGACCGAAAATATCTTCCATACCCCTAATAAGTGGGGCACACAACTGAGACGCATCTCCCTGGGCTGGCAAATCTTGCTGGTTGCTATTAGTTATGCTCTCTGACTGCAAAAGAGAAGGAAAGGAAAGCACATCTATAGAATTGTGGACAGTTAACAAGTTCATTTAGTTCAAGCTGTCTCTGAAACACGAATGCCTTCTACAAAATTCCTGACAGGTAGGCAGTTATTAAATGAAGGACAGGAAAATAGTGCTTGAGTTTATGAGTCACTTGGTCTTGCCTGGAAGAAAAGTTCCTGTATCTTCAAAGTTTTAAGGAAATTGATTTTGGTAGGCCCCTAATGTAACCTGAATGAACTTTTCAGAAGTCATTTTGGACTGTGGTCCCAAAGCTCCCTTGCTTTTCTGAGATGGAAGAACTACTTCCTTATGATAATTCAGCTTTGAGATTGCCTTTGAAAAACGAAGACATTTTCAAATAAACTACAACCAACTTTTGTGTTAGCCAGGACAGGTAACATCATGATGTCATTCTGAAATTCACAAACTTCCCAGTACAACTTTAGAGAAACGACAGATTAGACTAGAAACATTTGGGGATATATTAATTTTTAAAGCATACCTACTGTTAAAATCAAGACCTTGTTCTTGATCTAGGACAGGGCTTTTTAAACTTTTTCCACTTATGATCCCACTTTGACCAAATTTTCACTTGACTCCAGGTATGTAGGTATATAAAACAGGTACACAAATCAAACATTTACTGATAACAAATCATATTCACAATCCCTTCCCCCAGTTACATTACCCCCATGTAGAATTATGACATTTTTAAAAAGCTCCTTTTCTTGTCATGAATCCCTCTAACAGTGTGGTGAAGCCTAACCATGTTTCAATTTAAAATTCATGATCATGAAACATAGGTTAAAAAGCTACTGATACTGAAGAAAAAGTGATAGTGCAAAGGAAACTCAAGGAAGTATATCAGAACAGCCAACAGTGAAATAAGCTAACACTATCAGGATTCAAGAGGCATGAACATTACTACCTATTTCTCTGAAAAATAGTGTTTCCTAAAATATTTTCCTCAAAATTGCTGCAAAGGCAGTAATTTTATCCTACCTCCCTTTCTCCTTTTTGATTAACCTCTTCCTTAGTAGGCTAACCTGGGATCAAGCATCATAAAACTAAAATTCTTAAAAGAATCTGAACTACATTGGTAAGTAAAAACAGGTTAAAAAAAGGGATAAAAACAGGTAAAAGAATATAAACCTATTTTAATCTTCAGGTCATACATATATGTATATATAAGATAATCACAAACTTTTCAGTTCTTTAAATAGGCAAACATTTCCACAGGAAAAATATTGTGCTTTAGTCTTAACTAAACATTGTCATTTTAATAAAACTTTTTTTTACTTAACTATAGTTTTTTATGTAAGATCTAAATTGTATGCATTCATTTACCCAAATATTACCAAATTTTTAACTGGATACTTCAAAAGCTGCTAATGAAAAAAGGGAAGTAAGATTGACACACACATACACACACACACGTGTGTGTGTGTGTTTTCCATTTCTAGCTTTAAAAAAAGTTCAGTTACAGATTTAGAAGCCTTTTTGTTCAACCCCCTAATTTTACAGTAAGGAAACAGGTAGTGAGCATTAGGAGGGGGTATAAACAGAATTCTGACTTGAGAGCCAATGTCCTTTCTACTATAAATGATAGCTGCATAATTATGTGAAACAAAAGCAGGATAGTCAAAAACTAGAAAGCTAACCAAAACAAATTTCTTAAATCTCAAAATAGCAACAATAGACAATTCTTCGTCTTCTTGATATGTGACTAATAGAATTCTTATGGTTTAATAAGAAACAGCAATACATTTGATTTTTCCTTATCTGGAAGTAGGATATTCTGTTTGACATTTGGCATATTCAAAACAAATCATTCAGAGGATAATATGTAATATTCTGGGGTTTTTCTAGCTCTAAAATTCAATATCAAAATTTGGTTGGGGGGGGGATTGTTGTTTTAGGGAAAATATGGAAAAATGAGTTAAGATAGAAGAAAAGATAGTGCCACAAAAGACAAAAGAACAATGCAATTAAATTGTAACTATAAACTATACTGAATGTACTGTACAATGTTTGTATTGACACTAAAACAGTTAACAATAACATCTGATCCCTATCAACATGATTACATGTAATATGTAATGAGGTATAAAGAGAAAACAATAGAACAATACTCTTTAAATGCTCTATTGGAGTTCTCATTTTGATTTCCTCTAATGAAGTTTTTGTAGAATATTTGTTTATTTTTGTATGCCATTCAAAATGAAGTGATTTTGAGTGGGTAGAAAAGTGGACTGGTTTGTTTTTTAAAGCATCAAGTGATTTTTTTTTTCAAAATTAATCTAAAAAACAAAAAACAAAAACAAAAACAAACAAACAAAAAACAAAAAACCACCACCAAAGAATTGTGATTAGATTAAGCTGCATAATTCAACCTCAACTGAAGTTATAGAAAAGAGGTTTGGCAGAAAGAAGCTTACATTTTCCCTTAAGTGACATATGAGCTTATGAGAAATGTCTGAATTCTCAGAGCAAGTCCAAGAGATTTCATTAGAGATAAGTATCAAAAGACAAGAAATTATTTATTCTCTGGCAGGAAAACATTCTTTTCCCTGTCCCATTGATGGTAAAAAAAGATTTCAAAACAAGGGAAAGTGAAGAGAATGAACTAAATTTCTCCAATAAAGGGAAATTCCTGGAATTCTTTTAGTGAAAGATGTTAATTCCTTATCTGAAGATTAAGATAAATCATTCCATAAAACTAGGTAATTTAATATATTCCATCTCTACTCCAGCTTGAGCTATTGAAACACTATTAGCCAGATGTATGGAATCTACTTCTAAAACAACCTTACAACAAAACTAACAAGAGCAGAAGGGAAGCAATAAACTGAGAAAACATTTTTACATTCAAAGGTTCTGATAAAGGCCTCATTTCTAAAATATATAGAGAACTGACTCAAATTTATAAGAATTCAAGCCATTCTCCAATTGATAAATGATCAAAGGATACAATTTTCAGATGAAGAAACTATTTGTAGTTATGTGAAAAGGTGCTCCAAATCACTACTGATCAGAGAAATGCAAATTAAGACAACTGAGATACCACTACAGACCTCTCAGATTGGCTAAGATGACAGGAAAAGATAATGATGAATGTTGGAGGAGATGTGGGAAAACTGGGACACTGATGCATTGTTGGTGGAACTGTGAACTGATCCAACCGTTCTGGAGAGCAATTTGGGACTATGCTCAAAAACAAAGGCAAGATGGCCAAGAAAGAAGAAAAATGTGTTCTTCAGTAAAGGGGACTGGGAGACCCTGAGAACTATCCTGTCAGTGGGGCCCAGACTAGAAGGTGGAGACTCATTCTTGATTTAAAACTTTAGCATTTTGTTTGGCCCAACTCTACTTCATCCCACTCTCCCTTGCCCCTCCTTCCTTGGAGAAAATCCCAATACTTCCAAATAGTCTTATATCAGGATTTACTTGTAAGCTTGTCATTCTTTTGAAATTATGTGAAATAGATTTGCACAGAAACCTGGTAGGTGATGATTGGTATTAGAGATGTTTAAGAAGCTGTTCAAGGAAGAAGAATCTGCCTCTTTAGTCTTTTGTTGGGAAGAAAAATTGAAAACAAATTTGTTTGTTGTTGTTGTTAGCACTGAGGGGGGAGGGGTAAAATGGGGTTAGGAAAAATATTTCATCTAGTCATGCCATATGTAATACTTAATATGCTACCTAAATTTTATAGTTAGATCATATACAATGAAATTATTAAGCTATGCTATATTTACCCATGTTTTCCCCCTGCAGTTGTTTTCCACTTGACTATAAGCATAATAGAATTCATCCCCTCTGATTTGGACAGAGAAAGGTCTTTTTAACATAGCTTGAGAAGAGAACCCTGTGATTTGATGTGTTACAAGGATGGGGCTAAATGATGCATACGTTTATAGAAAGTTTTTTTCATCTAATGATGCAATGTTCTCTGAATAATTATTTATTACATATAGCTTGGTTCTTTTCATTGGGTCTCAACATTGGCTCAAAAATGCTGTTCATATTTATTCTGTATCTATAGAAAGTCTGCCTTGCCATTGTGCAATTTCCCCAGTTAATGTTTTTCTTCTCTAGTATAGCTCTATCATTTTTTTTGTGTGTGAAATGGTTACCTATTTATTTATTACAATACTGAATCATATATACATTTTCAATAAAAGAATCTTTCTTACCTTAAAAAAAAAATTTGGGACTATGCTCAAAAAGTTATCAAACTGTGCATACCCTTTGACCCAGCAGTGTTTCTATTAGGCTTATATCCCAAAGAGATCTTTAAAGAGGGAAAGGGACCCACATGTACAAGAATGTTTGTGGCAGCCCTTTTTGTAGTGGCTAGAAACTGGAAACCGAATGGATACCCATCAAATTTGGAGAATGGCTGAATAAATTATGGTATATGAATATCATGGAATATTATTGTTCTCTAAGAAATGACCAGCAGGATGATTTCAGAGGCCTGGAGAGACTTGCATGAACTGATGCTGAGTGAAATGAGCAGAACCAGGAGATCATTACACATGGCAACAAGATTATACAATGATCAATTCTGATGGATGTGATTCTTTCCAATAATGAGATGATTCAGATCAGTACCAATAATCTTATGATGATGAAAGCCATTTACACCCAGAGAGAGGCCTGTGGGAACTGAGTGTGGATCACAACATAGCATTTTCACTCTTTCTGTTGTTTGCGTGCATTTTGTTTACTTTCTCAGTTTTTTTTTTCCTTCTTGAGCCGATTTTTCTTGTGCAGCAAGATAATTGTATAACTATGTATACATATATTGGATTTAACATATATTTTAACATATTTAACATGTATTGGACTATCTTCCATCTGGGGGGGGGTGAAAGGAAGGAGGAGAAAATTTGGAACAGAAGGTTTTGCAAGCATCAATGTTGAAAAATTACTCATGCCTATGTTTTGCAAAGAAAAAGCTTTAATAAAAATAAATAAGACTGAACAATTCCATTCTAAATAAAATGATCAAAGGAAAAAAATAATAATAAAAAATAAAACAGCCTTACATCAGGAGAGACTTCCATTATTCAGGAATATCTTTGTGTGGTTCTGCTAGATAAGAAAATGAAGTAGATGATCAATAAGGTTCCCACCTGTTCAGAGGCAGAGACAGACTTAGTCCTTATGGTTTATCATTATGCTGACCTTTGTCCATGAATTTGTAAATAAAATATTTAGATGGTAGATTAGCTAACAAATTTAAGCATATATAAGATTAAGTGAAAAATACTTATTTTATAAGACACTTATTTTACTTAATTTATATAACAAGAAAGAATAAATATAGTTCTTAAGAAACAAATGATGAAACAATCTCCTAGATTTAGACAACACATGAACTTGGGAAAGCTTTGCTTTTTCACTTCTTTATTATGTCACACCTATTTCACATTATTGAAATTATATTTAAGATTTTATAACTGACAATAAATTATTAACCTAACATAAATGATGAAAGGTAAAAAAAAAATGAAGTCATTTGTCTTCAGAAAAGTAGGAGGATATGTATTTTTTTTCGGTATCATAAGGGAGAAATTTTGTGCCTCTAAAATAAAAGCATGTCAATTATTAAAGAATATAATTTGCAATAAGCCTATGGCATATGTGTCATGTAGAAAATTCTGGCAACCTAGAAAAGAAATTAAGAGAAGAAAAACTGAGTCTGCTATAATTGGGTTTAGAAGGATGAATAAATGAAAAAAACATTTAGTATTTATTATGTGCAAAACACTATGCAAATCGTTTAGGATACAAACAGAAAATAGTCATAGTTCTCAAGGAGTTCACATTCTAATAAGAAGTGGCAACATATATAGGAAGTTTTAACTACAAGTCAGAAGAAAAGGATTTTCTTTAATGTGATGATATATTATGATAAAACCATATCCCTTTCTGATGCCAATTTGTCATTTGATGATACTAAAGATTCTTGATGCTGAGAACTTTTCCCCTTAAGATGATAAAGAAATTCCTTAATAGCCACTGGGAAGGAAAAACTTGACTCAGTGGACCATAAAAAGGGAGTCTCTGTTTCTTTGTCTTTTGCTAAGAAAGTCAGGATAACAAGATATGCTTGGTTGGATAATAAATTGAAAGAAGTTGTAGGGTTCAAATAAATTTTATTTTGTGGTGATCACTAAACTATAGATAGTAATTTCAGACAACATTAAAAATTTCTGCAATCCTTTGTTCTAAAAAACAGGTCTTTTAAAATGACATTTTTTCTTTGAATGAAAGCACATGATGAAAGCAGTTTGCCTTTTTTCATCAAGCAAGTTGTCAAAGAGCTTTTGTTGCTACACTAGTTTCCACTAATATAAATACTGGTGTTGCTGGTGACATATAGTTGCCTTGCAACAAATTAGTAGCTATTTTTAAGAGAACGTACAAGGAAATAGTGGCAAAGAAAAACATACATATAAATATATACATACATACATACACAGACAGATATGCTCTGGGTCTAGGAGTTTCATCAAAGTTTTTTGATCATTCTCTATAAAACATTATATAGTAACCATGTACACCAAGTTTGCAGATGAAACAAACTGGCATTGCTACTAAAACTGTAAATGTCTTTCATGGAAGGGCAATAGAGCAAAAGAAATCATCAACAAGGATTTATTAAGCATTGAATTCATGCTCCTGCTGGAGATACAAATACAAAATTGAGACAATCTCTCCTCAAAGTTTACTTTCAGCTGGGGGTGAAATCAATAGAGACAATTACAAAGTAATCAAGATGTGTCTTAACAATTGGGAAAAGCTCTTGAAGGAGGTGACATCTGAGTTAATCATAGAAGACTACATTTTTAAAAAATCACTTGAGAACGAACCATTAGAAAATCACTTTTGGCCTTCAGGTAGTTGTCCTTTCCTCCTCAAGTTTGGTCTTCCTCTCCTACCCTAACTTTTGTTATTCATTCAGCTGCATCCGACTCTGTGAACTTGTGAACCACAGCATGCCAATAAAGTCCATGAGGTTTTCTTGGCAAATATATTCGAGTGGTTTACCATATCATTTTCTAGTAGTAGATTAAGGCAAGCAGGTGCAGAGTGCTGGTCCTAGTCAGGAAGATTCATCTTCCAGAGTTCAATCCCCTCATTTACCTCCATGATTGCTACCATTACCTAGGTCCTTAATTATCTAATTCTCAACTGGACTTCAAAAGACAATCCTTTTGCTCATTGCTAAGTTCACTTCACAGCTTTTTTAAAATTTAAATTTTCCCCATAAACTTCCCACAGTACTAATCCCCTCTGCTTCCCTTAGTAAAGGGTCTCTCCTCACATTACTGAGAAAATCACCTCCTTTTTTGCTTTTTCCTCCTCCAGTGCAAATATTAAAACCTTTTTTCTTTCCTTTCAGTTCCTGATAACCTTTCTCACCAATGCCATCATTTTTAAGATTGATTCATTTCCTCACACTCTCTCTAATCTTCAATCACTCCCTATGTGCTTGTTAGCTATAAATATGTCCAGATCTTCCCCACCCCTCATGGGACACCTTCATCCCTGCAAGTTACCATTCTAAAACTGTTTTCCCTTTCACATGGAAAAGCTTTAACATTTCCTTTGTCTCCAATTACTCCCAACTTAGCCCTTATGTTTTCTGACATCATCATATAACTGAAACTACTCTCTCCAGTTACCTATCATCTTACAAGCCAAATTTAATGACCTTTTTTCAGTCCTTATTTTAATTGACTTTTTATATAGCACTCAAAATTACTGACCATCTTCTCAGATTCTTTTTTGAAATTTTGTAACTTGTTTTCCTCCTCTCTCTCCACTTAATTTGCTGGTTCATCATCTAGATTCAATCTTATTGTAGGTGTATCCCCCCAAGGCCCTGACCTTTTATTCTATTCCCACCACTAGTACTTTTAAGGTTTGCAAAGCTCTTTTCCTATCATTTATCCTCATTACACCCTGGGAGGAAGCTATGATTATTCCCATTTTACAGATGATGAAATTGAGGGATTGGTTGTGACTTGTCAATGATTACATAGCTACTAAGAGTCTGAGGCAGATCTGAATTCAAGTCCAAGGACTCCATAAATTGTGCTCCCTAGCTCTTTTTTGTGCCTCTCCTGGTTTCTACTATCACATCACTAACTATTAGGTAGTTTCTATGTAACTCAAAACTCAATGTAAGGAAAACAAAACTCATTTTCCCCACTTGATGCATTCACACACAGGCCATTTGTTCAGGCCCTCATGACACAGACTAGTAGAATTGTTTTTAAAAGGTTAAGTTTTTATTGTTATTTTCTGTTTCTTACATTACAAGAGTGACCCCAAATACTATTCTCATTTTCCCAGAAACCATCTTATAATGAAAAACTAATTTTTTTTAGAGATGAGTTAGGGGAGAAAGTTAGCACAATGTAGTGATAACATTGAAAAACTTATTAAGACGTGTAATGT
Organism: Myrmecobius fasciatus; assembly: GCA_023553655.1. Classification (NCBI taxonomy): domain Eukaryota; kingdom Metazoa; phylum Chordata; class Mammalia; order Dasyuromorphia; family Myrmecobiidae; genus Myrmecobius; species Myrmecobius fasciatus. The sequence goes on along the minus strand of JAJPUD010001482.1, from coordinate 241,410 downwards.
ATGGCACCCGTGAATTTTCCACTTCTACAAAGGAGTGATTTGGTGGTAATCTCTCATAATTCTTCATAGAAGTCCTGCTTGATCTTTATAATTCCATTACATTTAATTTAGATCTGGTTTGTACCTCTTCTTTCCATTTTCATTGTTGTAGTTACTGCATTTATTATTTTCTTGGCTCTGTTTACTCTGGATCGGTTCATGTGATTTTTTCATGCTTCTATGTTCTACCACACACATAATTTTTTTAAATGCACACCAATATTTTATTTGTGCACCTCAATTTGACCACTCCATAATCAACAAGTATCCCCTCTGTTCCTAATTCTTAGGTATCACAAAACGTGCTGCTACACATATTTTGGAGTATATGGATAGCTTCGTTGGGGGAATAAAGCCAGTAATAGAGATTCTGATTCAAAGTGACATGTTAGTAACTTTATTAGCAATTACAAATGGCTTTCCATAATAGTTTTCTAAGATTTCATAACTCTACCAATATTATCAGTGTGCCTATGCTTACACATGGGACAACTAGATGGTGCAATGGAAAGAGTTCTGGGCCTGGAGTCAAGACGACTCATCTTCCTGAGTTACAATCTAGTGTCAAACTGTGTGAACTGGTCAAGTCACAACTCTTCAATTTTCTCATCTATAAAAATGACTGAAGTCACTCCAATATCTTCATGACCCTAAATGGGGTCATGAAGAGTTAAGACACAAAACAACAAAATCCTTCCACAACCCCTCCAATATTAACTATTGTTTTGTTTTGTTTTGTTTTTTTTTTTTGGTCATGTTTTCCAATTTGCTCTGAAGGAAATATCAGGGTTGTTTTGATTTCTTTTTAAAAAAATTATTGGTGATTTGGAGCATTGTTACATATTACTATGAATAATCTGAAATGCTTTTGAGAATTGTTTGTTAATGTTTTAACACTAAAGAATAGCAATTAGTTTTAAATGTATATTGCTTCATATGTTTTAGATACCAAATCCTTATCAGAGAAATCAGATACAAAGATTCCTTTTTCATCATACACCGTTTTCTTATCTTAATTTTGTCTGTGCATAGTTTTTCAGTTAATCAATCATCTGTGTGCCTTTTATGTTCCAGCCATTGGGCTAAATGGTAGGAATACAAAAAGCAAGACACCTTCAATAAGTTTACATTTTAAGACATATACAAAGCAAGCTATATACAGAATATTTAAAAGAGGGAAGCTACAGGAGTTGAGAAGGTTTGAGGAAAGCATCTTGTGGAAGGTGAGACTTTTTTATCCTTTGCTCTCAATGAGGACCATAACAGGGAGGTGATGCCATGACATGCTAGTGAGTTGAATTTAAGTGAGTGTAGGCTCGACAAACTTACTTAGTTGAGATTTAAAGGAAGCCAAGGAAGTCCATAGTCAAAGCAGAGGAAGAAAAACATTCCAGACATAGAATTCCAAGTCAGAGAAAAATGCTCAGAGCCAAGAAATGGTGTAATTATACATTTTTCTAATTATCTATATTTTGTTTGCATAATATCTTTCTTAAGATATTTGACTATGACAGGTATATTATCTTTTCTAGTTTTCAATAGTATGATCTTTGATATTAAGGTTGTAAATCCATTTAGAAAAGGGAGTTTTATTTTTTTCTTTATCTTTGTATCTCTAATTTCATTATTTTATCTTACTGCTGTATTTCCAGAACTATATCAAATAGTGAGACTGGATCATTGCTTCATTGTCAGATTAGGAAAGGTTCTAGTATATCTCCACTGCACATAATGCTTGCTCTTTTGATTTGATAGTTACTTTTATGGTATTAAAAAACACCTCTATGTCTGTGCTGTGTAGAATTTATTTTAACACTTTTCTTCATTTATTAAGATTACTGTGGTTTTAGAATTTTCATCTTTAATATGCTTATGTAGCTTTCCTAACATGGAACCATCTTTTGTATCTCTGGTATAAATGCCCCTTGGTGATAATGATTTCCTGGTTAAATCTCTATAGTCTGACAGGATTCTAAGATTTCTGCATCAATATTAGCCTATTAATTTCTTTGTGTTCTATCTTTCCCTGGTTAAAATATTAAAATATGTCTCATCAAACATTCTAGTAGGGAGTTTTCTTCCTCAATCTTTGAGAATGATTCATTAAATATAGTCTTTAAAAGCCTGATAAGATTCCCCCTTTGAATCAGGAACATTTCTTTTTTTTTGATAGTTCCCTTTACAATAAATGCTAGTTTCTACTTCTGAGTGGGTTATTAATCTGGTGTTTTGATAGTTTGGGTATTTTACATTTTTGAAGGTATTCCTCTATTTGTTTTGTGTTCTCAATGCCTAATATAGAATGATTATTTCTACTACTGATTTTGCTGTTACTTTTATTATTCTTTTAATCAGATTAGCTAAGAATTTGCCAATTTTATTAGTCTCTAAAAAGATTGGTTTTTATTACTTATTTGTGTAATTTCTTTTGTTTTCTAATTTATTTTCCTTCTAATTTCTTAACTTTTTTTTTTGTATATTTGCTTGATGGCTTTCTAATTTTTAAAATCTACATTCAACTCATGAATCCTCTTTTTCTTTTATGTTTATAAGGACAGATTTTTTCCTGAGGACTACTTTAGCACCATCCCACAAAATTTATATATCACTTCCTCATTTTTTTGCATAATATTTAGTTGTTTCTATGATTTTTTTCTTTGACCCACTCATTATTTAGGATTTCATCTTAAGTTTTTGGGTCCATGAACCAATTTCTACTTACCAGTATTATGGCTCAATTTTGGTAAAAGTTGCATGAAATATGAATTCTTTTATTGTTCTATTTAGAAAATGTCATAAATCTTGACTCATTTCTCCAGCTATTTGTTCAGTTATACATTTTCCCTTTTATCTTTAGTAGACTTATCCAAATGGAGAGCAATTTTGAAGTCTCCTGTCACTATGACATTAAAGTCTATATCCTTTTATAGTTCAGGTGTTTCCTATATTAATTGGGACAATAAGGGATTTGGAGCATAAAAGTTTTGTTACTGATGGTAATTTGTGGTTTCTTTTACCCCAATGTACTTTCCTTGTTCATCTCTTTTTATTTTTTTTTTTAATGTTTTTGTTTTGACAGTGTGACTGCAACTTTTTTGGTAATTTAATTTATATACAGTAAATATTTATCCACCCTCTTCTGTTTTTATGTATGTTTGTATTTTAAGTATTTCTTGAAAGCAACAGATTGTAGGGTTTTGTTTTCTTATCCAGTCTGTCACTTTTTGGGGGGTTTAATCCATTTACATTTAA
>JAJPUD010001482.1:226931-238109 GCA_023553655.1 Myrmecobius fasciatus | reverse complement strand
TTATCCAGTCTGTCACTTTTTGGGGGGTTTAATCCATTTACATTTAAAATTATAAATTAGATTTATATTTTCTTTTAACTGTCTCTAATATTGGTTTTTAAAAAATGATTCCCCTCTAACTCCATTATGTTTTTTCAGTTACTTTTTTTTTTTAATTTTAAGGTGATCTTATTCCTGCTGACTCAATGTCTTCCTTTTGTTTCTTACCCCTTCCCCTTCTAAGTTTTGCTTATTAGTTCATTTTTTATCTTCTGCTTTAATCTGGTTATATAATTGTGTTATTCTCTTCCTTTCCTCTCTTACCTTTCAACTGGTCCTGTTCATTAGTTTTACTTTTTTGCTGAGGCAATTGGGGTTAAGTGACTTGCCCAGGATCACACAGCTAGGAATTATCTGAGACCACATTTGAACTCAGGTCTTCCTGACTTCAGAGCTGGTGCTCTAACCACTATGCTGCCTAGCTGCCCCTGTTCATTAGTTAAAAAAAAAAAATTTTTAAGCACTCCTTTCAAAAAGGATCTCTCATTCTCTTCACTATTCATCTTATTTACTCTAGACCTTCATTCTCTGATTCATGCCCCCTTCATGCACTAATTTCTTTTCTTACCTAATGAAAGTTTTTTTTTTGCAAAGGTCAATGTTGAAAAGTCACTCATATGTTTTGCAAATAAAAAGCTTTATTAAAAAAAAAAAAAAAAAAAGTTTCAAATTTATCTCCATCCTAGGTTCTCTTTCCTAGGCAGTTCTGCCATTATTTTGTAGAGCTTGCTCCATGTAGTCCCCTTTTCTTTCACTGTGCCTCAGTCCCAGAACAATACTTGCAGATGTTAAGGAGAACATTGGCCCATTGTAGGGCCCCTCCTCAAGCAAAATCTTGATTACAAAGCCCACTAATGATCTCTACCTTTTGCATGGACACTCTTCCAGCCCACCCCATTTGTCTCAAAATCTCATCATAGGGTTCATGCTCCCCCCTTTCTCCAGGTACCACTTGCCTCCAGGTCCCCTCCCTCCCAATATAGGACATGTAGACTTTTCAAACACCAAATCTTCTAGGCCATAGCCAGTATAAAGTCCCTATATGTCCCTTCACAGACCACTTTTCTTCAGCCACAGTAATATTCATCAATGGAGTAGTCATCATCTTTCCTCTCCTTATCTATTCCTTTTGCAGGCTCTTCTCTTCTCCATGATCCCAGAAATCACTTTTCCCTCATTTAGTCCTTGATTTGACCCCAGCACATCACACATCATGTGCTCCCATCATATTTTATGGCAACCCCCCCCCCCCAAAATAAAAAAAAATGAAATTTACCTATAGACAGGATATAGTGTGGTAATATCCTTAATGCCTTTGACCATGTCTTCACTGTTACCTTAATCAGATTTCTGCCTACATCCATTTTCTATAGGCATATTTTGAAAAAAAGTCTTACTAGTGTCTCTGATCTGTCTTTGCTGCATTTATTCAACTTTTGTATTTTTATTGCTTGAGAAATAATCTTTCAGTTCTGTTTTTTCTTTTAAAAATATCAGAAACACCTCTAATACTTAATATATATTTTTCATAGACAGGCATATTTTGGAGATATCGAAGGCTCAATTCCAGACCAACCATAATAAAAATCACATAATATTTTTGGTTTCAAGATGTAGGTAAGTTAAGTTATATTTACACCATATATGTAGTTTAAGCATGCAATAATATTATGCCTAAAAATAAAAACAATGTACATACCTTAATTTAAAAATAGTTTGTTGCTAAGAAATGCTAACCATCATTTGAGCTGTCAGTGTGTTGTGATTTTTTTTTTTTGTCTTGCCTTGATGCCAATGGCTGCTGACTGATTGGGCCAGAAGAAACCTTACGATTTCTTAAAATAAGACAACAAAGAAGTTTGCCACATTAACAATTCTTCCCTTCAGTTGAACATTTAGAAGCCATTATAAGCCATTATTAATTGGCTTCAGTATTGCAGTGTCTCAGGGAAGAGGGAGGCCTAAGGAGGGAGAGAGATATGGGGGAACAGATAGTCAGTGGAGCAGTCAGAACACACACAACCTTTTAAGTTTACTGTTTTATATGGGTGCAGTTTGTGGCCCCCCAAAACAATTACAATTGATTACATTGATTATAAGTCACCATAACAGATAAAGTAATAATGAAAAGATTTGAAATACTGAATTACCAAAATGTGACAAAGACATGATGTGAGCAAGGAACATTTCTTTGATAGAGTTGGCAAACAAAACAAAACAAAACAAAACAAAACAAAACAAAAAAAAAAAAAGCCAACAAAAAAAACCTCTCTTCAATTTGCAAAAACTGCAATATCTGCAGGACACAATAAAGACAATAAAATGAAGAATGCCTGTATACTTAATCATGAGCTTCACTCTTCTTCAGAATAGATTCCATTCCTTCTTATCCTTTGCTAGTAGATGCAGAAGTCTTGTGTTATTTTAATTTTCTTTCCAATTAATTGTTTCTGAATTAATTTGTTAAATTAATCAGTATGTATCTCAGTGTTTTCAACCTTGGCTTTTTTCCTGAAGGCAAACTGTGAATTTTCAGAGTTTCTATGTTCAGAAATTCTATTCCATTATGTCCAACATTGTGGTGTTATGGTTTCTTTGTTCTGTCATATTCCTCTGGGAGATTTATGATTCTTTGTTATCTCAAAGACAAGACACTTAAAAGCCAATGTTTTACCTGCAAAGTGTGTATATTTTCTTGTAATGTCACTGTTTTTTTGTTAGTCTTATTCTAGATTATGCTTCTGTTCTGTCTCTTTATGGTCCCAATTGATAATTATTTTTGTTTCTAATTTATTGAGGCTTGCCATTGCAGCAGATTCCAATTTTTCTAGTCTATGCAATATTTTTGCCATGCAGTGAATTCTGCTCTCATACTTCTCATTTCTCTTTTGAACTACTTAGGAATAACATTTTGTGATTACATGTTCTTCTCAAATTCTACAGGGTCCTCTGTCTCATTCAAGAGTTGGATAATTTTCTTTTGTTTTGTAGTAATTATTCAAAGATGTCTAAATTCATTTACTAAATCTGGAAACCATATTTCCTTCTGTTTTTACTAAGTTTCCTGTTGCTTTATTTGCTTATGTTTTAAGGTCTTTTGAGTTTTCTTTTTCCTGAAATTTTTGGTAATTTCAATCTTTTTACCCCTCATCATTTCCCCTTATATTTCCCCTATCACTTTCTAACTGCTTTCCCATTTGATTATTGTTTCTTTGGGGGTCAGATTTCAAAGTGTCTCAGCTTCTATCCCCAAACTGAGTAATTCACAGTTCATCAGTCTGGGTCTTGACCTTAAACAACTTACAACAGAATTGCTCTCAGCTAACTATCTTTTCCCTAGAGCTTAGTCAAGTACTGCATAATGCACTACTCCTGCTTCTTCCCCCTCCTCACTATCAGTTCAGTCTCATTTTCTCTATTCCTTAGTTCTTTGGTCTGGTCTAGTGGTAACAATTAAGAATTTTATAACACTGGTGGATAGGATTCTCTGTTCCAGAAGGCTTGAGCTGTGACTGGTTGGCTGGAGTGGCCAAAGCAAATTTCCACACCTGTAGCTGGGCTCATCAAGGCACTAGAAAGGGAAAGGAGGCCATAGTGAGGTGGGGTGTGGATTCTGGTATTTAATTTTTCATCTGTGGATATCTTAGTGCAGTCTTACAGCCCAGCCAGTAGTATGAGAAGTAGGGAAGGGTGTCCTGAGTGAGTTCAGAGTCAAAGAGTTATCAGTTCCTGGGTTTTGGGATTCATGTTTTCATAACTACCCAGACAGCTGAAATTGCCTTATCTTTGGTGCTTATTTTCTGTTCTGCAAAAGTTTGAGATCAGGGGGATCAGAGGAAATATTTAGTTCTTCATCTTGTTGCTCATCTTAGTAGTCTTTTAATTAGCTTCCATATCTCACTTTCCCATTCTTTACATATCCTTTGCTCAAACTGGTATTTCTAAAGCATAAGTCTGAGCATATTATTTCACATGCTAGGAAAAAGTCCAGTAAGTTTCCCTATTGCCTCAAGGATCACATATAAAGTCTTGTGTTATTTAAAGTAGATTGCAATCTATCATTGTACCTTCTGGCTTTTTAACACAAGACTCCTCTTCACTCATTCTACAATTCAATTAAAATAGTCCATTTGCTATTCTCCAAATCTACTTATGCTTAGACATCTCTCTCCCTCTCTCTTTGATTCCCTACGTCCCCTTTCAAAATATCACTTCCTACAAACATTTCACATACAGGGGATAAAAAGACAAAAATGAAAATCCATAAATTGAATACAATGTGAAAGATGACTCTATCTGGTGTATTAGGAAAGATGTTGAATAGAATCCTGAAGAAATTAAGTGATTCTAAAAGGTGGAGATGAAGGTGGGTATGGAAGGCAGTTAAAAGGCACCAAGGTGGCAGATGGAATGTCTTCAGAACAAGGCCAATTTAGCTAGAATGTAGCACTCCAGAAGGGTAGTAATGTAATAAGTTGAAAGGATGACTGAGGATGAGTTGTGAAGAGCTTTAAATGCCAAAGACAGAATTTCATGTCTGATTCTACCAACAGGAAGCCATTAGATATTACCAAGTGGGAAGTGCCAGGGTGAGACATATATTTAAGTGTTTCAATTCTTTCTTAACAAGTAAAAAGCAGTGGAGAAAGACGACACCTTGCTTAATTTCTGTATTAATTGAAAGTTTTATTTCCCTATTGCACAGTATGCTAGCTTTGGTTTTTATCTAAAACCAAACAAAACATTTCTAATATTGCAGAGGTTTTTTTGTTTTGTTTTTAGCATGAGTTTTGTGCTTTGGTGATAAATGTTTCTGAATTTGATATTCATGTGTTTTTGAATGCTTTTATTTTTAACATGACAATGTTAATGTTTTCCTAATGTTGGAACCAGGAGTAGTATAAAACCAAACATAAATCACAGTGAAAAAAAAAATTTTAGAGTACTATATTAATTTTTCTAGAAATTTTATTTACAACAGTTTAATTAGCATTCATTTCTAGCACTGGTTTACAGAATGCTTTGCTTTATCCTTCCTTAGAATAAGACTATATATCTGTCTAATAAAAGAGTGAGAGCTGAGATTTTGGGTAAATCACTTTGGCAGCTTCACAAAGGCTGATCACATACAAAGAAAAGAGATGGAGCAGGAAGACTAAAGAGCAGCCTATTATAATAGTCCAGATGAAAGATTTAAGGAATTGAATTAGGTGGTATCTATGTTATTAAGATGTCTTGGAGGTAGAAATGACAAAATCTGGCAGTGATTAGATTGAGGAATTGAGAGTAAGACCAAGCTTATGAACTAGAAATGCAAGTGCCTTCAGGAAGAAACAGGGAGGTTCAGAAAGAAAATGAGTTCTATTTGGGATGTGTTGAGTTGGAGATGTTTATGGGTCAAAAGTGAGGGATGTTATAGAAACAAAAAAGAACTGGCACTAAGATGACAAAAAAAAAAAAAAAAAAAAAAGAGAGAATAGTGTGGAAGGAGTTGTAGAAAGACAACAGATACTATTACAAAATTGGTAGAGTTGTGAATTCGTTTTATCTGTTTTGGAAAACGATATGGAATTATACAAACAAGGATATCCACATATAGACAAAATGTCCTGTAATGTCCACACCCAAAAGGTTTCATTATTGGGCTTACTACCCAAGGTTATTTCACTGATTTGATTTTCTGCCCTTCTAAAACCTGCATGGCTAAAGTTTAATCAATTTTATTAGTTTTTAAATTTTATTCTTTCTATAGAATTTTTTTCCTTTCCAATTTTATCTATCTAGTTTCTAATATTTCCTATTTTGTGCTCAATTTAGATTTTTTTAAAATGTATTTTCAATTCATAAATTTACTCTTTTTCTACTTTATCAATGTATATTCTTAGAGATATATTTTTTTTTCTATAAGAAATGCTTTAGCTGAATTTCAGAAATTCTGGTATATTGTCATTTCACTGTTATATTAAAATAATTAATGATTATTTTTATGATTTATTCCTTTATCCACTCATTATTTAGGATTTAATTGTTAAGTCTCAATTTGGGTCTATGTCTTTTGTTTGGGGTTCTTGAAATGGATATTATTTTTATTGCGTAATGGTCTGTAAAGGGAAAATTTAATATTTCAGCTTTTTAATATTTGTTTGCAATATCTCTGGGCCCTAACATCTGGTCAATTTTCGTAAAAATGCCATGTCCCACTGAGAAATATATTCTTCTGCAGTCTTATTTAGGAGGGCACCACAAGTGTATTTAGCTCTAGTTTCTCAAGCAATTTTTTTCACAGATACCATACACAGACTTTCAGACTTCTTTAATTTATTGGTTGGTTTTGCCTATTTTTGTTAGACTCGTTTCCCTTTTAAAAAAAAATAAAAATGTTATTTGTTAAATGGAAGCTCTATAGAGCGAGTCAAAAATTTATTAAGTGCTTTCTTTGTGCTAGACACTATAAGCTGGAGACACAAAGGAAAAAACCAGTGTGTATCCTTAAAGACTTCATATTTTAATGAAAAGATGTGTTAAGTTTAGGACATATTGAGTTTGAGGGACTATGAAACATTCAGTTGGAAATTCTAAAAAGGAATTTGGTCATTTAGGGCTGAAGTTCATGAGAGACTTGCATTGGGTAATCTAGAAGATAGCTGCATAGGAAACAATTATATCCATGGGAGCTGATGTGTAGACATAGAGAAGAGGGCCAGGAAGGAGTTTTGGAGGTTCACTCACAGTTAAGAAATTATATATGGATGAACAAAAGAGGTTGGAAAGAGTGGTCAGACAGTTAGGAAGAAAACCAAGAGAGAAGTGCCAAAAAACTTTGAGAAAAAAGTATTGCAGAAAGGCGATCAACCATGTCAAATGCTACAAAAGGAAAAAAAAAAAAAAAAAAGACAAGTTTTGGAAAAAAAGCCACTAGAATCAGCAATTAAGAAGTTACTGGTGACTTTGGAGAAAGCTGTGTCAGGTCAGTGATGATGGAAACCAAATTATAAAGGACTGATGAGAGGAAAGGAAGTGAAAACAGTAAGCCCTGACAGCTTTTCTTTGCTAATAGTCTATTTATGAAAGGAGAGAGCCTGATAAATTGAAGAAATGGTAAGGTAAAGAGAGATTCTGAGAGATACGGGAGACTTGGGTATATTTTTAGGCAAGAGAGAAGGAACCAATGGGCAGTGAGAAATTAGAGAGAAGGGATGTTCAAAAGGGCAATCAGTTGTAGAAGATGAGAGGGGATAGAATTATGAGTACAAGGGCCAGTCCTGACAAGAAGTACAGCCCCTTAATCCAAGACTGAAGTACAAAGGAGAGGATTGTGGGATGATATCAAGAGGTTGTGAAACGTTCAAAAGAAAGGAGAGGGGGAGGTAGGTCCTGGTGAATGACTTATTGTTACTATGTCCCTCTCCTTAAATTACTTTGTAATTTCACAGATATTTGTCAGTTGACCTGATAGATTTTAGTAAAAATGAAAGTTTCACTTTTGTCTGTGAATCTCTAGTGCATACATTGCAGCATCCTGCACATAAATTGGTTAACTAGGGAAAAAAAGGAAACTGACAAAAAGATGATTCATTTTTTTCTTTTTCTTGTGTATATAAAATAAGACTTGAATTGTTTAAAGAATTACAAAAAGAATACAGACTATCAAAATGTTTGGCAGTTTTTAAAGTTTCAATGCTTTCAGCCTAGGCAAAACAAATTTCCTTGTTTTACATATTCAGAGCTGGAAGAGAACTTTAATCAATCCTTCTCATTTTATAATTGAAGAAAGGAAGGCCACCAAGGTTGGGTGACTTATCTAAGGAAAGGCAGCTACTGGTCACAGATCTGGGACTAGAAGTGGGTCCTCCAGCTCCAGATTTAGGATACTATCTGAACCAATTGGCTACCTAAAACCAAATTAAGCTTTACGTATTTCTTAACACTAACATACCTCAAAATTGCCTCATTCAAAAGTGCTCAGGATAAGTCAGGAAAATGTTTTCACCAAGAGAAGAGTTTAATAAAAGATTAAGAATTGTTAAGAATTGAATCGAGTGTCATTCTAATTTTTTTTTAGCCTTTGAAGTTGGAGGTAGAGAACATTGCAGAAAGTTTACAAACTGAGCTAATTTGCAGTGAAATATTCGTCTCATCAGAAATCAATGGAGAAAAAGTTACCTCCATTTGACCAACCATCCTCCCTCAACACAGTTGAGATCTTCTGTAGTAAGAATACTTCTCTTTGGCAGCATTTAATGCAAACAATTCTTCTTATAAATGAAACAATCTAAAAATGAAAAAAAAACAAAAACTAAGAAACATTTAAAAGCATCAGTGAAGGTGGCTATACAGAGCTTTCTTTGTGCCAAAAATTATGAAGCTCTTAGAATCAAAATGACAAATCACTACCCATCTCAAGTTAAATTATTTCCATTTTCAGATAATTTTATTAATTCACAATTTAGTTATACTTATTTTTAGATTTAATCATAACAATTTCTAAACAATTAAATCAAGAAAAGCATCCTTTTTCTCTCAAAGAATTTGATATTAAAAAAAAAACCTAATAAGTGCTCTTCAGAATTCATACTTAAATATATAGTTTTCTTTTTTATTAAATAGTTCTACTACTCTTCTAATTTTCAGGAAACCACCATGACTTTTTGAGCATTGGATTAGATGACCTCTGAGCTACTTACTGGTCATGTAGCTATCTGATTCTAAGTGACCAATTAAGAGAAATTAGCAAGTTTCAATTTTACTTTTCCCCTTCTATTACAAGCATTATTCATATTAAAGTGAATTAAATGATAACCAAGAAATAATCAGCCCTACTTATTCTCAAACACAATAGAAATGTGAATATACATAAAATATTAAATCTATTGGCCCAGTATCCAAAACGTCTATGTTCAGTTTCTGTAATCACATCACCCTTCCTGATAGGATATTTACTTTAATCTGTGTAAAGGACAGATGTGACTCCTAATTGTACCTAGAAGAATTTAAATGCCTTTAATTCAAGCAACCATTTTATTTTATCTTTGTATCCCCATTGCACAGCATAGTGGTACTTAATGCTTGTCTTTTGAATAATGCTATATTCACTTACCTCAGTTTAGCCTTGACTGTACAAATTTTAAATATTCTGACCTTGGTCTGGCATTTTGAAAAACTCTGCATCTGGGTTCTATTTGTAGGCAAAGGAACTGTGTTAATCAGTGTCTTAAATCTTGAAGTCTCCATTTAAATGTTACTTACAGAGTCTTTAAATTTCAATTGTCATTGTTTATTACTGTATTGGCTACGTTCTCTACAATTTCAGCAGCATCTTAAAGAGACAGTTAATGTGTTTATGTACAGGGCAAACCAAAATGGCTTGCAACATTAAAAACAAGAGCCACAGTTTAAATGTACAGTATTAATGAGAACTTGTAGTAATATAGCCTCCTTTTTCTGCAACAGGAACAAAACTTACTTACATATAAGTATTCTGCACCATGAATGTGACAGCAAAAGGAGTAATGTACAGGAGAGAAATACAGCATCCTGAAAAGAAAAAAAAAAACAAAAAACAAAAAACAAATAAAAAAAACCCCAGCTTCTACCATACATGGCAATTAGAAAATATTTCACATTTTAACACATCTGTACAAAGCACAAAAAACATTTCTTTAAAGGAATACCTTCCCAACCTTGCCGATAGGGACTTTTCAAAAACACAGAATGACCACGAACAATGTCTAAATCTAGAATCTGTGCCCATAGCTTTGGAGCACAAGAAACTGACTTAAAAGACCTGATTATATCCAACATATTGAGTTATACGTGCCTTGATTGTTAATGAATTGCCTACTTTTATTATCTCTCTATCATGTACAGTCAACTTGCACCTTAAGGAGGCCAATTTTTTTGCAAAGGTAAAAGCAACATCATTTAGCAGCAATAAAAGCACTTTCAAGGAGACTTAAAAAAAATACATTATCCAATTAGAAAAAGCCATACTTTAAACATTTGTACAAGAATAAGCTGCTGAAACTTGTGTATCACAGAAAATACGACTTCTGTACAACAATTTACAATAGAACTTGAAGGGAATTGATCATTATCCTGCATAGAACTGGTCTGCATTTGGATACATACTGTAATTTAACTTTTTATCACAAGGCCAAGAAATGAATTATGAAATACTTGTTAAAAATTCTAACATTTTGGAAACACAGCAAATATTACAATTTAGCTAGTTCAACAAGATTTCAAAATACATGGTTCATTTAATCAAGGGTCAAAGTATCTAGGAATAAGTTCACCATTCAAAATGATAACCAATGGGAAAAAAAGCAATGTGATTTTGAGGTATAACTCTGGAAAAGCCCCAAAAGACAAAAAACAAAGTTTAATTCTGTCCAACAAATCTGATATTCCATAATTCCATAACACAAGGTGACTATTACTCACTTTTTACTTTGGTGTCAGCAGAATTCCTACCAAAAGGCTAATGCATGGACACAGGCACTGTAGTTCTTGTGTTAGAATTTGTTTGATATTTGCTCCACGAATTTAAATAATGAAAAACTACCCTTCATATTAGAACTCTCCAGTATCAGCCAAAAATTTATTTAAGTATTATAAAGGTTATTTACAATGTCTCCCCCTCCAAAAAGCCCCAAGGGCCCATTCCCCCCTCTTAAACACAGTACTCTTGTCTGTGTGCAAGAGGTAGTGATCCTTCAACGTTTAAGGTTACAGTCAGAACAGTACATTTATTCACAGTCCATGATCCACTCGAATACAAATTACACTAAAGAACTTCAGTTTGAAAAGTTTGCAATCATGTCTTGTGTAAAAAACACTCAAATGCTCTCAAGTAAGTCTGCGTTTGAAAACAATTGAAAGAGATCATGCCAATCTTGAAGCCACATCAATAAGAAATTATACTTGAAGAAGGAGGGGTAGGGGCTGTCAGTCCAGCCATATGTAAATTCCCTGAAGAATTTGATCTTCTCATGTGTGGGAGAAGGTAAGGATCACTAGCCAGCTGGTGGACATCAAATCGATCCTCTTTACGATATGCTAAACAACGTCTTATGAAAGCCTAAAACAAAAAACAAATCACAATTCAGAAATAAAATGTTATGTTTTAAATATTACATA
>JAJPUD010001482.1:133611-226831 GCA_023553655.1 Myrmecobius fasciatus | reverse complement strand
ATATTCCCCTAAATATTAGTTTAACTAATATCTCTAGAGGAGAACTGGTAAGTTTTTGAGACAACTATGTGAGCTGCAAAGATGTATTCAGGTTCAGTCATATAATCTTTACACAAATGACTCCCAAATCCATATAAATCATCAAAATCTCTTAAATCTAGTGACCCTAGATTTTATAAAATGTTGGTCGATATATTACACATCATACTTTATTTTAAAAATAAAGCCTGAGTTTTCTGGAAAGGAAACAATAATAATCCTTTTTGCGGAAATTATAGCCTATTCTGAGATTCTAAGATACAAAATTAATTTTTAATAACATAAATGAATTATAGGAAAATATTTGTATAAAAAGTTTAATCATCTTTTCAAACCCACATGAGTAAAATAACCATTTTGTATAAAATATTATCCAATTAAAAATAGCATAATGCTCCCCCCCATTCTTATTTTTTCATCAGATTCTGTATCATCATATGGTTAGAGTCCTAGGCACCAAAGATTCTCTCTCTCCCCATAATTGAAAATAATGAATTCTAATCTTGCATTTGATCAGATTTTTTGGAGGAAAATGAAATGCTTTAGGTTGCTCTGGCTAAGATCATGTACTACCAGATTCTGGTTAGAGTAATTATAGGAGAGAAACAGAGAGTACACTTAATTCCTCAGATACCTCTTCTCTCTACCCACACTCTCTCATGAGATACCATTAGCTTTTATGTACTTAATTATCAACTCTATATTAAGCTTTAGTCCTATATCCTACAATGCCTGAGTATCTCCACCTGCATGTTCCAGAATCATCTCAAACACAATACATCAAAACTAAGTCAAATTAAATTCTCCCAACTTCCTATTGCTATTGAGTACTTCTGCTTTTCCAGTTACCCTGGTTGGCAAAGACAGTCATCTGTGACTCTTCATTCTTTCTCATCTTCTCTACTCAATCAGCTGTCAATTCTAATTAATTTTACCTTCTCAAAAACTTTTGCATCTGATTCCTTCTCTCTACTCATGCTACAATATCTTCAAATCAAGCCTTTATCAAACCAGATGGATTATTACAACAGTTTCCTAAATGCTCTTCTGAGATCGTGTCAATTCCTCTCTAATCCATCCTCCACAAGCTACCAAATTGATATTCCAAAACTGTAGATCTGACTACATCATTCTCCTGATCAAAAAATTTAATGATTCTCTATCAACCTCTGGATAGAATAAAAACTTTTATCTGGCATTTGAAACCTTTCAAATTCTGATTCCAGAATTATTCTCATTTTTCACATAGACAAACCACGAGCATCTTTATCCTTTTAGTAACATATAAGCTCCATGAAGGCATGGTCAACCTTACTTTTGTACCTATATGCATAGCATATAAGCACAGGAGCCTTTTATGAGGGAAAAAGTATCACCATTTTCAACCCAGAAAAAAGGTTTTATCTAATAGCATACCATACAACTATGGTTATGGAGAATGGCCACAAAAAATAACTGCAGGGCTGGAAAGCTTTAAGGTTTACCAAGTACTTTATATATGGTTTGTTTTGTTTTTTTGTTGTTTTTGCTGAGGCAATTGGGGTTAAGTGACTTGCCCAGGGTCGCACAGCTAGGGAATGTTAAGTGTCTGAGACCACATTTGAACTCAGGCCCTCCTGACTTCAGAGCTGCTAATCTATCCACTGCACCACCTAGTTGTCCCCAAGTACTTCATATGTTATATCACAAATAGACAAAGATTATATATATATATATACATATATATATATATATAAACACACACACACATATATACATACATATAAAAATACACATATATATATAATTGGCCATGAGATGCACTAGAGCTACAGCTACAAGTAATGCAAACGATAAATGTATATCCTTTAAAAAGGACATGATTAAATGGCAACAAGTTATAGCCACTTCCCCCATTTTTCTTCACAAAGCTTGAGCTGTGACTCTCTCATTATATAGTTCTATCCTGGTGCTTCAAAGAAATTAGGCCTAAGCTAAGGAAGTAGGGAAGGTATTTACTTTCTTATTAAAAAGCAAAACTAAAATCAAAAGCAGTGTCAATACATAAGCATGGCCTATGAAAGGACCAAGCAGAAATCCAATACCCTTACACAAGGGGGCAGGAATCTTGAAGAAACTAATTTTCTTTTGATTTACCCAGTAAAGAGTACTTACCTCATCCCAGAACACATTCTGCTCAATATAATTTTTCTTTTTATTCATTTATAAAAGTTTAGTACCTTGGCTTCATTGCTTACAACAGGTTTCACAGGGAACTGGACTTCTGTGGCTTTTAATATTGTGTTTTCTTGTAAGATGTCTTGTTGAGACTGGTTGTGACCAAATGGCTAAAAAATTCAATGTGATATTCACAAGCTTATAATTTAAAAATTTCCAACAGTAACAGTATCCCATTTAAGTAGCTAGTATATAAGACACATAAAGAAGCCACAAATTACAATCGGGTTTTATTTGGAAAACAAAAAACAAAAAAAACAGTGTCTTTGATATAAAGAATTCGTAGAGTGTATTAGAGTTATTTTCTAGGCTAGATAACCAAGACCCAGTTAAAACATCATTACATGATATTTCTGTAGTGTTTTAAAGGTTACAAAATGTTTTCCCCACAACTTGTAAAGTCAGATAGTGTTAAGATTAGCCCCAAGTTACAAATAAAGAAACTGATCCTCAAGAAGGTTAAGAAACTTATGTATGGTTAGACAACCATTAAGGATCAAAATTACCTCCAAATTTCTTTATAATGATACTTACAAATATAATTTTAAAAAATTTAAAAAATAAATCTGATCCATTGAAAACCATGTTAATTCTAACATATAGCATTAGAAAAATAAATTCTACTCCATACACACAAAGAAAACATTAAGGTCAGCAGTAAACACGCGAAGGTCTTATAGAATTTACCTTATGTAAAAACAGTATTTAAGAGGAAAAATACGTAGTTACTTACCTTTCGACCATACAGACATTGAAAAAAGATAACTCCGACAGACCATACATCAACCTTGTTGGAAATCTTTGGAGGCTCTTTGCCAACTACAAAACATTCTGGAGGTAAATACCTCAAAAAAAAAAAAAAAAAGAAAGAAAAAGAAAAAAAAGACAAAGATGTCAATATTCCTTAATAAACTCTAGGACCTAACAAATGCTCTAGAATAAACATTTCCCATCTGCAAATATATCGAACTTTCCACTGCCCTAGGCTAAATTATGCATGGATTATATTATGCTATCATTTAACAATAACTTTATTCTTAACTATTCATGCACAGATGGATAAAAAGTTACATACTATAATTTTTCAGATTACTAGTATAAAATAAGTTAAATCACCAGAAGGAATTTAAAGACTTAATTGTAACTAATTTAAAAATATATTTGAAAGGAATGTAGGAACAAGAAATGAGAAACAAGATTTGGGCTTCATTCCTTAATTTTTAAAATGAGAGCACTGGATTGGATAATTTATAAAAAGGGTATTTCTAAGCCTTAACATTATTTGAAAAGTTTTACAATTGCTAGATTTTTCTGAAATACAGAAGTGAAATGATAGAAATGTTTCAAAATGCATGTAAAATTGGCTAAACTCATATTCCAACACCAGACATTAAAAAAAAATCCATTTCTGTGCAAATTACTTTTTTTATATTTTGAGTTATTCCTGAAATTGAAATCATCTGGTCAAAGAATAAGGACTTCTATTTATGACAAGGACTGGACCAATTTAAAAGGAGGCCAGCAATGTATAAAAGTACCTATGTCCCTACATTTCTACCAATACTGGATTTTATAATTTTGACTACTGAATAGATATATATCCAAAATAGTTTTCCTTCTGTTTTTAATTACTAGCAAAGCACTATGTCTTTCTCCTATGTAATCTCTAAGTTCATTTCCTTTAACCATGTGTCAAGTGGAAGCTATACCTCTAATCTATTTATATATTTTGGAGAGTAAAAGGTTTTTTTATCAGTTGCTTGCTAAGAATATTCCTACTCTGACATATTCTTAGTTATTTCATTAGATTTCTTTAAAATTTATTTCTTCTGGGGCAGATAGATAGTGTAGTGGATAGAATATCAGCCCTTAATTCAGGAAGACCCGAGTTCAAATCTAGCCTCAGACACTTAATACTTCCTAGCTGTGTGACCCTGGGCAAGTCATTTAACCCCAATTGCCTCAGCCAAAAAAAAAAAAAAAAATCTTCAGTGATATTGTAAATGTTAATAATGCTTTCTTATATTTTATTTTTTACATCACATTGCCCTATAGTATGGTGGAAAAGAATAATAACAGGGAGATGGTATGGTCAGGATTCTTGGCTTTGAGTTTCAGTGTTATTATTAACTCTATCTGGAACTTAAATTTCTTCATTAAAGGGTTAAAAATCCTGTACTTTCCATAGAAAAAGGTGTGGGAAGACCTGAACTTAAAGAAGAATGAGTGATTCATAAGGCAAAGTGTATTAAAAATAAAGAAAAAAAAAGAATGAGAAGGGATTTAATAGGGACAGTGGATAGGAAAGGAACAAGGAAGATAGCTAAGAGATGGAAGAAGAAAGAGCAGAAGAGAAGATGGTTCAAAGAAGAGGGAGAAGAGTTAAGTGAAACAAGGTGAGCTCAGAAATCAGGAAGCAGAAGGAAAGGAGAGTGAGAAGTCCTCAAAAATGAAAGACAAGAGTGACACTTATATGGGAAAAAGGTGCTTTATCAGATTCCAGGCAGCCACCAAAATCCCTTTCATTGCTTTTAGCTTTGATGCTGTTATTAGCATGAGTCCCAAGTTCCCTCCTAACTCTTACGTATCTTTATTATAAAATGAAGCTTAACTTAAATCTATTTGAAATTTATTGGAGGAAGTGCTACAAAGTATAAACCTACATAGAAAAATTATTTAACACATCCTTCAGCATTGCACAGCTTTGACACCTTGGAAGATCTGTGTTTGAATCCTGCTTCTAATACTCATAGGTGCTGTGACTCTGGGCAAGTCATTTAATCCCCTTAGAGGCTCAAAAAACTAACACTGCAAAAATGCCCAGAGTTTACTCACTGGAAATAGCTTATACTAGTAAAATAACAGGTCTGGTCCAACCTATCCATTTTCAGTATATAAATCTCCTTTATACATTTAATAAATATATAGTAATGCAATTACTTTTTGAAGAGTTATCATGTTCCCTGACAGCTTTGCTGAACATGCCACCTGGCAAAAATTTTCAAGGAATATATATTTATACAACCTATGCAATACTTCTTCACTTTATGAACTGGTATTTTAAAAGAATTTTTAAAAATCCACAACAAACTTTTTAAAAAAAAATGCTTAATTAAACAAATTTCATGGCATCTACTTAGATCTCTGATATGATTTCATACCATATTTACAGAACCCTACCTATAAAACAGGAGCTAGAATGAGTGAATTTTAAGAGCCTTTCTAGCTTTGCAAATGTAGTGCAACTGCAATGCAACAATGCATTAGAAAATAGACATTTTCTAGCAGAGGAGACACTATCAAAGCCAGTAATGAATCTAAATAAAAAGCTCTGAAAAAATGACACACACACACACACACACACACACACACACACACACACACACATATATACATATATTTTTTTTTCCACTATCTCTGAAGAAACTGTGTAACCTTAGCTTGTCACCTCACCTTTCTGTGTCTGAGTTGCTAATCTGTAAAAGGAGAAAGTTGTATCAGATTGCCTCTAAGGTTTTTTCCAACTGAATATATGAACCTGTCATAAAAGGAGATTCACCTGAATCAGCATCTTTCTTTTCAGACAAATTTTTCTAGAACAAGAATATCCACTTTCAAAGATCAAATATTTTGTTTTATTTTTTAAGTAATTGGAAATAAGTTGAAAACTTAATATTGGATAACAGGTGTCTTTGTAATTAGATGAATCACAAAAATAAATGATTCCCTATTGCTTCTAAAAAAATTTAATCATTTCTATTTAGCTATTAAAATTGCTCTCAAATAGGTCCCAACCTAACTTTTCAGCTTCATTGTACATCACTCCCCTTCTTGGACTCTGTGATGCAGTCAAACATGACACTCCATTTCTGCTTTTCATGCCTTTTTACTCCCTGTGCCCTAGGCCTGCAAGATACCTCCCCCTTCCTTTGTCTCACAGCGTGTCTTTCTCCCTTCAAGACTTTATTCAAATTCCAACTGCTATATGAAGCCTTCCTTAATTCTCAGCAGCTAATGTCTTCCTCAAATTACACTTTATTTAACCACTTCATATTTGTTCTGGGTATGATTATAATCATTATTCTCAATAAAACAGAATTCTTAACCTTCTTTTGGGTGACAGACTCCTTTGACAATCTCAGAATGTGTATAAATGAATAAAAAATACACAGGAAACCAACTGTACTAAAATAGGTACATACAATAAAGGTCATAGTCCACAGCTTAAGAACTCCTGTGTTAAAATAAAAGCTCATTTTGAGTAGAAATATTTCATTTATATTTACATATTTATAGTTATATCCCTGGGATCTAGCACAAAAACTGGCACATGTTTAATAAATACTACTGATGGATAAATGTTCTGATTTTGTATATTATATTATTCATCTTTTCTCATCCACATCAGGCTGATAAACTAGATTTATAATTTATATCAACTCATTATAAACCTAAAGAGTTAACAAAGCCATTGCCTTTCATTATCAAGATTCTCACTAGTTCATTCCCTTTGCAACATTTTAGGAATTTCTTCCTCGATTTTGTAACTCTGTAATTCTCCACAGGACAGGACAGATCTGTCAATCTTCAGTTTAAAGAATGTTTGCATGTAACCATTATAAGTAAAGAATCGTAGAGCTGCTGTGGGATATAGATAAATATTTTTCCATGTTCTTTTGTAACATTATCAATTCTTTATCAAAGCTTTTTTAAGTAAAGGAGAAAATTAAACAAGTCATTACATACATAACAGAGTAAAATGCCTGTGAATATCAACTTTGGAGTTCCATATTTATAGCTGATGCAATCAAGCATGGCACAGACAGTACAGTAACTCTAACAGTCTTAGAATAGGAGCATGGTTGACTCAATCATATAATAAATACTGCTATAAATACTGAATCAACAGTTGGTTAGTAATCTTGGTAATATAGACTTGCCAAACCTACATTTTCAAGATGCTATATCCCCATAAATGATGGAAAATAAAAAGTCAAAATAATTTACCCTTTTGAAAGAGAGAAAATGAAGTATCCAAGACTTATCACTGCAGTCTGCGACAAATAGCTGGGTAACAGGGTTCTTAGCTATCACTAGGAATGAGTTGGGATTAGTGGGGAAACATCATGAAAAGCAAAACACTGGTCATCCTTAAAACTGACTTTGCCTGAAAGTGTCCAGCAAATTATTTTCCCAAAGATCAGAAAATAGTTGGCATAAGAAAAGTACAGTAAATAGAGAACAGTCAGAAGTCTTAAATCAGAGCCATGCAGCTGACTTAATTATCAAATCTATATTGTAGAAAATACTAAATTGAAATGATTCAATTCAATAATATTCTATAAACATATTAACGCTAAATCCTTAAGATCCTATAAATCTTATAAACAATGGAAGGCAAAAAATAAAATAAAATGAAAATAATTTACCCTTGGGGGGGGGGAAAGGAAAATTTAAAAGTAGAGACAATATATGCCTAAGAAACATTTTTTTGGGGGGAAAAAGTTGACAGGCTAAGGAATGAAAGAAATACTATATTAAAATTGAAAA
Organism: Myrmecobius fasciatus; assembly: GCA_023553655.1. NCBI lineage: Eukaryota > Metazoa > Chordata > Mammalia > Dasyuromorphia > Myrmecobiidae > Myrmecobius > Myrmecobius fasciatus. The sequence goes on along the minus strand of JAJPUD010001482.1, from coordinate 219,025 downwards.
CAATAAAATGGCAGATAACAAAATTAAGGATTTATGAACATTTAATAGCCTACTTCCTGTTTCATACCCTGTTTTTTCATGCCCAGTTGTAGGATGTATACCAAGTAGCAGTTGTTTACTTTCTGCTATATGAATGCGATTATTTTCATAAATAATTGCCATGCAGTTTTGAACAACAATCAGGGAGTCCCATTTGTGTTTACACTACAGCACTTCTGTGAAAGCTCAGAAAGAGAAGCATGGAAGAGTGAAATGAATATGGTCACAAGATCCGAGGCCCTGCTTTCTACTCATGCTTGCTGGCTTTTTGGGACCCAGGACAAACCCTTTATTTCTTTGAATACCAGTTTGCTCTAATCAAGATGATGATGATGATTTGTTCTCCCTTTCCCACAGTTCTGTTGTTGGGATCAAATAATTAAATATATGTGAAAATACTTTGAAAATTATAAAACATTAAATAAGGTAATAGCATAATAAATTATCTTCTCTGACTTTTGAAGTACAATACCCATTTCTGTGGACTTCAAAGGGAAGTTTTAAAAGTTACAAATTAATCTATATTTCAAACTTCCTGGATCAAAGACAATATAATATAAAACAAAAAATGTTTTTTTCCAAAACCGAGTTGATCCAACTAAACATTCTTTTAAGTTAATAAATACAGTTAATAAAACTGTACTAAGGCTTTAATGACACCCTGCATATGTCATCAACTTAATTCCTTTATCTGCTAAACAATATATATTATCTCTAAGATCCCTTTCAGTTCTAAATCCTACAGTTTCAACTGACTCTGGGTTATACTCCAAATTCATATTTAAAATCAGAATGTGTTCTCTCAGAGGAAAGAAAAGCCAGGTTTTCATGGAGCAAGTCTATAAAGGTCTATTTAATTTATACTAAGTGTTTTCCCATTAGACTTTGACTCTCTTTGTAGTGGCAGCAAGGCAGCACATTAGAGTACTGAGCCTAGAGTAAGGAAGACCCAAGCTGAAATGTTACCCAATGTGATCTTGAGAAAGTCACTTAACTTGTTTTGCTCATCTGTAAAATGGGGATAATAATACCACCTACCTCTCACAATAAGTTATTGTGAAGATTAAATGAGATAATATTTATAACATGCTTAGCACAGTGCCTGGCATACAATAGGTGCTACATAAAAGATAGTTACTACTGTTATTATTTTAATGAAAATTTTCATACTGGCTTCTCTTAACTAGAACTCCAAAGGATAGAGTAACAAGTAAGGTTTGTAGAGAAGGGTCATATATTAAAAGAAAATGACTTTCTTCTGTTCTAAAAACCTCACATTTTTATACTTGTAAAGAAGCTAATTACATATCCATGTAGTATGACTGTGCGAAGGTAGTTCCTGCTCTGGGAACTTAAAAGTCAAACTTGAGTTTATAATATCTGCTCTTTTTAAAGCATAAACTGAAATGAAATAACTTTCTTCATCAAATGCCACCAACTTTTCAATAAGCAAAGAATGGCATAACCTGAAAACTCAGTTTATTTGAAAAGTTTTATATTATATGCAGCCTATTTTTATGTACTCAGGAATATTTCCAACTTTGCAGAATTCAAGTTGAAATAGTTCTATAAGCATTCTAGTACTCCTTGGGTGCATCCTTCTAAAATGGAGTTGTATGAGGGAATATATGTACACACATAAGCATGTATGTATGTTTTCATAAAGGCAGTTCTATAGCTTTTGGTCTCAAAACTTGTAAGAAGCCTCAGAATGTTTCATATTAAGCCATTTATAAAAGAAAACAACACCCTTTCAATTCTTTTCTACACATGGATTATGTTACGTGAACAAGTGACATTCCATGTACCTTTATGAACAACCTAAAGTAAAAGCACAGAATCAGCCAGCAGATCAATGCTTATGTGGTTCTGAAAATCCTGCCCAAGAGGCCCCACCAACTCTTGCACGGTACTACTTTTTCTACAATTTGTTAGGACATACAGCAGGGAGGGGAGAGCCACCCTTCAGTGCCTCCATAACCTATGTGTTTTGTTCAATAGATTCAATAGATTCTTCCTTCCTTCAAGATCAAAGTTTTAAAGAAATAGAAAATAGTTCCTTTTTCCCCAAAAAAGTCAAAAAGTATCTCTAATACAGGGAAAGCTGCTATTTTTAATATTTAAAAATGTAATTACCAATAAGTCCCTGCCCCTTGGGAAGTTAGATCCATTCCATCCACACCATAACTATCATCATCCATAATTTTGGACAGGCCAAAATCAGTAATTTTGATTTCTCCACATGCTGTTCCATCTACTAAAAGGATATTTCCTAAAAAAAAAAAAAAAAAAGTACAAAAATTAAGACATACTTTTAAGTACAATAGTTTTCCCCCCATTATGCATTAAAGTTATTAATATGATAATTCTAAAATTACCATTCTAAGCAGTTCTCAAATCCCCCCAAAAAAGGCTTATTTTTAGCATAACTTTCACTTGATTTAATGTATTTACTGTTCTTAAAATAATCAGAAAATTGATATTATTCAAGTCAAAAAATAAGATTTAAGAAAATTATCTCGATAAGTTTCCTATTTACCTGGTTTAAGATCATAATGGATAATAGGGGGTTTGATCTCATTGAGATATCTTAGTGCATTCACTATTTGCATAACAATGGACCTAGCTTCCTTCTCTGACATTAATTTATGTTGTTTGAGATAGAAATCCAAGTCATTGCCTTCACAGTATTCTAACACTGTACAAAACCTATAATGGAGAAAAACAAATATATATATTAGATATGACATTAAATTGTACTTCCAAATAACTAAGAATTATTAGATATAAAGAAAAAATGAAATATAACTGAAATATTTATAATTAATTGTTAAAAATCTAAGCATCAAGAGAGAGCTTTAAAATTAAGAACATTTCCTGGGACAGAATAAAGTGAATATGTTTTGAGGAAAATACAATATGGAGAACTATTCTTTTTGCTAAGTCTCTTTTTATACAGTCTAACAAAAAATTTAATGTTCTCAAATTCCCCCCAAAGTAAGATAGCTATAACAACCTTTAAACTCTTATTTATATACACTGTCTTTAGTTGTCATTATCACTAAACTCTATTCCATACTTACGTGTCTGTATCCAAGGAGAAATAATCATAGAGTTTAACTATCCTGGGATGGTCCAGTTCTTTGTGTATTCTATACTCTCTGCAGGCATGTCTAAAGGAAGAGAGCATGTTAATTTTCCGTGATCAAAAGACTCCTGATCAATTTACCACAAGAACCATAAGGCATTAATATTTACTTGTGGTAGTTTTCCTTCTTCTCATCCCTCCAGCTCTTATTAAGCTGGTGGATCTTCACAGCAGCATATCTTTGTTCATAAAGATCAAAAGCCTGAAATCCAAGGCAAAGAACAGTTACAGCCAAAGATGAAGGAAATTTACAAATTCATTCAAAACCTAACAATTCTTACCAAGAAAAAAAAAAAAAGGAATTAGTTAATCTAGATCACAATAACAACTAATTTACATTCACAGACCATCCCTTGGGATAGAAGGGACTATAGAAGTGTGATGTTATCAACAATAGAGAACTGTGGATAAGAAAATTACCTATAATGATGCAGAATAATAGCTACAATGGAAATTGGTACAGTTGCGTAGTGTTATAAGGTAGAAATGTCACTTGCAATATCCAATCAGATTAAAATATAACTGGGAAATATTTAACAAAATAAAGAAAAATAGATAATCCTAATACATGGTTTTAAAAGTCAATATGCAGCTTTCAGGGATTCTTATGAACTTAAGTGTCTTAAGACACTACTGTCTTAAGGTTTAACAAAATTCTTTCTCTAAAACTAACCCAGTGAGTTGGATAATTGCATTAATTTGGCAGTAGATCAACACAACCCATTAAGTGTTGGTGTTGGGATCTGAAACCAGATCCCTAGATGTCAAATCCATCATTTTCTCTCATTATATACTAAGTTGACTCCAGAAGACATCTCTAACTAACGAATGAATTTTAATGCCACACAAATGATGCTCAAAATTAGTCAGAAATTTTACTATCAGGCAAAGAATGCCACAACTATAGTGATATGAGCTCTGGTATATCAGAAAAAAGATTTCATATAAGACATAATTAGTACTAAAAATACTACCAAACTCTGTAACTTAGTATCAGTCAATCATAAAGCATCTTCAGTACAAAAATACTCACTTGGATTTTTCTGTAATTTGATCAGTAAAATAAGACAAAACAATTCTCCTCTACTCTCAGTTATTTTGGCCCTATTCCAAAGATAACCGATTGCGGAAACATCTCTCTTCCCTATTTGACTTTGCTTTGGTCTTGAAGCTCAATGTGATATAAAAATAATTGGCATAAAACTGTTTAAGATATAAACTACCCAAGTTTAGCTTCAGTAGTTTATAATCTATTTCTTAAGAGAGAGTAGCAAGAGTAGCATGTCTACTGTTGGAAGTATAAACTAACTCCCTGTTCATCATTGCTTTAGATGGACTGTAGAATACATGTTTTAAAATGCTATTTGCTATGTATTTTACAAAGATATTCCATGAACAGAGATTTCATTGTAAATCATATAGAGTTACAACTTTTCAATGTACATTTTTAAAAAATGACTATCCAAAAGCTAGACATTTTTCCATTCCTCTGAAACACTTTAAATTCACCTTATATTTGTGTAAGGAATATCATTTCATAAATACTATGAATTACAGCTTTGTCATTAGGTAGCATGAGATAATACATATATTTAGAAATTGTACTTAAAGGATTTTTAACTCTCTCCCACCTTCCCACCCCCCCTCTCAAATTTCATGGTCAGGACTGAGTTTTTTTTTTTGGTTTGTTTTTTTCTTTTAGCTTCATTGAAGAAATCAGGAATAACAAAGCTAGTATGAGTAAGAAAAAACCTGAATGTAAAGTGAATGCTGTGAAAGACATGAAGAAGAGATATATAAGATATAAAGAGAAAAAAAGTTATAAAACATGAGAAGAAAATTTTAACTTTATGTAAATTAGTAGTGAAAAGCTGCCATCTTAATTGGATAATGATTATTTATATCTCTGTGTGTGTGTGGAATAAAAATTCTTTGGGAATAATCTTTTAGAGGGAGAGTAAAGGAAGGTGACTATTAGGTGTGAATATAATATAGAGTTTAAGTGAACTAAAAGATCATCCTATCCAACCCCCTCATTTTTACAGATCATTAAGTGATTTACTCATGATCACACAATAAGTTACTGAGAAAGCCTGGATCTGAATTTAAGTCTACTAGGTCTTCTACTCCCAAATTTAATACTTCTTTTTGGATTATTAAATGAATAGTCAATTAAAATCTTATCCACCCAGCAGGTACTGTTCATCTATCTCATCTTTCAAAGCTTTTTTTAAAGGAGCCATAATTAGCTTGGAAAAAATCCCCATAATCTCTATTCTGTCTAAATTCCTGAAGTTGAAAAATATCTTGGCCCACATGCTACTTGAGATTTTATGAAAGCCACAAGGACTCATTTTGTAGTCTCTTTCCTATTCTTAAGAATCACTAATTTAAGGGCTGGGAGTAATAAGAGTAGGATAGACCTAATAAGTCTTCCATAAATACTTAGTAACTTGGCTAGGCTCTAGGTCTAGACCAATCCAATGTTATTTTAAATTATTTTTTATACTTAAAATTATAAGGGGATATTTGTTTTAATAATTGGGTTGAAAAACACTTGGGGATACAGAAGAGGAACCAATGACTAAAGCTAAAATACTATGGTACCCTTTTCCCACTCTCTTGCCTAGTCTGAAGGTTATTTCTAAGTCTAGAATCCTTAACATGTAATTACTAACTAACATTAGAATTGCTGTGCAGGAAATCACATATGAGTCTCTATTTCATTGTGTTCTTGTTCAAACAATTTCAGGTAAAGTCTCAATCCCATTTTCAAGTAACTCAGGGTTATCGTTATATTCAATTTTTTCCTAACTGGTTCAGGATGAAACCGGAGGCAGAAGTTGAAAATAAAAGCAGGACATTTAAGATTTGTGGCATCTATTTAAATACAAGCCTCCTTAAGAAGCCACAAAATAAGAGTAATAATGCCTGATATTTACATAACTGTTTAAAGTTTATAAAGCTCTTTACATAAATTATCTCATGAGATCCTCACAACAACCTTGTTGGTTAAGTATTATTTTCATATTCTAGATAAGGAAAATGTCAAATGCTTTGTCTTGGTTAGATTCTTTGGTAATTGTGTGAATTCTCTTATTCAACTAAAATACTATAATTATTTGCATTATTCTATAAGACTACTGCTAATATTCACTAAATTTCAGAAAGGCCCTACACATTGCAAGAACAAACTTTAGATTTACTATAATTCTGAGGTTTGAAAATTTCTTAGTCAATTTTTTCTATAGTAATCCAAACAAAAAATAGAAATATACATTACCTTATATACTTCACTAAAACCACCTCTACCAAGCAGATGAAGTAATAAGTATCGTTCATTTAATGTGGGATGATCTTTAAACCTGGGGGGGGGGGGCGGGAGAGAAATCATACACACATTTTAAAAATCAAGACAAACCAATGATAAGGTCCCATTTACACTAAAGAGTTTTGGGTTTTTTGTTCTGTTTTGTTTTTTTGAGATAGAGAATGAAGAGAGGGGATTGTCTTTCTCTTAAGAGTTTTCTTATTATCATAATGATTAGAACACCCTCCTTTTCACCTTTCTCCCCTTCTCACTATTCTTCTTTTGAAATCTGCATCTGACCCCTGAGCTATGGTGGCTTTGGGAGATGGCTTAGTGACTTTCTTGACTCCTTTCCTTGACTTTATGTGGTCAAATGACCAAACCCAGCATTCTGCAGTTCTTAAATAATGTGTCTTCTCATTTGTTTGCAAGCTCTCTAATACCTTCAAAAAATACTGCTATAATGAAGAATTCTGTTCATACAATTTGACAGCATTTATCATGGGTGAAGGTGCCATAGAAGTGCCTGGTGCTGTGGGTATGAAGGTAAGTGAAAATGGTATCTACTCTCAAGGAGCTAACATTAACATCATGATTGACTGGCCACGCATATCAAATACCTGAAAATAACAGATGGCCTTCATACACAATTACATCTTAGCATTACTTGTTTTAAAATAAAATAGGCATAAAATTCTTGTTGCCGTTTGAAAAAACAAAAAAATCAACACAGACAAATAAATTATATCTAATTACAAAAGAAATAAATAAAAAGAACATGATGAATATCAAGAAGATAATTTTTAAAAATAATTTAAGCTTCTTTTGTAAGCCTTAAATTAACAAATTTTTGTTAAAATTGTTAAAAAAGGATAGGTCACAGGAACATTTAAAAAAAAATCTGTCTAAACACACCCATACTCTAGGGTTTTGCTCAAATCTGACCTTTTGCATGACTTTTTAAAAAATTAAGTTCTACTAATGTCTTATTTTTACACCACAGTCAATTTTGGAAATAGTTTCCCTTCTAACTTAGCCTTCCTGGATGAAACTGAAAATTTCATCAAGTTAAATAAAAATGCCTAAAACTGACCCGTTTGGCAGGGTATAAATATCCATCTGCCCAATAGTCTCCAACCTCTCTGCTATATAAAGTGAGAGATAAATTCCCATTCTCTGTATTCCTGGACAATTACAGGTTTCTTAATTACAGATCAGTTTCCATTTCATTCATATTACAATAGTCACTGGGAAGACAGTTTTTTATGGTTCTGCTTATTCCACTATGAATTAGTACAAATAAATCTTCCAGTTCTATGACACCTTGGATTTCTAGAGTCCAACACAGTTTTCCACATTAGTTGAACCCCTGTGCCTTTTCACTGCCATTTCATGCCAATCACTTAAGCATCTAACATAAGACTGCCAGCTAACTTAGGACAAAGAGGATATTTATACTCCTTTTCTAACTCCCAGAACTAACAAAATGCTGAGAACATAACTCAAAAAATAAAAATATTTCTTAATTAAAATCTTTGAGGCTATTAATATGAACGTGTGTTAAGATATTTTTCAAATACCTAATATAGTAGGGTTATTAAATATAGCTTTATGAATAGCAGATTACTTGAAATTTATTTTTATAGGACTCTTCTCCTTTCTTTAAAAAAGGAATTATCACATGGTTTGGTAATACAAAATTAAACTGGCATATAAAATGCAAATGCATTACTGTGAATTATCTTCATTGTTTATCCTTTTGAGTTCCCGTATGTGAAGATTTCTGACTCTTTCCAAACGTTCAAGTTCTGCCTGGATTTCTGCTTCTTCCTGAAAATGAAGAGAAATGATAAACTCAATTTATTCACCATGTTAAAAAGGTATTTTTTCCCCATAGATCAACAGAACTGTGAGAGGGAATGCATCACATTTACACTGAACTACACAACTAACTGCTCTTAAATACCTAAAAGAGAGAGCACAATAAAGCAAAAGCTGATTTTATGAAACTATTCTGGATATGAAATCTTTAAATAACAGTATGCTCAGTACTGCTTAATGCATTACAGAAAAGCTGTTCTCAATCATGTTCAAATCAGAATGTCAGGGAGATAAATGGAGTCTGAAATCAGTGTGTGATATAATGTCAGGGAGATAAATGGAGTCTGAAATCAGTGTGTGATATAAAGTGAGTTGGGAAAATCAGTTTGAGATAATGTAGGTTTTAATTTAAGAAAAAATATTTTTAAAACACCCTATAGTTTTAAGGATGAAATTATGCAAGATATTCCACAATAACCTTAACTCTAAGGTTAACTCAAAGTTCTTTTAACAATGAAACACACACACACACACACACACACACATGCTCAAACAACAAAAACCTACAAAAGTGCCCTTAATAGATTTACAAATTAATGTATATCGAGAAAGAAAAACAAAGATCTATGAACTTATCTTGGGAAGATCATGCAATCTTGGAGGTGAGAACATCCAGTTACAAAGATCTTCCTTAGCCAATGATAACTATTCTGGCTGTGCTGGAATGGATTTCAAGAAACTTTTTTTTTTTTTTAAACAATTATTTAAGTAAAAACATTAAAATTTTACTTTTGGATTTTAGAAAGAAAACTCTGTATTTAAGAAGCACCTTCATTTGTACATTAACATTTTTAGTACTAGTTTGGAATCTGGATTTGTTGGGTAAATCACAATTACAAGCATACAGTTCTATTGAGGTAATAATAGTATTACTAAGTAGGCTTCTACAATGATAAAGGTAGGTCCCTACAATAAGCCTTAAGGGAGGAAAGATCTATCTATCTATCTAGATATATAGATAGATATAGATATATATATAATATATATATTCCACTTCATGAAATGAGGAAAAAGAAGTTATTTGGCACAGAGCCAGAATTTGAATCTAGGTTTTTTTTGATTTCAAATTCTAGAAAATATACCATATTTTAAAAAAGTACTGTATCTTCCTCTAAGATAAATTGGGGAGGATTTTTCATGTACTCTAAGAGAAAAATTAAACTTTTCCATAAATAATCATTTAAAACATTTAAGATATCTCTAGATAAACTGGTCCTATATTTAAACTATGTGTGAATAAAATAAGTCAATACTTACTTTAGAAATATATGTGTGTATGTGTGTATATGCATAAAAATTTATTGCTGGAGAAGCAGGGAAATATGGGTCTATTTCATTAATTTATATATACTTTAAAATGCAAGTCATATGTAACTAACTCAGTTTCACATACATACACAATCCTCATTTTCCTGGCTTTTGTATGTAGAAATGTTTGATTTTCTAATTCATAATAAAAAACTTTTTAAAAAAAGTACTGATGAAAATGGCCCGATTGTCAGAAATCTCACTCATATAATTACTATTCAAAGAATCTTAGTAATAATTCTAATTTTTTTTTTTAATGCATGTGTGGCTTTTTGGGTTTTTTTTTGCTGAGGCAATTGGGGTTAAGTGACTTGCACAGAGTCACACAAGCTAGGAAGTATTAGGTGTTTGAGGCCGATTTGAATTCAGGACCAGTACTCTATATCTACTACACTATGCCATCTAACTTCCCCGTATGGTTTTAAAAACTAGAAAAAATTCGCAGTAGATAGAGCATCAGTCCTGCAGTCAGGAGGATGAGTTTAAATCTAGTCTCAAACACTTAACACTTCCTAGCTGTGTGACCCTGGGGCAAGTCACTTAATCCCAATTGCTTCAGCAAAAACAACAACAACAAACAAACAAAAAAAAAAACTGGAAAAACTGATGTTTCTAGAATGGAAAAAAAGAAAATTGTAATAGAAAGTCTCATTTTCTAGAATCACTGAACATAAATACTGAATGACTAGAAGGATTTTAATATATTCTAGTGAAAGTTCATTCATTTGAACAATTAAGAAGAAATTAATTAATTAATTAAGAAGAAATTAAGATCTAATTTACACAGATAATGCCAGATTCAGGATTAGAATTAGATTTTTCGAACCCTTAGCTTTGTTGCCTTTCTACTACATCTTGAATGTAGAATGACCAAATTAGAAACAGATCCCCTATCTATGTTAAAGTGAAAATGAGCAAGAATTTTACTTAATGTATATTATAGTGCTAGAAATTATTTCATGCTACCAATTTTTGTTCTTCTCAAATGATTTAAGACAAATTGATGAAATGTTACTGAAAATTTAATAGGGTTGTAAAATTTAAACTCCTGGATATATTTTTGGCCATCAGGATGCTTGCTCCTAATGTTTCTGTTTTAAATCTTTATAAAATATGGTAACTATATATGATAGTTTCCTAATGGCATGTTAAGTTCAAATTATAAGTAAAGATACATTCAATTACTGTGAGGAAGGTTAAAAAAGATGAAGAATCTTGTGGGCATGTAGTCACATTTGTTCTATTTTTTTTTTTAACCTTCCATAGTACTCACTTAATTCAAATCGACCAATATTTATTAAACACAGTGCTATTATGTTTTGCTGGGGATACAGAGACAAAAACAATCCTTGGGATATAGACACACATGATTCAAAGAAAATTGAATGAGGCTGCACTAAGTATTATGTGACTTAAAGTATATACTTAAGTATATATGAGACTTAAAAAGGCTTAACAGATTTTAACAGAGCTTTGAATGAAGAGGACTCTTGGAGGAAGGTGAATTCTAAGCACAAGAGGCACTTTGTTCAATTGCACAAAAATAAAGGATAGAGTGGGTAAATTCAGGGGAACAATCTACACAATATCAAGTGTGGAAAGAGAAGTGGTAGTAATATTGTATTTAACTAAATAACAGACTATGGAATTTCTATTTTACTCTGAAAGTTTAACAGCAAGGAAGTGACATGGTCAGACTTGGAAGATCATTTTGGCAGCAATGGTATAAATCATGTATACCCAATAGCACTGGAACATAGCTAGAACTAGATTATTATTATTTAACCACGTTGAAATGTCAGGAGGAAACACTTAAGATAAATAAAAATACAATAAAACATAATTGACATTAGATTTAAAAGTAAAGTCAATTTGCAGTCCACAGGGTCCCTAATTTACAGTTTAGGCACCTCAAATTTCTATTTGAATTTGATACCACAGGTATGAAACTATCCTCTCCAGTTAATCTTTTGATTGCCAAATCGAATAGTCTCAGACTCAATTCTTTATATTGTTTTGGTCTTTAACACTGTTTATCCTCCTTTTTTTTTTTTTTTTGCTTTTTGCTGAGGCAATTGGGGTTAAGTGACTTGCCCAGGGTCACACAGCTAGGGAATGTTAAGTGTCTGAGACCAGATTTGAACTCAGGTCCTCCTGACTTCAGGGCTGATGCTCTATCCACTGCGCTACCTAGCTGCCCATTTCCTCCTCTTCTTTTGGAAAGGCAGAAGGAGGTAAAAGTTGGAATGTTATATGATTAAGCAAGTGTGCCTAAATGGTAAAAAGTACATAAAGTTTCCCCCCACCCCCCTGAAATAAGACTCAAAAAGGAAATGAGAGCTAATTTAATGTTTAGGATTTTAAATGTTAGGTTTTTGTGATACTCTTTCTACCTATGCCATCATTCCTTCTTGATATTCTCTGCTGGATCTTCATCCAGAATGTTAAGTGAGTTTTCCAAAGGACTATGCCTAGGATCCTCTCCTTTTTTCTCTGTACTATTTTATTTCGTGATATCATAAACTTCTATGGATTCAACTATTATTTCTAGGTTGATGACTTTCAGATCTACTCATTTTAGCACCGATCTCTCTGATCTTTGGTCTCCCATTTCCAAATGCTTATTGCCTATCAAGACTAAATAGATGTCCCAAAGATTATGCTCAACATGTCCAATAACAAACTTGTTATTTTCCTGCCTAATCTCATCATTCTTCCCAACTTTCCTCCAGTTACTCAAAGCTTGCAACCTAAATGTCTTGCTACCTACAATATATTGCTGTAATATATCAATTTTACCTTTTTGGCATACACCTCTAAAATACTCCCTTCTTCTCCCCTGTGATATTACCACCACTCTGGTATAGGCTCTTAACACCTTATGTCTACTAGTTGTTCTTACTGTCACTCTCCCCATTCAATCCCTTCTTCACTCAGAAATCAAAATGATCTTCCTAAAGCAAAGCTCTGATCACAAACACCGACTCAAAGTCTAGTGCTTCCCTTTCATGTCAGGCATCAAATATAAAATCCTCTGTAGTTCAAAGTTCATCTTCAGATTCTGCTGCCTCCTCTGTCCCCCTTCTAATTTTTTTTTTTTTTTGGCTGAGGCAATTGGGGTCAAGTGACTTGCCCAGGGTCACACAGCTAGAAAGTGTTAAGTACCTGAGGCCAGAGTTGAACTCAGGTCCTCCTGACTTTAGGGTTGGTGCTTTACCCATTGAGCCACCTAGCTGACCCCAATTTTCTTAATACCTTACACTTCACCATTTCACTGCTGAATAAAATATCCTATCTCCTAACTCTAGGCATTTTTACTTGCTATCCCTCAGTTCTGACAGGGTTCCCCCTCCTCATCTTGGTCTTCTATCTCCACTGGCTTCCTTCAAGTTCCAATTAAAATCCAAGCTTTTTCAGGACAAGAAACCATTCCCAATCCCCTTAATTCTCTTTTCCCTCTATTGGTTACTTCCAAATTATCCTGTATATAGCTTATTTGTACATGGTTGTTTACATGCTGTCCATTCTATTAGACTGTAGTATCTTTGAGAGAGTCAGAAATGTCTTTTGCCTTTCTTTGTACATGTAATATTTAGCAAAGTTGTTATGTAACTGTTGCTTAATAAATATTAATCAACTTACTAAAAGAAGAAGGAAGAAACTTATAGAAAAGAGAGCAATCAAGAGGTTCACGCCTCACAATCCCTTTTGTTAGATCATCTTTTTCTTTCTGACAACTATACTTAGGCATCTCCTAAGTCCTGGATATTTTTCTTGTTCAACATTTTTCTCCGTTCATGATCTAATCCATGCTTGTAGTCTCTGATATCTCTAAGCAGGACTCTTAAATCCATATCTAAACCCTTTTTTGCTCTTGGACTTCTGAATTCTCAACTTGGGTTAGATTAAAAGCATCTCAAACTCAATGGGTCCAAAATAGAACATGTTATCTTTCCTCCAAAATTTATCCCTCCTATAAACTTCCCCATTTCTGCTCATAGCACTTTGAAATCATTCATGACTTTCCTTCTCCCTAACCCCTATACTGTAATCACTTGCTAAACCCTACCTTCACAACATCCCTTTAATATGTATCCTTCTTTTTACTCACACTGATAATTCCCTCTCTTTCTCCTAGAATCACTTCAATAGTATCCTTGCCTCTAATCTGTTTTTCCTCTAATCCATTCCAAACAACTGTCAAATTGATTTTCCTAGAACACCTGCCTCACTACAATGAAAGAATTTTCAATTTTCACTCTATTACCTCTAGGACAAAATACAAAATTCTCAGCCTAGCATTTAAAAGTCCTGAACATGAAATTAGCTCTCACTTCCTTTTCCAGTCTTATTTCATATGACTTCCCTTTATGTATTTTTTACTAGTCTGGCACATTTGCTTAATTGCTTATATCTAACATTCAACTACTTCCTCCCTCTGCCTTTCCAAAAATTGTTCTCCATAGCTGGAATGCTTCCTTTAAAACATAACTCATATATCATCTCCTCCAAGAAGGTCTTTACTGATCCTCCTTTTATTAGCACTTTCTTCTTCTTGAAATTATTTTGCATTCACTTACTAGTACAGTTTTATTCCCCAATACTACCTCCAAAAGAAAGCAAGCTCCTTCAGGCTAGGTATGGACTTTTGTTTTTCTTTTTTTACATTGAAAATATAGAATAATGCACACAAAAAGGTACTTAATAAAATTTTGCTTAAGTGGTAGTATAGACAAGAAGTGATCAACTCTGGGTTCAAAGTGTTTTCAATGACTGTTCCCCATTTCTGGACACTCTCCTCTCCTTATCTTTGCCTCCAGGATTCTTTCAAGTCATACCTTCAAGAAGACATTCCCAGTCCTCCACTCTATTAGTATATTCTTCCCTCTGGGATTATCTCTATCCTGTACATTACTTGCAATGTTGGGGGAGTCATCATTAGATTGTAAGATTCTGGACAGCCAGACCTTAACCAACCAACTTTTCTTTGTCTCAGTGCATAAGCCAATGGCTGGCAGTGGTCATCTAACAAATTCTAATCGACTGATTAACTTTTTAAAAAGTATGTATAAATAAAAAGAAAGGGCCAGAAATAAGAAAGCTTATGGAAGAATAAACAAGACTTAAAAAGCGACTGGATATTTGAGGAGAATAGGGAAATAAAGAGTCTAGGATGGATCTAAGGTAATAAACATGGATGACCGAGATGATGATAGTGTCCTCAAGAAAAACAGGCAAGTATGGAAGATAAGTTTAAGAGAAAAGATTATAACATTCATATTGCATTCAGGATCATCTAGAAATGGTAAGAAATTCAAAGGCCATTTAGTACAACCTCGTCATTTCACAGATGAACAAACTGAGATCTATGGAGGTTATATGATGACTAAGGTCACACATAAAAGTGATGATAGAAGTGGGATTTTTAATTCAAGTTCACTGATTTTAAAAGTTAAAGCTCCTTCTACTTTACCATGCTTATAGGATGTCCAGGAAGAGAGGGAAATTGACAATATATAGCCAAAATTTAGTAGTGAAATTCTAGGTGATGTACAGATTTTTAAGTTGTATGAAAAGATGACTTTTGGATCCTTGAATAATGGATAAGATAACCAAGGGAGAGTATGAAGATAAGTAAGGAAGATAAGCAAATACTAGGGATTTATTAAGTACTTACGGACTGAATAACTTTTAATGATAACATCACCAGGTACAAGGCTGGCATTCTTTTCATCCAACTTAACAAACCTTTATTGTTTTTTCATTAAGAAAGGTGATATAGGTTTCATCACATTAATTTTGATTAGTAACAACAGTCCCAAAACACTCAAAAAAGGGAAGAACTAAACAGCTTGGCTCCAAGATATTTATAAAGAGATGCTACCATCTCTTTATATGCCAAGGTGAAATAATCACACATCTCAAGTCCCTTAAAGCAAAAAAGAAAAAAAAAAAAGTATGTACATCTTCTACACTATAACAAAAATACATAGTATCTGCATTTGTTATTATAATTGAGAAAGAAACTAGCTTCAACTTGCTAGAACTTTAATTGAAGTTAATAGTTGCATTTATTAACAAATGTTTGTTGAATTGAATTTATTGAATTGTACTATAATAAATTGATAGCAAATCTTTTATTTACTAATTAAATTCAACCAGTATTTGTTATTAGCCATCACTTAACAGAATCAACACATACTCTCTTACCATCAGATGTTATTTAAATCAAGGTCAAGCTGGAGCTAGAGCAACAAGTTCTGAATTGGGCAAATCTATCAGTTTTTCCCTAGCTCAGACAACTGCTTTAGGGTTACCATGTAACTTCACTGAGACCATTTAGCCTTCCAAAGAAGTCCCATAAAGTAAATACCTTAAGCCTTCTCCTGCTGTAGTAAAACTTTCTAAACCCATATCATAAAACCAGTGGTAATTTCTGGAAATTGAAGTTGACATGTAAGTATTTAAGACCATTTAAAAAAAAAAAAAAAAGCTCAATAAAATCTAGTATTCTTTGATCACCTACTAAATTAATTATTAAGGAGATCAATGTAAGCAGAGGAAGAAAAGAGAAAATAGAAATGTTAACTTTAGAACATTTCTTGCTCTCTATGGGAGATTCAATGAATGATTAACCGCTGATAACAGGGCATGATTACAAAAAAGTTGTATGATTGGTGTTTTGGAATACAGTATTCTAATCCAAAGCAACATAGATAACACTTCTAATTTTTTTTATTTTTATTTTTTTTGCATCTATAGGTCCTTAGCATGATGCTCAAAATACAAAAGACAGGAATCAATCTTTCAACACTTCTCTTCCATTACCTACCTTAATTTATCTTTCATTATACCTTAACCTATCTTTCAAATCATGCCCCCATTTCATCACCTCTGTGTCCTGGTACTTCTAGATGGCCACATTTCTTTTGTAAGTGCCCTCATATACTCATATATTGAACACAAAAATTCAATCTAGACATAAAACAAAGATAAGACTAATAGATGATCTACTAACCTTAAACTAAATGTACTGTTTCAATAGGGTTGTATAACAACTAAAGAAAAAAAAAAAGGGCATTTTCTAAGTAATTTCCTAAACCTTTTTTCTTACTTTCTTCCTGGATTTCCTTTTCTTCTATGCTTCTTCTTTCCCTCAAGTCTAATCTCTCTTTAGAGACCAAAATATCATACAAAGCAAAATCCATGGTTTAAAAGACCTACATGAAAACTGATAATATAATGATGCAGAATAGATTTTGACTGAGGATCATCAAATCACCCAACAGAAATGACTGCCTCCAAAGAAGCAAAGAGAAGCACTTCAGTAATTAGCCAAATTAAAAGGCAAAGGAAATTTAAAAAAACTTACAATTTAAAATATGTTCTTGATAACATAAAAATTAGCTACTATATAACAGAATAGACATCCCTTAATGTTTGGAGATGTCATCACTATCTAGAAAGTTTAAGAATATGTTATGTTAAGATACAGCTCTGGCATATGTGCAAAAATATAGCACCTAGCATGGTGTTTCTCTTTTTCTCCCTTCCTGTTTTTCATCACCCTAATCACCAACCTTTCCTAACAGTATGGTTCTGTGGAACTTTTAAGAAATCCTGTTAGTTCTACTTCTGCACATAGTTTAAGAATTTTTATAAAATATCATATATATATATATATAGTACAAGAAGATGAAATTACTGACTCATTTTTAATTAGAATATATAATTGTATGTTTTTTTTCCCCTGTTGTAGTATTAGATTTAAACTACTCGTACTCTCAATCAGTTTTCCTTATGACCAAATGCAAATGTAAGACAACCTACAGTCACAGACCTCATTTTATCCTGTATAAAACAAAGCTGATTTGACTTAACCACCAAATTTGAACTAATTTGTACCATTCTTTACTGAGTTGAATTACTTAAACCATCACCAAAAATAATCCAGAAAGAAAATGTTCAATAGTAGAATTGACATAAGGTATAGAATTCCTTATGCCAATGAATTCATTGGCATAGGGAAGTCTAAGATGATAAAAACCTTTCTATAAATGCAGGCTAACACCATCTATGCAACTGAAGTTTAGCTGCCTTAGAGCATTTAGAGGTTAACTGACTTGAAATGGGTCACACAGCCAATATATGACAAAAGCAAAACTTGAACCCAGGAGTTTTTGGTTCCAAGGTTAACTCTCTATTTGCTATTCAACACTGCCTGACTAAATATCTTTACAGATAAGTAGAGACATTTGGATTCAGTTGCTTAGAAAATAACTAGATTACTTTGCAACACTAGGCATGAGGCGGTGATTTTTTTTTAATTTTTTTTTTAAATCTGCTATCATCTAAAGCAAACAATGAAAAATTGAAAACATTCAAAAGTGACTGTAGATTTATATTTAATGAGAACAAGAAGCAGAATATGGATATACTAAATTCACGTTCTTCATTGGATGACATCTAAAAGGGCTACTATAAGGGAAGTTTTTATAAATATTTATTGAATTCTAGCACTGACAGGTCTGTATTCTCTGAACTTATAGCATCTTCATAAGATGCGATTCTCATACTTAAATAGGCAAAAGGACATAATCTTAAATTCAGAGATCCGAAACATTTCTTGGCAATTTTATAATATGCCTATCAACCCAAATGAATTACTTCCTCTTTCCCACTGCAGGAAATCAAGAGGGACACAATACTGTTCCAAAGGTAGCATAGCTTAACAATATATTTAACCTGGTTATATACACAGAACTGAAAGGAACCTTTTTTTCTAGTACTTTCTCTGCAGATACCCTTGTGATAACTATTTAGTGATATCTTACTATATTTTATAGACATAATACATTTGCCTTTGTCTAAAGAGGGAACTCCTGAAAAATTTCTTTTGAATGATTACAATAAAAATTGAAAGAACAAGTTTGAGGAACCAGTCTTATATGGGGTTTTCTAGCTATGTTACTAAAACATTTATGTATGTTATATCTCAAATTTAATTGACAATAAATGGTACCCATAAATTCTTGGTATTTGTCATAAGGGATGGATGAATTAAGACAGCAGAGGTGTCCTTGAAAAGGAGACCAAAAAGGAGGTCAAATTTCAGTATTAATTAACTGGTGATCATTCACCTAAAATCAGTGCCCTGTTATATTCCACTGTTCAAAAGGTTGCAGAAATCCCGTGTCTTCCATTTCAACTAGTTGAATGATCCACTGTGAAGGAGTGAGAAAAGAGCTGTCCTTGGTCTTGACCTGTAAAAATTTCATCATGGAGGATTAATACTGATGCTGATGCTGCCTGTGACTGGTTCAGTTTTTCTCTGCAGATGGCCAATATCGGTCAGAAAACAGGATTTCTGTGGCAGTGCTGACTGAAGGGCAGAGCTGTTGCTATACTTTTATCTCTTCAGAACGGAGGCACAAGGAGAGGTGAATGCCACATCATAAGGAGCAAAGGAGAGAGAGAGAGAGAAATGGTATCAGGTGGCATGTTGGATGGGATTTGTGTTTTAGTAGTAGACTGAAGAGACTGTAAATAGTTTGGCCCTCTGACTCCATCTCTGCAAAAGTACTTTTGTGTTGCTGATGATGATCCTTGACCAATCCAACACCCATTAAAATTCATTTACATTTTTCCAAATTTCCTGAATTTATATTTGAAGATTATTAATCAAACCTCCACATTTTTCAAAATATACAAGAGAAATTTTTAAACATTCCTATTACAAGATTTATCACAACTCAACCTTCACTAAAGTTTTTAGCTTTCTATATACAACATTTCTCCTTATGAACTTTAAAAACTAAATATCTTTTACATAAAAAATGCAGAAGGCTAGAGATTTATATACATCATAAAATCCCTCTACATCATTCACAGCATCAACTTGTAAATAGCAGGAGGAAAATACGAACAAAGGTCCTCCCAATTATAACAACTATCATTCAAAGGATGTTGCCTCTGAATGGCAAATGTTTTGACAACAGGGAGAATGTTACAAGAATGATGGCAGCTAATGTTTTTAATTTTACTAATCTTTCTTGGAAAGTATAGAACCTTTAAACAGTTCTTGTCAACAAAGTTTTCAAAACTACAAAATAAAATCTGGACTACAAAGATAAGTTTAGAAATAGAGACATTTTTTCAGGTTAACATTACCTTATTCCTAGAATTTATCTACCCTAAGAATCAATATAAAATAATCTAGTAAATAATTTTGCAGGTTTACTAAAATCCTTTGGTTCCACATGGAAGCACAACTACACAAAATGGGAAAATGTTGGCAGCTTTTCCTAAGAGGAAAAATCTGCTAAGGGAATGCAATAATTTCCTTTGCAAGCACAAGTTTTTAATACATGATACTCGAGGGGGAAGTTGTATATATTACTGATAAATTGAATTGGTTTGCTAAAATAACAAAAAGTTACTTTTCCTAACTTAATTAAGGCAGTTTTAGATATATTAGTTTGGACTCTTCCCACATCATCTTATTTATTTGATTTGATATGTGGAGTCCTTTATAAGAAGAGATTTGAAATTACTTTTTAGAAAATCACAGCATTTTGTTATACCTGTCTCTTGAGTTGACCTTCATAAAAATAAATTTGGAGTGAAAATCAACTAATACACTAGCAAATAATGGAATTATGCAACACCCACAAAAGTAACTTCCAAAGAAGATACTTTAGAAGTATAACATAATTAATTTAAAATAACTCTCCTTTAACTTCCACAAAAGTTAAATGGTTTATCTCCCAAAAGGCTTAAGGCAAAGCAAACTCTTCTACTTAGAGACAAGGCAAGTACAAGGTAAATTCGCTTCTCTAAAATTAAAAGCCAAACTCACCAAATCTTTGAAATAAAAGAACTCTAATTTGCCTGACTACTATAATAACTCACACCCAACAAATACTGTTAAGAAACTCTTGTTTATACACAAAAGTGACCATGAACAATGTTTTTCATAAACACTAACAAAATATAAGAGCCCTCAATTCAACAAATTCTTTCAGCATTGGTCAGAAATCACAAAAGTATAATTGTTCCTCTTATAAGGAACAGGTAGAAATTTTATTAGATTTGCTTAGAAGCAACTGTTTTGGTTATCCTGTTGTTATTCATTCTCTATCCTGGTGAGTTGAGAAATAATAATTCAACTGTATAAAGCTAATGCTTTCTTCTTTAGTTTCCATCATACATTAAAATGCATCTCACAACAAACTGTGTAAAGAACAATTAAATGGGTCCTCCACTATTTCATTCACAAATTTACATATAACCCAGTACCATATTTGTCATACACTTCCTCAGACATTTATTACTCACAACTGCCAAAATCCCAACCAAATCATTTTGTTCAATTGCTGACATCCTTCATCAGTCGTGAAATTAAGTCATTTTTCTCAAACTACAACTATATTTATGAATCAAGAAAACAAGTTCTTCAATTTAATTTGGTAGCTGATAAACCCTTGATGATGCAAAAATACACTAGACTCTATTTATCCTTAAAGTAGAGTTGGTAACCTGAAGACCAATGGTAGTAGAATCCAATGTATTTCATAACACACAAAAGATCACAATCCATATTCAGTCCATGGAAGAAGTTGTGAAAATACAAGTAAAATATCAAATGTACTCAAGTGTAACAAGGGCAGGAACAGGGTTAATTAACTTAATAATGAAGTATCTTCTTGACTCAAGTTAACTAGCAGTGGGTGCAATGGATAGAACACTGGACCTGGAACCAAGAAGGTCTGAATACAAATCCAGTGCTAGAGACTAACTGTGTGATCTTGGGCAACTCTATATCCTGATTCAGTTTTCCCAAATGTAAGATGATCACAATAACTTCTACCTACCTATCTCGGAGGGCTATTGTGAGAATCAAAAAAGCTTAACAAATGCTTATTTCTTTTCGATTCGCCTTCTTTCTGACTCCCATTTTTAATCTAAGTGAACAATTATCTTAAAATATCCAAAACAGGGTAAGACTTTCTAATTACTTTTTTTTTAAACACATGATTGAATGATGTCTTTCATGCTTCATAATTCAAATGTAAAACCATATAGTAAACTAAGGGAACAGGTGTCCGCTTCTGGTCCAAGGTGACACTGCCAAGGATATTTAGGTTATCATCATCTCTCTTGTTTAAATTTTAGATTTCTTGAGGAGTCTTTTGGGAGAAAACCCACAAACTTAATCATCAAAGGATATAAATCCAGAGCTGGAAGGGACTAGAGAGATAATCTAGTCCTATTCCTTCATTTCTGTAGCTAAAGCATCCATAGATTTAACGATTCAACTATAGTCACATAAATAACATGCTACAGAATCAGGATATGGATCCAAATTGTTTGGCACTTGGTGATTTTTCAAATGTCAAGAACACTAGGGTATTTTTCAAGGTTATAATTTCTTCTGCCATCCCCAAATAATAGCTCCAGGATAGAGAGAAAAGAGTACAAATATGTAAGTTAAGGTAGGTAAGGAGGAAGAAGAGTTATAACTATGAAGCTGTTACTGTCAATTTGGTGAGTATATTCCAAGTCAAAAAGAAAAAGAAAATTGATCATAAAAGGTACAAAGACAAGAGAATGAAAAGACAAAGAGATATAAAAACTGAAAGGGTAAATCATAGGAATTAAAAGAGAAAAGGACACTGCTTTTGATACTGTTTACAACTATACCTCTTTTTAAAAAGTGTTAATTTACAGCTGTCTATGAATCAAATATTATGAATGCCAAGAGAAGCTCACTATTTAAAAGCAAGTTTACCACAAAGGCTTTGAAAAAATAATTTCACTGTATTAAAATTAGCCAATCCCTAATTTATCTGCCACATAAATTCAGGCTTTCACATAAGAGGTTTTCCTAAAGATACACATATACATAATATGTTGTCCAGTCTCTAGAAACAGATTTTAAACCATTCTATTTTATATAGAAATAAGAATCAGAAAAGGTTTTACTGTAACTAAGACAATAAAAGTCCCTATGTTCCTATGCTGAACATAATGTAAAGCAGGGATACAAAGAATAATTCACTTTTAATAAAGGTGTAAATGTTGTACATTCAATTTCTAAATGTCAAAATGAATCCTCTCATTGGGCTAGAAGGCACTGGATAAACAAACTTTTTAGGCACTTTTGGTTGAATCTATTATTGGACAAGGGGAATAGTAAGAACAAGACAATACTGAAAGGAGAAGGGGACAGATTTAGACATGGTTGGAAGACTTTATTAAGAATAATTAGGATTTTAAAGGAAGACAGTGAAGTAGCAATAACACTAAATTAGGTATAGAGTTTCTATGAAGAATTAAATGAAGAAAGGTTATATCAAGGTTAAAGGCAAAAGTGTGTCTTGGATCAAGAATTCAAAGTTTAGTTAAAGTTATAGGTCATTATTCTAACAACGTATTTTATTATGAGACATCCTAAACTATTATTTGGTAGACAATTTTTGAGAATTGGCAGGGACAAAGTATTTTATTATCCTCTGGCCCACTTGCTGAAAAAGAGTACAATAAAACTACGTACACACATATAATAAGAGAAACCTGGATATGATCTCAAACTTTAAAACACCTATTTCTTCCCTGTTTTCCCCAACAACCACTTTCCCCCACACCATACACAGGAGTATTCAACATTCTGGAAAATGTAAAAGTACACACTTAAGAATAAAATTAGGAATTTTGCTCTAAAGATTACAGTTTCTTTCTCATATTACACTTGTCTAACTACAATATATTTGATACTGAGGTTTTAAAATACAAAAGAAGGATTTTATAGAAAGGGGGAAAAAAAAAGATAGATCTCTCCCCATTACAGGGTTTAGGACAAAGCTAGGGAGTAAGTGTACTATTTTGTAAATAAACAGGTCTGAATTTTAAATGTCACATAAAAAATGAGGTTGATTCTGTGTGTCATGGTCCAATAAAGATGATGCAAAGTTTTTCTAGCTCTTTTTTTTTTTTTTTTTTACAATCTTGTCAGTAGATCTTTTGAAATTACATAAATACAAAAGGAAGAAGGGAAACATTTTAAAGAAACAGAAAATATTCATTATTTAGGAAAAACAACTCATTTTTTTTTTCCAACAGATCAAACTAGGAATAAGCTAATGAAACACTTTTAAACAGCAATGAAAAATCAAAACCAGGATACTGATAATTGACAGCTTTACAAATGAATACAAATAAATTTTTAAAACATCAGAGGTTATCATTTTATAATAATGCTCCTTCATAATAATTCAAATTATTTTACTAATCTAATTTAAAAATATTTGTGAAATTTTTTAAAACATCTGTACAATAGTTGGAAAACCCTAGATTATTACCAAAAGCATTAGAAATATTCAAAATTTATTATAAAACAGTGAAATAGGAGCAATATGGAATTTTACTGTTGTAGTTATAACATATAACATATTTTGCAAAAAATTATCTGAAGAATTTAAACTTAGTCTAGAACTATTTTTAACCAAGCAATAACTTTACTATTCTGCTATGTGCGTAAGTTATGTTGATCTTTCATGTGCTCAAAGTTTCATTCATATATATATATAAAAAATCTCAAAGCTATGCTGTTTCCTATGGCCCCTCACTGGCCTTTTTCATCTTTTATCTTCACTGTTTCTCCCATTTTCAATTCCTTCAATAAGACTCCCCTGTTCCAACTTTCATAACTCCCATAATTAAACTAAAAACCCCAGTTCACCAAGTCCACATACCTTTTTGAGATGTCCTAGTCTAAGTTTGAAAATTTCTTCTTGTTCATGGTACTCTGCTAAAGTCAGCCTGCCAAAACAATAAAACAGTAATCCTACAAATTAAGATAATTTATTTTAAAAGGTGAGCCATTAAATATCAATCAGTGCAAAAACATTCATGAATAACAACTAATCAAAATGAAAATCTAGATGGAAATACTAGAGTTGCATTTAAGTCTAACATATACAATAAATTACTAAACCATCCAAAATATGCTATGTATAGAACATGGACATTTTAAGAAACTTCTACATCACTTACGTTAGACAGTGCTTTTCAAGTGAAAAAAAATTATAAAAAAAATTCACAACTCAAAAAAACTGTTTTCAAAACTGCTATTAAAGTTTAACAAAATACTTTTCAGTTAAGAAAATTTGGCCATAATAAATTTTCAAATGTAATGCAAAGAATACATGCAAAATAGTGAATTAAATAATGTTAAATTATACACACACACACACAGACATACACACACATATTTTTATTAAGTATTTATTAAGGGAAAAATTAGACCCATGATATATGTATATATATAAAATAATTTCTTAAATTAGCAAACTCCCTCTATTACTATAGATAAGTAACGGCTCCAAAACTTAAAGACTTAGAGAGTTGTTTCTTAGAGCAATGTGAGAGTATGTGACTTGCCCAGGATGACAAAGCCTAAATATATATATATATATGTATGTATGTATATATATCAGAGGTATAATTTAAATTCTTCTTTGCTCAATATTCCCCACATATTTTCAATTTTGCATGTGATTTGTAAACATTTTATTGGTTATATAATTCATTTAAGTTTCTGATGAATTGAAAACAGTATAAAGCAGATAACTGTTTTTAACAAACTAAGTGAATTCTAAGTTTCCCTAAGAAAAATGGTCATGGGAAGGAACATTAACACTGAAAATCCCACATTATCATATCATACAAAGTTTTAAATTGTTCACAATATGCAGAGAATTGAGTAAAATGTCATTCTATTGTTACATACACAGGCTATATTAATTTACTGGTATTCATGAGCCTCCACAGCATAAACTCACTGCAATCATATTCCTAGAAAAGTCAATTCTAGATAAAGTATAGAAAAAGAAAGCTCTACTACTCTCCACCCACCATTTTATTAATTGGCAGCAAAGCCAACATTAACAACTATCTGTATCTATCATCCATCACAACAAACCCACAGAAATACTTTCACACAAAACTGTGATCACTGATTTATTTTAGCATTCAGCAGGAGATAAAGTAATGAGCAAATACATGATTCTGGCATAAAGAGAGAGTGATATCTGAAACAAAAACCTTTTTATACCGAAATTTATTCATAAGAAAGTTGCTTTTCCTGGCATTATCTATGATATACAAATGCACTATTTATTGAGGTTTTTAACATAAGTATATAAACAATAGTAAATTTTAAAAAATAGTTGCTTATTACATTTCTAATACCGTTATTTACTTATAGAGATCTGCCTAACTGAACTATTTGGTTTCAATATTTTTTTTCCCTACAGGATTCATGTGTGAAAATGTAATGATGATAGTTGGGGTCTCTTACCTTATTAATAAAAAGGAAACTTGATGATGTTATACCAAACTACCAACCTTTGGTTATTCACAGAAAAATTATTATTTTCTATTAGGGAAAGTTTTATTTTAAAGGACTAAAAGGATTTTTGTCCCAAATATGTACCCCAAAATATGTGTATCTTTACAATTAAGTCTTATTAATTCAAAATAACTGAGGGGTGCAGAGAAAAATCAATTTATAAATGATTTCTAATCAGCAAATTATGTTATTTAGTCATACTAGTAAGACATTTATCACTAGTATTAGTCTTATAACTCTCTTTACATGAAACATTCACCAATAATTTTAATGGAAAAGTAGAGCAAAAGTTTTCTGGGTCCAAGTTATCACAAATCCTGATTAGTGTGATATGAATTAATAATGTTTTATTACATACATATACACACATATATTTTGAGTAGTTTCCTTAATTTAATAACACCAGACTAATTTTTCTTACATAACCATAAATGAAAACAAATCATATAATATCAATGATAAAGAAGTGACATGGTCTACAAAATTTTGTTAATACAAATATTAATTATTAAATCATCTCTTTTTAAAAAGAGATCCTTAATGATCATGAAAAAGTCAGCATAATTACACAAATCTGTTTAAAAGAAAAAACAAAACAAAACAATCCTTTACTTACTTGTTTAAAAGCCAAATCTAAAACTTATATAACACACACACACACACACACACGTATGAATTATACATGTATTTTTACAGGAAACGACAATTCCTAAGTGAATTTGAAGAACAGAATTTTGAGCTTACATTAAGTGACAGACCTGAAACCTCAAATTTAAGGAATGTCAATCTGTAGTACACATTGCAGCTTACTGATATTTAATCAGAGGATTCTGATATTGGCTTACTCCCACTACAGAAGCAAAAAGGAAAAAAAACAAAAAACAAAAAACTAACTAACATTTATACAGCAATTACTATATGTGACAGGAAGTGTGCTAAATTCTTCTTTTTTTGGGGGGGGATTAGCAATTTAATCATGGTATTAATAAGACCAATAAGTTATTAAAAAAGATGATCATTTGTCCATCTGTTTTAGGCCAAAGACAAACACTTCATCAAGGGTTTCTGAGGGAAGACAATGTGAAAGAAAAAATGGATGACGCTTAATAAAAATCAAAAGGCATGCTAAGTTCTTTTAAAAAGTGATGAACATTTTAACTTTTAATTTTTGAAGAAAAGTAGAAGGGAAAATAAGACCAATAATGAGGAAGTCCTGAATAATCATACAAGTGAGAACTGAAATGTTATGATGCTCTAACTTCTTACATCTATGCTTACAATTAGAAGTTGGCCATAAAGGTGCCAGAACTCCAACCTCTTTCCTCAACTTACTTTTCAAATAAACTTAAATGAGGATTCTAACTCTAGATCACATTGTTTCTATTAAAAAAAGTATTTCTATGACTTTGAAAAAGAGTAATTGGAGCTTCTACTACTGCATCTCTCACTCTTTTCTTTAATTCCTTCAATCTGGCTGAGCTGAAATTACTTTCTCCAAGTTGTCAAAAACTGCCAAATTTAATGGCCTCTTCTTGATCCTTCCTCATCCTTTTTTGACCTCTCTTCAGTATTCGACTCTACTGATCACTTTTCTCTATTCTCTTTGGGTTTTCTTCATTGTCTTTTTACCTATCTGAGCAATCTTTCCAATTCTCTGTACTGCTGAATCTTCATCTATATCATGTCCACTAATTGTATGGGATCTGTAAGAGGCATCTGTCCTCTTCTCTTTTTCTTTTGTTCTCTCTTACATACTGATCACATCAGCTCCTAAGGATTCATCTCTATGCAATGATTCACAGATCTATATATCCAGCTCCAAGTTTTTTTCCTGAGTGCCAATGCTATATCAGCTTTTGGTCATTTCAAAATGGAGGTCTTATATAGGTATATAAAAGTCAACAAGTTCAAAATCAAATTCATCACTCATATCCACAACCCATAGTTCTTCCAAACTTCCCTATTACTTGTCATCATCAGTATCATTTTTAACTCTTTTATTCATTTCATATCAGTTAACAAACCGTTAGCTTCTTTCTCTACAGCATTTCTCAACTTTATCCTCTCTTCATTCAAATAGCTACCACCCTGGAAAAGAGGGACCAAGACCCCAACACTTCTTGCCTAGATTATTGTAATACCGTTCTAATTGTCCACCCCAAATTCACTGTTCATACAGCTGCCAAAATATTTCCCCTAAAGTATAGACCTAACCACATCACATAACTAATTCAATAAATTTCAGTGGCTTTCTATTACACTCAGAAACAAACATTTTATACATATACATATATTTTATGTCCAATCAAAGTTCTTCACTACATAATCTCTTTATGTTTCTGATATTCTTATATCCTACCCTTCTTCTTGCTCTCTAAATCTAATCTGTACCCTATTCCATGAATAAGACTCTCTCCTTCTCCAATAGGGTGCTTTTGTTTTGGCTATACTAAATTCCTAGAAGGCTTTCCCTTCCAGTCTCTTGAGTCATAGAATCCTTGGCTTCCTCTGAAACTAAGTTCAAAGAAGGCTTCATATGACCTTTTCTGATCTGTCCAGCTGCTAGTGCCAGGACCTCCAAGATTACCTTCCAGCTATTCTGCATATGCCACTTCCACATTAATCTATATAATGCTGTCTCTGTTATTTTGATGTTACTTCCTGGAGGGAAAGGAATGTATTTACTTTTCCTTTACATTTCTAAGCACAGTGCTTAGCATATATAAGTGCTAAGTAGCTGATTATTCATTAATTTTATTTATTTATTTTTTAAAAAGTCTAATGTCTAAAGTCACATGGTTTCCTTGTCATCATCTTTCTACAGCATCTAGCATATAAAATAGATGCCCAATTAAGGGTTGACTGAATTAAGCATCTCTGACATCATCTCTTTTCTGGGGGTACTTTTCTCTTCTTACCCACTTAAAAGAAATAAGAAAAGGTTTCAGAACAAACACCATTCCATCACAGGACCTTGTCAGGCATACAATGAACATAGACTTACTGATTTGGTATTGCCATCTATCTCCATGTCATCATCTGTATCAGGGGTGGTCTATCATAAAGAAATCTAGTCTATATTCCTCTCTATAATATCCAGTACATAATTACAGAATCTTAAAGAGTACATAGAATTTCAAATGTCATGTTGATTAACATGTATCTATACAGGAATCCCTATAGCACTTTTAAAAGGATCAGTCAGTCTACACTTGAAGACCTCTAGTAATGGAACACCAAAAACCAGTAAAGGGTAAAGATCATGGCAATTGTGGTTATAAAGCACTTTCAGGACTGGAGATACTACTACCAATCATTTCCATTTTGTATCTAAAGTCCCATAGCTAGTTTGTAGCCCTTTTGCTCTCAGCTTATTTAAACTGTCAATTCCTCCCTGCCCCCAAGACTAGCTAGCTAGCTAGGTAGGTAGGTAATATAATGGATAAAGCACTGAGCATAGAATCAGGCAGACCTGATTTCAAATCTTGTATCAGTTCCTTACTAACTATATGATCCTAGGCAAGTCACTTGAGCTCTGTCAGCCTCCGTTGACTCAATTGTAAAATGGGGATGACAGCAGCATCTACCTCCTAAGGTTGTTATAAGGATTTAATGAGATAACACTGGTAAAACAACTTAACACAGACCTGGCATACAGTAGATGCCCACTAAATGCTCATTCCCTTCCTTTCCCTTCCCACCATGAATCCTCAATCCAATACATAGGCCTATAGAGGTAACCCATGTACTTGTATGGCTTTTTGAACCTAAAGAGAACTAAGATGGCCAAATCCAGACAATTGTGTATGAATTTGTCACAGATTTTGCTTAAGAACACAGATTAAAGAAAGAGAAGCACGGTCTACCTGGATCTCTCCCTTGGATGTGACTGTCATTTTCCTGGTTGTTCCATTCCTACAATCTCCAATCACCCAAATCCATTCTAATGTCCTAATGCCATTGCCTCTCACATCCCAGATTCCCTGCATGAATATGCTTAGAAAGAGAGAGACTCATCATTCCTTTTTATCCCAAAGGAAGATCATTTCGAGAGACGTAAGAGGCAAGAAATACAAACGTAGGAAATAGGCAAACATATGTAAAATTCAGAGTAATCTAGTACTGCTGAGAAAATTTAGTCCACCCCCACCCTCACCTCACAGATGAACTATAATACCACCTGCCAATCTTTTAATTTCAATTTTTTAAAAATCACTACAGAAAGAGGCTAATGAAGCCCTGGGAGTAATGCATTAAAATGCTTCTCACCCTGAAAGACAGATTTTCTTGTGTCCAAATCACTCTTACATATAAAACTTTTTTCTAGTTGCAATAAACTGATTTAAAACTTCAAAAAAAATCTTTCTAAAATGAGACTATTACCTATAACAATCTAAGAACATTTGATAGAATTTATCAGAATTTTGCTAGTTGTTAAAAACAAATTAGGGTTTCTTGATATCAGCAAATAGAGCTACAGATTCATAATTTATGATAGTAAATGTTCTGAAGTAATCCAAAGCATTATTTCTAATTTACTAATTCAAACAAATTATCAAAATATATATATGTATATATATATATTTCTAAGTTTCAATATTAATAAAGCATTAGTCAATCTCTGAATTATTCCAATCCTTTAACATGATATGGTAATAGCAATATTCTAAATTTCTAAGATTAGTTTTTCTTTAAAAATAATGAAAACAGGAGTTAAAGTTTAATTGGCTCAAAAGACTAAAGGATATTTTGATTTAGCTTCCTGGTAGCCTAGGAATAAAAACCCCAAGGCATGAGGAACTAGCAATTTGTCTCTCAGGCTTTTAACTGCAGGGCCATCATGGGCAAACATAAGGTCAAGAAAGCTATGCCTTACCGAATAAATGCTGTATCATTACTAAATACTTTCCTTCTACTACAGCTAAATAATGCCTAAGTTATTAGACTGGACAGACTCAGGCCTGGCCTTTTGTAAACTATCAAATGTTTTAGAGTATCTCAATTCATTCTAATAACCTGAGTTATTAAATTGGCCTCACTCAGGAGAACAAATTACATGACTATAACAACTTAATAAAAAACATAAGTCAACAAATGAATTCAAAATGAATACAATGAATAACCCATAGAAAACAAGATGAATATGGATGCTGAAAATGGTAGACATGGATTTAACTGCTTTGTTGATTGGTTTGATTTGAATGTTTTTGTTTTTGTTTTTTTGGAGGGTTGGGCAGAGGGAGGATAAATAAAAGATGGCTTAAAAAAAACCCAGACATTAATGTTTTTAAAAGAAAAAAGTATGTTAATCTTTCAAAATGGTTTGTGGCAAAAAATGGAAGCCATACAGTGAAATTCTATCAAGGGAACCATGGAAAAACATTTCTATTTAGAACCCAGAATGTTTTACTTAGGAACAGACAAGGGTTTAGAAGAAAGAGTGTGTTTCAAGAAATCATTTAAAGCTCATAATACCAACACTCAAAAGATACCCTAGTTATATAAAATAAAGAAAATAAAAGATCAGTTTCAAAGATAATCACAACTTCTTTATCTATATTATGAGATGTAGTATGGTATAGGAAGTGCTGAACTCTCACCCAAGAAGTTGTTCAGATATTTCAGTCATGCCTAACTTTCTTCTTGATTCTTTTGGGGTTTTCTTGGCAAAGATACTGAAGTGGTTTGCCATTTCCTTCTCCAGCTCGTTTTATAGATGAGGAAACTGAGGCAAACAGGGTTAAATGATTTGTTCAGAGTCACACTGCTATTAGTGTCTAAGGCATATTTGAACTTAGGAAGATAAGTTTTCCTGATTCCAGGCCTGGTACTTTATCCGTTATGCCACCTAGCTGTCCCTTAGCCAAGAAAATATAGATTCAAATCCTAAGACACTCACCACACCTTCATTTTTCTAATCTCTAACATAGGGATAAGAAATGGACCTTCCCTAATATAGCGATCTCCCAGAAAAGGAAATGCCCTCTCTAATGCAGGCTAGCATTGTCTTTAAACCTGAAATACCAGAGTATAAAAAGAAGAAGGGAACATAAGCTGTTCTCATTACTTGTTTATATGGATTTTTATTATAAGTAGTTCTGATTATATAGTCTCATTGGTTTTTGTTGAAGTCGCTGAAGGGATAACTGGGAGAGAAGGGGGCCAAAAAAGATAAAAGAAATCAAAAAACTTTACAATTTACTTAGAAAGTTTTTCCAATTGGAAAAATTAAAACAGTAGCATTGTTCACAAAATGGGATTATTTCTAACTTTTATGGGAAAGGATTTATCAAAGTTGAGGAGGATGCCACAAAAGAGGAAGGAGGAAGTAAAATAGCACATTAGCAACATTAGAACCTACCCAGATGATCAAAGAAAAATCACCTGAAAAGCATGTGGTGTGGGAAGGGGTGAGGAAGAGGGGGAAGCTGGGGTCTTTAACAGGAGTTTTAAAACTTTTTTTAATCATAGACCTCTTTGGCAGTTTTGTACATGTTCCAGGTCTCCAAATAGAAAAACAATGATAATGAATTTGACACACAAAAGGTTTGGATTTGGAGATAATTCTATGGCTCAAAGTGAGAGTCTCACATGAAGTAGAGTTACTGTTCAATAAACACTGTGGAAGTTAAGCATGGGAATATATAAATCCCCCCAGAAGTCTACAAGGGGTAATTCTTTCCCAATTTTACCAATGATAAAAGGGGATAGGAAGGTGGAAAGAAAAGGATTAACTTTGTTTCAGAAGAAAAGAAGTAAAAAATTTAGTATCTTTAAGAATATAGTTTTGACATAATTATCATGTAGTGGATATCCTGCCATCTAGGGGAGGGGTGGGGAGTAGGGGGGAAAAATTTGTAACAGAAAGCTTTGTAAGGGTTAATGTTTAGGAATTACCCATACATATGTTTTGCAAATAAAAAGTATTTAAAAAAAAAGAATATAGTTTTGAAAGGTGCATAGTTGGATACCTGGTAACATTCTAAAAATATAATTAGACACATAACCTCTTTTTTTTTTTTTTGCTTTTTGCTGAGGCAATTGAGGTTAAGTGACTTGCCCAGGGTCACACAGCTAGGGAATATTAAATGTCTGAGATTTGAACTCAGGTCCTCCTGACTTCAAGGCTGGTGCTTAATCCACTACGCCACCTAGCTGCCCCTCGTAACCTCTGTTTTGCATCAGTTTCCTCATCTGTAAGATGAGGATAATAATAGCACTAACCTCTTAGAATTTTTGTGAGGATCAAGAGATAATATTTGCAAATTGATTAACATAGTGCCGGGCACATAGTAAGCAAAGTATAAATGTTAGCTAGTATCATCATCATCATCATCATCATCATCATCATCATCATCATCATCATCATCATCATCATATTTACAAAAAAGAGAAACAGGCAAAACTGAAAAAGCTTTTGTTTGGTTGGGAAGTGGAAGTTTAATTTTAAAAGAAACAAACAAAAAAATGGAATGCTGGGTCCATGATTTAGTGTAAGATAATGTGTAAAGCATTCAATTACATTTAAAATTTTTTAGAAACAGACTTTCTAGGTTAGATCAGTTAACTTCCTAAAGTTTTGTGATTTTCATATGAAAAAGTCATAGTTACTATAGTTGTCACAAATACTTAAAATATAAATTGCCAAATCAAGCAGAATTTTTATAGCTAACCACAAATAAGTTAATTGGTTCACTGCTAAAACTGAAGGAACCAAATCCCAGGAATTTTAAAAAATCACTTTATAAAAGCAAGTAGATTACTCTGCATCCCAGAATATGCTTCATTCTTATTATATCTGTAAAACATTTAGCGAAGTGTCTACCACCACCATCAATATTAAAATACAAACAAAAAATTTATTCAGTGCATCAAAGGATGATTCACAAGATTCTTATATCATAATATTCTTGAAAAAACAAAGTTAATAAAGTGTTTTCAATTGAAAAAACAAAACAAAACAAAAAACAACACATGATACAGTAAAGCCTAACTGGAAGGGTCAAAGGTTTAAAAAATTCCCATTTTGAATCCTTCATATACTAAAAGTAGAGATTCTACTTCTTCTCTGGCTGCTAAGGTGTCTATTTTAAAACAGTTAGCAAAGCATGTTTAAAAAAAATTAAAGAAATTTAGAATTACAGTTTGGTTTTGGCTCATTATTTTAGAATTAAGTTGTCAATTACTGACCTTCTTCTTAGGTATGACTGTTTTTATCCTAATTACATATATTGCCCACATGTGATTACCAATAATGTTCAGAAAAGGAAAAAGAAACAAACTTACAGTTGTGGTAAATTAGGTCTAACAAAAGGATCATTTTCTGCTCCATTGACAGCTTTGTTTTTCCTTTGTTTTGGTTCAGAATTGGTAGAAGGTGCCTGAGAATTATTAGTAGTCGGTGGTTTTCTCTTTGCCAGGAGTTTTCTTTGCCTTTCAATATCCTCCCTTTGCTGATTCACCCATTCTTGTTGTCTGTCAACAAAAGAAATAAAAACACCATTGATCTATAGATTGATAAAATTAAAGTATGAAATGTGGCATGTTAAGGCCACCCTATAAATGAAGATCATATTTGGATATAAAAATAAATAAGTAAGACCTTGAGGCCTGAAAAAGTTCTGATCTCTAAGTGGTGAAAAGGCACAAAATATAGCAAAATATGCCCATCTTTGAAGTCAGAATGCCAAACATTTATTTTCTATGGCCTTTTAAAAAAGTTTTTAGTGATATTTTGTTGGTTGAAGCCAATAGAGAATGAACAAAGAAGAAAGGTAACTTGACTCTGTGCAAAGGGAAAATTGTCAGATGTATAAGCATTCCATTGGAAAACACCCAAACTTTTACATTGCACCTTATTTTAATAGATTAAAATCTCATCAGAGTGATTAGCATTGTCCACCACAAAGATGTAAAAAGGGCTTTAATGCTGGTTCTACTGACAGAGCTCTGGGAACATTTCTATCATCAAAGCAAGTACAAATGTGATTGATGATAGGTTTTGTTTTCCTTATGGCACTGCTATGTAACCGTTCTGAGATTCTTCAAAACTGTAATGTCCAGTATAGGTTAATGCACTGAGCCAAGAGAGGAAATACTAATCAGGTGCTATGGTTTGAAATAAGAAACCTGGAACCCATCTTCTGAATTCACTGTATCTCTCTCCCTCTCAGTTTGGAAATTATAATGATGTTTTACAATTTATACAAAACACTAAAATGTATGAGATTCTTGAGGTTCAGATAGTCGTGATATACAAAACCAAATATACCCAATTGCTAGAAAAAGTCACAGAATATTACAACTGTGAAGGGACAGTACAAACAATTTCTTGGGCTACATCATTCTATCTCAATGTTTTACCTTTCTTACATTTTTTCTAAAAATAGGGGAGATACTGATTATCATAGACAGCTGATAAATCTCAATGACTGCCTTTACCAAAAAGTTTAAGTCTGTGTTGCTGAATGACATTGATAAAAATCATGTTGCCCAGTGACTTTCCCATAATAAACAACCATGACAAAAAATTAAGAACAAGAGATCAACATTCTGGGGACTTTCCTGTTTGAGAATTTTGTCTTTCCAATTTCCATTTTTTCCTTCCAAATCCAAATATAACAACTAATTAATCATTGTGTGCTCACACTGGAGCAACCACCTTGCAGCATGCATACAGAGGTCTACCAATCTCAGAAGAGTAAGTTGTCCCCCCCCCAAGACTGTCTCTCCCTTCAACATTATTCAAATTCCTGCCCACAAGGTACTGAGGCGCTTTGGTCTTCAATTTCATTTTTCCCCAGACATAGCTTTATTTTACCACTGCAGATACAATCAGCCTTAAGCACAAAAACTTCTTGTTAGGGATCACAATTTGTCATTTTGGTCCATTCTTAGTTTAAAAAAAAAAAAAAAGAATTAAACAACTTGCATAAATTATTTCCACAGAATGGGATGTAAATGTTGTCAAGTTAAATGAAGCCCAAGCTTGAAGAATCTGGCAAATCCAAAGGAAATTCTAGCTACTTAAATGATCCCTTAAATGATTAGCTCAATGATAATCTGACAAAAGCAACAGTGCAAGCTATCCACACTAGGCAGTCAACCTTTGAAGAACTTCAGAAAAGAGGTGTCCTGAGAAATTCACTCAGGAAAAGAAGGTTCTCCTTGGGCTTAGAATGTCAACTCTGGGGAATAATGTCTGATCTAAATAGATTCTAATAAAAGAACTTCTTTACCTTTTCACTAGGTGGTAAAAATATGACTATTAAGGGAATAAGATCTGGGAACCAAAATTTTAAATTTTTAATTAGTTCTTCTTTCAGTCTGTTTATTATAAGAGTTTGCAAAGAAAAAAAGTAACAAGTGAGTTTGCATAAGGACACCAACTGTTCCAATTCCACCCATGCCCTTGCCAAAGGGTCTCAGGCACATCAGGGGAATTTGTTTTGAGGTAAAGGTCAGGCCAATAGGTATGTAAAATAAAAGGTCACTGATAGTTAAATCAAAAGATCAAAGGAATCATCTTGCATAAATCTCTATACTCTTTCTATACTCTAACAAATGCTCCATCCTGTTGCTTCCAATTCTTTTAAACATGGCAACTCATCTGTCTCTTAACAAATCCTTTCTTGTTCCCATGGCTGCAATGACAGCTTTGGTTCTCATGACTTCTTGCCTGTTTCAATAGCCTCTTCATTATAGTCTATTGACTTCCAGTTTCTGCCATCTCTAAAACAATCACCCCAAATACCAGGTTCAACTTTCTAAAGCATATTACCCTTAATTAAGTTACCATCCTTTAAGAGGTTCCTACACTAAACAGTGAAAATTCCTTAGTCTGTCATTCATTGAAGGCCTTCCAAAATCTGGCTTGTTCTACTTTTCTAGCCTTGTCATAATGCCTCTTTCTCACAAATTTTATATCCTAAAGAATTAGGACTATTTATTTGCTGTCCACCTTTAACAAATCCTAGACTATTCCTCCATGCTTTTTCACCCTCTAAACTAAAGAGTAGTTGTGTTCATGTCCATACTTTTCCTCTCCAACTCTGTCTACTGAAATCTTCTCTTCCATTGCTTTCAATGAAAATTTTTTTCTCTCTTATACTTACAACACTATTTTATATGATAGTTATTTGTGTAACGTATTGGGTTTCTTTGTAGTTGACTGAGAGCAGGAACTAAGTTAAAATTTCCTCATTTCAGCAGTTCCTTGCACATATCCAATGTTTAATGCTGGCTGAATAGATAAAGGAAAAAATCAAGAATATACTTATTTCAAAATAGTATCTAAATGGAGTAGATGTAGATTGACTTTCAAATCTTCTCTTCTACAATATATTTTTAAATATAAATTTGATAGATACTAAGTAACAGTAATGATTTTTAACTTGGCTCTGATTAGATGCTTCCTGAGATTATAAGATAAAAAATTAATATGCCTTTCAATTCAAGAATTTCAAGATTATTTTGTAAATAATTACTTTCTAATTAATAGCCCACTGAAGTGATATGATGTTAAGAAAAAACAGCTTTATTTTGTAACCATTAAATAAGGGACATTTGCAATTTGCCCAGTTGTTGTTCAGTTGTTATGGTTGTATCCAACTCTCTGTGACTCCATTTGGGGATTTTTCTTGGCAAAGATACTGGAGTGGTTTGCTATTTCTTCTTCTAGCTCATTTTACAGATGAGGAAACTGAGGCAAAGAAGCTATCTTGAACACAGTCAATTAGCTAGCAAGTGTCTGAGGTCAGATTTGATTTCAGATTTTTCTGAATCCAGGTTTTGCACTCTCATCTACCAGGTAACCTAGCTGCCCAGCCACTTGCCCAGATCAGAATATAAATAATGGAAATTTTAAACAAAACCAACTACCTCCTTTCTCATAGTACACAGACATAAAAATCATCACAATTTTATTTTAATAAGTATCTATGTTCCCTTACTAGACTATTCCACTACATGTAATACTTTTAGATACCATCATATTCATAACATGACTCAATTACTTCTATTCTTCATTATCACACCCTTTTATCATTATCATTATCACATAGAATCCCTATTCTGCTGATGCAGAATCAATTTTTGTAAGATCAAAAGTGAATCCTCTTTTTGGGGGAATTTAATAAAATAGGAGAAAAAAAGAAAGAAAATGAGAAAAAAGGAAATGAAAATTTTAGAAAAAAATTTCCATGCTAACAGTGGGTCCAACAAAATCTTCCTCCCTACTTCCATTTAAGTAGAATTCTATTTAAGAACTAAAATTCTGTATTACATTTAAACCAAAATGTTATATTATACTAATTAAAATCCCTCATTAAAAAAAAGCAAGATATAAAAGAAAAATTATAGTCAGCTCTTGACCAGTTGGATAAAAATTCAGTGCAGCAGTTCTCCAGTCATCATCTGTTTCCTCCTGTTTCTCTATCTATATTATTTCACTTATAACTAATATCTCCTTCAAAACATATGAGAGATGGATATGTACACAGTATCTGTACAAAGCAAGTATTTAATAAATATTTATTGATAATATTAAGATTCATATAGAAAATATATTTTTGGTCCTTCCTGGTGACATTGATAGCATTTTAGTGGAAACAGTGAGTTTTAAGTATTACCTCAAAACTGGATTTACCTACAATATTAAATTGTGAATTTCAATTGGCAGGACTCAACCCTCTAGTCTTATTATTCTTAATGATTATTGGCTCTTAGTCATCACCTTATCTGTACAGGATATACACCATGCCAAAACCAAAAACTAGTTTGAAAGTTTTTAAAGATATCACCAAATCATCTTCAGCCTCTCAAGATGGAACTGAGTATGGTTATGCTGCAAATGCAGTTGACATTTTCTATCTCCCATGGTTTTATAAAGTTGAAAGGGCAGTATTACAAGTAGTACAGATCTATAAGCTTGATTAGGTATATGAACAAAGAAATCCCTCAATTTACTCTTAACAGCTGTCATTCAGTTTGAAAATACCCTTGGGTTTTAAAAATTTTGCCTTGTGTTAATGACTATATTAGAAGTACTGAACAATAATATATTTAATTCAACTCAATTAACATGCATGATATTGAACAATGTGCTCACTTCTCTGTCTTTCATTCAATGTAGCATAGATTTAGGGTAACTTAATAGCAAGGAAGTTAAGATTAGAAAAATCATCATTATCATTATGTTAAAATCTTTGAAGAGAAAGTTAAGTTTTCTTCTCTTCAATTTATCCTCCAAAATAAAATCTAAAAGCCAAGTCAGATTACATT
Source organism: Myrmecobius fasciatus (assembly GCA_023553655.1). Lineage (NCBI taxonomy): Eukaryota > Metazoa > Chordata > Mammalia > Dasyuromorphia > Myrmecobiidae > Myrmecobius > Myrmecobius fasciatus. The sequence goes on along the minus strand of JAJPUD010001482.1, from coordinate 179,647 downwards.
TAAAGGAATCACATTCAGAACTACATATTAATGGATCTAGCCATTCTGGAGGGCAATTTGGAGCGATGCTCAAAAAGTTATCAAACTGTGCATACCCTTTGACCCAGCAGTGTTTCCATTGGGCTTATATCCCAAAGAGATCTTAAAGGAAGGAAAGGGCCCCACATGTGCAAGAATGTTTGTGGCAGCTCTTTTTCTAATGGCTAGAAACTGGAAACTGAATGGATGCCCATCAATTGGAGAGTGGCTGAATAAATTATGGTATATGAATGTTATGGAATATTATTGCTCTGTAAGAAACGACCAGCAGGACGATTTCAGAAAGGCCTGGAGAGACTTGCATGATCTGATGCTGAGTGAAATGAGCAGAACCAGGAGATCATTATACACAGCAACAATATTACATGATGATCACCTCTGATGGACATGGCTCTCTGCAACAAAGAATTGTCTCAAACCAGTTCCAATTGTTCAGTGAAGAAAGCCATATACACCCAGAGAGAGGTATATGAAATGTGGACCACAACATAACATTTTCATGCTCTCTATTGATGTTTGTTTGCATTGTGTTTCCTTTCTCTGATTTTCTTTTTTTTTCTTGTAGATAGGATTTTTCTTGCACAACTTGTCAAGTATTATTACATTATTAACATGTAGTGGACTTCCTGCCATCTAGGGGAGGGGAGGGGACTGGGGGTAAAATTTGTAATGGAAAGCTTTGTAAAGATCAATGCTGAGGAACTACCCATACATATGCTATACAAATAAAAAGCTTTAATTAAAACAAAACAAAACAAAACCTACATATTTAATTTCTACACCTTATTTTAAGTATTAATCAAGAAGTTTGGTAAAGTTAAAATTGAAATCTGATACCTATGTTTACATTTAGCTGTCAAATGTACAAAATAATTAAATCTTGCTCATGTCAAAAAAGCTCATGCTTTTGAAAAAGAAAAAAAGCTAGTTAAAAATAAATGAGGCCTACTCATCTTTCAAAGGCATCAGAAGTCAGTATTCTAAATTGTTACCTTATCAAACAAACAAACCAAAAAAAAAAAAAAAAAAAAAAAAACACCCCACAACAACCCACTGTCCTGAATTTTAGTACTTCATAGAGTAATAAGAAAGAATATATATGGAAAGTAACTAAAAACTTTAATAACAAAAATCCCCCACAATTACTTGAAATTTAAAAATAAGAATGACTAACTTCACAAGATTCTGAAAGGCAAAACCATCTGTCCACTGTTCAGTAAATGAAGCACCGTGTCTAACTGTTGTAAAATGCCCAAGGCGTAGTCTGTCTTGCATACTCTTCTCCCTGCTTGCCAGCTTTTCTTGTGTGCTCTGGAGAAAAAGGAAAAAAAAACAAAAACAAAAAACAACTCAGTTTAAAATGAAAAAGTTCCTGATATATTAGTAAAACTAGAAAAAAAGTTCAACTTTAACTTACCTTTTCTATTAAAAGTTTCTTACTCATTGAAATGCATTTATTTAATCTTTCTTTGTATTTTTCAAGTAGTTTTTGCTGTTCATCTATTTGACGTCTAAGATCACAGTTAGCCTAAAACATAAGCAGGAAATGTATAAATATATATGAAAAATTTACAACTTAATGCTACTACATAATGTGACTAAAGGGGAAAAATTGCACAAAAATATCATATTTATGTATATGTGTGTGTATGTAGGTCTAAGACTTAGCAAAATTTTTTTTAATGATTCAAAATATAAATTTTCTATGTTAAAATAAGTTTTGAAAATGACAGCTATATTCACTCCCCTGGTATCTTGATGGTCAGGAGGAGCTACAAGTACAGCAGGTATTTTTAACCTTTTTTTAATGTCAGATCCCTTTGGCAGTCTGGTGAAATTTGTCAACCTCTTCTCAGAATAAAATTTTTAATAGCATAAAATAAAATACCTAATATTATAAAGAAAACCAATTATACTGTAAAACAGCTTTTGAAATTTAAAAAAAAAAACCAAGTTCAAGAATCTCAGGTTAAAAAATCATTGATTTATAGTACTATATCATGAGAACTAAATATTCCAAACAATGAACCTGCCATATCAAAAATTTAACTTTAATATACTTAATATAAAAAACTTTAAGAACTGGATTATAAATACTTCTTTAATGTTTCCCTTTCCTTAATGGTAAATCTAGATTTTCTCTAGATTTCCTCTGCTACCAAACAGTAATTCATATGGCTGAAAAGAGGAGGCACAATATTTTTTGCTGACATTAAGGCTATTGTTTCAATAATAGCTTGTGACAATATCTCTCCTTTTGAAATGATACTATTTTAGTCTAGTCAATAAACATTTATTAAGTAACCAGTATATGATACTGTGCTAAGAGCTAGAGAAACAAAGAGGCACAAGATTTTAAAACATAGTGGACAGTCCCTGACCTCAAGCACACACACATGTGTGTACACACAAAATCACCTAACCCATATATATGTCACTCACCTAACCCATTTCTGCACTTCTCCAAATACTATTCCACCTTGAACAATGAACATCTCTTAGCACTTTATTGTCTCTTCTTCTATTCCAATTCCATTCAATGACCTTAACATTCATTCTGATGCCCATTTCAACAGGCTAGTTTTAAATCATATGATAGAAGAGGTAATATAGCATAGTTGAAAAAGTTCTGAATTATATATTGAGTCACATAGTTGTACTACATATACTGGTCCTGATTTTTCTCTCTTATAAAACCACAAGGCAATCTGTTTTACCATCTGTAAAATGAAGATTATCTGTATGACATAGAAATACTGCAAAGAAAGCACTTAAAAACCTGAGAAGTACTATGCAACGTGTTGGCAATATTTGGTATATGCATTTTCATTTCATTCCACTCATAACAATGGCCATGTCACTTGCTCTGTAATTCATTTTCCTAAATTCTGAAATTTCTGAGATTGTGACCTCTCATTTCCTTCAGTTGAGTTTGCTTTTCACATTCACTAGACCTTCATCTTCTTTGACTGTTAGTTCCCAATCCATCAAGATTTCCTCTGGCTTCATTCACTCCTACCATGCTCCCAGCTGGCATCCAAGAACACACTGCTCCCTTGGTTTTCTGCCAAATCTATAATGTATTGTTCTTTTTGTTTGTTTATTCATTTTGCTCAACTTCTAGGATTTCAATGTCATAGATAGCTCAATGTTAATATTATGATTCGAATGCCATTGCAAATTCATGCTAACTTTAATAATCTTGAATTCAGATAATTTGGTCCAACTCCTTCCCTGTAAAGATTGGGAACTTAAATGAGTTTCTAAAGTCAGTGGAAAAGTTAACATCTGAATCCAAAGAAATGCTTCCCCCCCCCCACTGTATTTCTTGTTTCTGAAGTAGTTTGAAATTCATTCATTAACCTATCACCAACTTATCGCTCTTCCCCAAAATGGCTTCTCCCTTCTAACAAACACCTAATTCCATTTTTATTAAATGCCATTTCAGCAGATGGTCTTGCTTATTACTTTAATGACAATACAGAAAAATCAGTTAATAAACCCTTAACATCCTTTTCAACCAAAATTTTCAACTGTTTTTTACCCTCTTTGCCTATATCTGAAGTAGCCTTAATTTTCCCCAAAGACAAAATCTTTACCTTTGCCATTTTAGTTCTCTTCTGTGACCCTGCTTCATCATCCTCTCTTGAATTATATAATCTCTCTCCTGATTCCTTTCTATTGCCTCATACACAAGTTTAAGTTTTCCATTTCTTAAAAAATAATCTTCTCAAGCCTAATACTCCTCACTCTCTCTTTCCATCTTTTGCTTCCATCCCCCAGAAGTAGTCTACAACAAGTTACCTCCATTTCTTCATCTGCCACTTGTTCCTTAATGCCTAATAATCAGGCTTTCACTCCCACCACTATGACACTATTTTCTGAGGTCACCTGTCCCTGCTAAATGGCAAATCCAATGGTCTTTGCTCATACTGTTAACAGTGCCTAGAATATAAACACTAGCACATTTCCTCTTAAAATTCTAGCTATCTGCTTTTTCTCATTTTTTTTTCCTTTTTGATCTGATTTTTCTTATGCAACATGATGACTGTAGAAATGTGTATGGAAGAACTGCACATGTTTAACATATTGGATTACTTGCCATCTAAGGGAGTGGAGAGAAGGGAAAGAAATTTTTTTTTGAAATACAAGGTTTTGCAAAGATGAATGTTGAAAATTGTTTATGCATATGTTTTGAAAATAAAAAGCTTTAATAAAAAAATATTAAATCCTAGCTATCATTTATGACCCAACTCAAATATCCTGATCTTCCTAACTACCTACTTCTCCTTTACTACCCTAGCATTTTGTTTATCTACCTCCTGTAGAATGTCATTATATCATTTCTAAACTCTATCAAGATTATAAGCTCCTTTAAGGTAAGACTATATTTACCCATTCACTTTTGAATGAACCTGACCCAATATCACCTTAAATATTAGGTATTCAACAAATGTTTGTGAAAATGCAAAAAATAGGGGGCAGCTAGGTGGTACAGTGGATAGAGCACCAGCCCTGAAGTCAGGAGGACCTGAGTTCAAATCTGGTCTCAGACACTTAACATGCCCTAGCTGTGTGACCCTGGGCAAGTCACTTAACCCCAATTGCCTCAGGAAAAAAAATGCAAAAAATAGAAGGAACGCCCTATTCTACTGGAAACTAACCAGATGGACACATACCTACCACACAACAAATTTAATGGTATATACTGATGCCACCATATTTTTAATCACATAGACAACTTTAAAAAATTATTCTTAGATCTAATAGTTCCCTATAATCTAGCTTCAACCTATTCTTTTCTCTTTGCTTCTTGTGAAGTAGTAGTTTTTCAAGTTAAAGAGGAAAAAGTAATCTGTTAGATTAATGTTCCCTCTCATTATTTTAATAAATATCATCCTCCAGCTTTTAAACTAAGATCTTATGATATATATGGACTAGCCCCACAAATAATAAACAATTAAAAATGAATATATTTGGCTTAAGAAAGGGTCATACATAGACAACATAACTCCTTCAATCTCATTCCAACTTCTGAGAAGCCAATCCACTAGCACTATGTTGGGATTTGGGGCAATGTTAATAGTGTTTGATTTATAGAGAACATATAAAATGACCTTTAGGTTGTGAACTAAGGCAGCAAAGACTTGAAACTCCAAGCTGATATGATTTCATGAACTGTAATCCATCCTCAGAAGAATGAATTAACACTCTTAAAAGGAGAAGGGAAGAAGGAAAAAATAGCAGAACTAGAATTGGGGAACCTTTTTTAACATCAGTGAGGAGGAAAGAAGATAGCAGCTAGGGTTGTTCTAAGGCCTGTCTCCCTGTAATCCAGTTCTATAAATGAAACCAAGCACAAAGATCAACTGGTGTGCTCACACTGTTATGTGTGTCCAGGTCCTTGGTTTCCAAATCCAAGGTTCTCACCATGACACCAAGCTGGGATCCTGCAGAAAATTATCTTCCTCAACTATAATCCTATCAAATAGTGATTCATTTGAAGAAACTCTTGTAAACTGCAAGTAGACCTGGCAAAATTAAGAGGGATATCACAATCAATATTAAACAGGTGAAAGGAGCATCCCTTCTACTCCCCTTTTAAAAGCAATATTATTGTTGTTCAGTCATTTCAGTCATGTCTGACTCTTTGTGATCCCACTTGGGGTTTTTCAGCAAAGATCCTGGAGTAGTTTGCCATTTCCTTCTCCACTCATTTTACAGATGAGGAGACTGAGGCAAACAGGAGTAAGTTATCTTGCTCAGTGTCACATAACTACTGAGTGTCTTGAAGTCACACTTGGACTCAGAAAGGTGCAACTTTCTGATTACAGGCCGGGCACTCTAACCATTGCGCCATTTAGCTGCCTCCCAATAGCAGTATTAGTATTTTTATCTTATAATCTTTTTTTTTTTTTGATTATCCTGAAAAAATCAGTTACTAAATGCCTTTAAAACTGTGTTACTAATAGTGCAAATTTATTTATTTTGGTACATATGTGCTTGTCAATCTTAAGAACAATTATATTCCTTTACTATTTACATTAAATACTGAGACTGGTAAAGTTCAAAAGCTATAGATTTTACAACTGTTTCGAGTGAAACTAGACTTAAGGAAAAGTAAATCTGTAGCAGTTCATATCTATTTTTCCTACTTTCAGTTTCACCTACAAATTCTGCATGAAGATGATGAGACATAAGTGGGTTTGATGCCAAGTGACCTGGAGGAATATTTTCACCACAATTATATTTTTAAAGGAGTACTACACATTCTTCTAACACTTTGTTCTATATGTTTCACAAACAAGATCTAATTTGATACAGGGAATAAATGGTACAAAAAGGAAGAACAAGACGAGCTTAAGAACTGCTTCAGATGCTTATTAGTTGTATGATGTGAGCAAGTGTCAAACTTTCTTAGTCTCATCTGTAGAATGGGATATAATAGTACCTACCTCCTAGAGTTATTTTAAGAATCAGGTAACAGGTACAATGCTTTGCAAATCTTAAAGCACTAAGTAAATGCTAGTTATGATCATTCCAAAGCAGTATTGCTCTTGGCTACCAAATGGATCTTATTAAGAAGATAAAAGGTGGCTAGAATGAGGAAGTCTCTTTTACTCTCACTATTAAACTTCTCTAAAAAACAGTGATAAAAACATTATTTCTACCTCTGCCCATTTTCTATTTTTAGAGTTTACAGTCAGTTTAAATAGGCTTAGTTGATGTCAGTGTAATTGCAGACAATGTTTTGAGTTTAACATGCCAATGAACTGACTAGATAAAGATAGCTAATTTGGAAATGATTTTTATATCAGCAATACATCACTTCCTGTTCATTAAGAAATATGGAATGAAACTTTTGAATAATCTAGAGACTTTTTTTTAATTTTTAAAAATTTTTAAAATTTAAAAAAAAATCCCTAACCATGTGTTCCAAAATAAGTTTTGATTTCTATTATGTTCTTGAATATAAATTTTCATGTATCAAAGTAATGAATTATCACAAAAATGGGAATTATCTTAATGGTGAGTCTTTTTTGCTTATGTTCATCATAAGACTGCAAAGCAAAATAACCAAATAAAGAAGAAAATGATTCCCTTCAGAACAATGATGAAACCAGCCCCTCAAACACCTTTATCTGCCTCTCTTGGGAGAGTTGGTAGATGTGGAATTTTTATCCAATGAATAACAAAGGAACATTAAAGAAATTCAATTTTATTAATCTTAATATTTTTATGAACAAAACCATTAGAGGGGAGTTGCAGTTAAATGAAAGGATGGCTTAAAGGTTCTCTTTCTAGAGATAAATGAACAGAGTAGCAGAATTAGTTTTATCATGTATTCAAAGAAAAACAAAAATATTTTACAGGATGCTTGGTATTCTTTTATTGCAATACTCCTAAGTACTTGCAAAAAATTATTATTAAAAATAATAGCAGTTTATGCAACAATGGCTACTGCTGAAGATTAAAAGGTACAAGAGAATTCTTTGAATAATTAAGTTAAATCAAATTAAATAAACATATACTATGATACTTGGTGCTTTAATACAAAAACGGGAACAGGTAAAGGTGGCAAGAAATATACTGAAAAATATAGATCAAGAAAATGGAAAGAAGGCAATGAGTTAAAGTCTATACAGGAGCTTTATTCTTACATATGCCTTTGGAGAAAAGCATCTGAAGGCACTGGATATGGCAAACATGCAGTAACATCATCAAAGAAAGAAAAGAAAAAAAAGAAATTAGTGATAATTTAGCCATACCAGAAATGTCTTATTATTGTTGTAAGTATCAGTCTTGGATCTGTGTAAGTCAGATCACATATTAGAGCAAATGTCAAAATACAAAGCTAGAAAAAAGAATATGAGAAAAAGATCATATGATGAAAAAGTTACAATTTGACCTATTTAAACATTTTACTGATTATAAAATACGAATTATAAGCAGAGGGGTTGATATGGATTTCATTTAGTTCAACCAATGTAAATGAAGTGCCATAGTAAGGAGTCCAGAAGACAATTAAAAGGACTTGAATTAACAAAGAATTAACTTATTTGCCAAGAAGAGAAATATGACAACTAAAGACAACACTGATTTAAAATATAAACTTATTTGTAAAATCTTCTCCCCCCTACCCCAAGGCAATTGGGGTTAAGTGACTAGCCCAGGGTCATGCAGCCAGGAAGTGTTAAGTGTCTGAGCCCAAATTTGAACTCAGGTCCTCCTGACTTCAGGACTGGTGCTGTATCCACTATACCAACTAGCTGCCCTTATCTGTAAAATAAGAAAGTTGAGAGATTATGTGCAACATCACCTTATAGTCAGAGAAAGTAATGGAGATGAAAACAAACTTAATGAAAGCTTAAAGAGCTGACCCAAGAGGCATTTAAGGAGGAATCTGGAAAGAGAACAACAACAAATTAATCTGCAAAGATTATAAAATCTTGTTCATCAAGGAAATTTTCATACCACCTGGACCATAACATCAGTCCTAAAGAGGAGATACAAGTGGCACTAAAAATATCAAAGACAGGAAAAGCAGCTGGTTAAATTAAGTGAACAGATACAGATGATAAAGTTGAAAATGTTGAGGTTATTGGGGGAATAATTTACAAGAAATTGAAGGACCAATTCACGTAAAGTAGGGGAAGGGGGGAGGAGGAACAAAGTAAGTAGGGAACAGGGGGGAGGGAGGAACAAAGACAGAACAATTACTACCTATATGCCTACTTTTCCCATTCATATTTTCAAAAAAGATAGATATACATGCATTGATAACCAATTTGAAGTAGGGGACAAATATACAGGTTTTTGCAAATGATTCTCCACAAGAGATTTAAATGAAACCTGTAGCAAGTGCAAGATTAAGGGAGAGGGGTGGAAAGCTTCTGTGCTTCAAAGGCATTCTAGAAGCATCAGGAAAAAGCAAAAACAAGTCTCCCAAATATTGGATAGACACTATGTAGACAGTCATGGGAGGATGTGAAGAAGAGTTAGAATGGAGTATAATCTGCATTGCTATAGACAAAACCCAAATCAATGAGATAACAGATTCATCTGAGTTAATTGAAGAATATATGGGTGTGGGGGGGGCAGCTAGGTGGTACAGTGGATAGAGCACCAGCCCTGAAGTCAGGAGGACCTGAATTCAAATCTGGCCTCACACACTTAACACTTCCTAGCAGTGTTACCCTGGGCAAGTCACTTAGCCCTAATTGCCTCAACAACAACAACAAAAAGAACATATGGGTGTGGTTTATTTTCTCTAGAAATGTAATTATTTGTTTTTCACTAGACAAAAAGTACACTGAATATCAATATAGTTTGAATAATGTAAAAAAATCTGTGTGATACCTAGAAGCATTTCCTCTCTTCTTTCCCCAAGACTACTGTCATTGTGGAAGAAAAAGGTGCTGTAAAGAACAGAAAGGAAGCTGGGTTCACAGGATTCCAGAGTTCATGAGAGTGAAATAAAAGAAGATGAGAAAGGTAGGAGAGCAGCACAATATAAAAGACTTAAAAAACCCAACTGAATATTTAATATTTGATACTGGAGAAGATAGAGAGTCACTACAGGAGTTGTTTTTTTAACAAAAGACTTAAAAAATAGGTCTGTATTGAAAACAACTTTTGAGGACATTGAGGGAGGATTTATTCTCAAGTTATTTGAAAGTAAAGAAGATAGATAATAAAGGCACAGGGTGGGGGAATCTTAGCTCACCCTTCTCCCCCCAAAATCCTCAGAACAAACAAGAGACTACCAAACAATTAATCCAACACGTCCATTTTCCCACCACCATGAACTTTTTGTGAGCATAATCTACCCAAAAACTGGGGAGTATCATTGATAAAAATATGGTCAAGGAATGAACTTTTTAAAAATGATATTCTATAAAGCCCAAATCTTTTATAGGCATAAACTGAAAAGGATAGAAAATATATTGTTTGTTTTAAAAACTTCTGAGTTTCAGATTTTCTCACTTCCTTCCTCCCCACCTTCCCCAAAGAACAAGTCTTTATTATAATCATACAACTGAAAAAGGTAGAAAATATATCACTTATTAATTGCAAAAGGGCACTTTATTCCAAGACAGCAAAATGCCATTGCAAAGGCTCTCCTCCAACAAAAATATTTCCTGGGCCTATGTTTAAGGAGATATGAAACAAGGAGATTTCTGCTTATAAAAAGCACTTGTCAAATAAGTAGGATGCTTTCAGAAAAACCTAGAAAGTCCTTCATGAGTTCATGCAAAGTGAAATGCACTGCATACAAAGTAATAGCAATGTTGTGGGATGATCAGTTGTGAATAACTTTGCTATTCTCCACAACACAATGATTCAAGATCATTTTGAAGGACCTATGATGAAAAAGTCTAAACCCACTAAGAGAGAGAATGACTGTCTGAATACAGATTAAAACATACTTTTTAAAAAAATTATTTTTCTTGAGTTGGATTTTTTTTTTTTTGGGGGGAGGTGAAGATCTGTGCTTTCTTTTGCAACATGACTAATGAAAATGTTTTGCATAACTTCACAAGTATCTTCTAAAATTGGGGTGGAGGGAATGGAAGGGAAGAAGGGAAAGAATCTGAAACTCAAAATTTTAAAAACAAATGTTAAAAATCATTCAAGTAACTTGGGAAAAACAAAATATTAAATAAATGGAGAAAAAAGATAAAAGGTACTTGTCAGTATGATGGAGATTTAAATCAGAATCCAAATAAAAGAAGGCATGATCTTCCAGAAGTTTCTGTTTGTATATGACATTGAAGTAATTGTGTCAAAGCACTGCAACACTTCAGAGATTCCAGAATGAGGGCCATGATCACTCAAAAAATAGGTTGGCCAAATTATCCAAACAGGAAAAAACAAATGGATAAGGAATGTCTACTGCCCAGACTCCAAATGGAATCATTTGGATAATCTAAAAAGCCAGGCTATCAGTATTCCTTGGACAGACTACAAATGACAAAATAATCTGCTTCATTATCATACCAAAAGAAAGCAAGCCAGACAATCTTTGGGAATTAACTTTCTTTTAACAACCCCAAACTTCTCCTTGAATCTTATATTAACATTCTTCTGGCGATCCATACTGTTCTGAGTCACAGAATACCAAAGTCTTTGGAAGAACTATCACTGAAGAAGCAATGGAGAAGAGCTTGGTGAATCTGAGCAGGCTTCAATATATCAGAAATAAGGGAACTAAATAAAATAAATTATGTAAAGAATTTTTTTTGGAGGGATGTAGCTGCGATTTTGTGAGGAAACTCCTCCCCTCAATGTAGATCACCAAATTCTCTTTAACTTATGCTCTTAATGAGTTTTCTGAGAAATTAACTGGTTACACAATGAATATATATATATATATAAATAAAAGAAAGATGTGAACCCTGGTATTCCTCTACCAAAGCTGGGTCCCTTACCACCAATCCATCCAAGATTTCAAGGAAAAGAACACGATAGAAATATGACTAGAAATCAAAGATTAAGCAGGTAGCAGGTGTCAAGGATGACTAATAGATAGCTTTAGAAGCTCTACAATATCCATCAAACTTCAAGAAACCCTGAAGGCCCCAAGTGAAAACCCACTGACAGACCCACTATAAAGGGAGGTACTTCCAACAGTCACACAGAATGGATAGCAATCTGCCCCACAAGAGGAACCACTCACAATAATGAAATCACAGATCCACTGAAGCACTAAATAACAATTAATCTATTTGTATCATACACTGCTAATTCATAAAAGTACCACAATCTTACCTACTTTGTTACATGGTGATTTACATATAATAAATACTAAGTAACACAGTATGCACTTAACAAATATTTGCTAATTTAAGCGGAGAGATGGATTTGAGAAGTTAAGAAGATCCAGGTTTAGGTTTTTCTACTGAGGAGTCACATTGGTTTTACATATTAGGCTAAACATTTCATACTATAGAACAGTCTTTGAAATGGCACCTTTTAACATAACCACAAGGATGCATTCTCAGGCAATTAAAGAAGGGGAAAATGGGTAACCTCCCATTTTCTTTGATAGCTAAATGTAGGACTTGTCTAAAACACAGCTAGCTACACTCTGTAATTCTATCCTATGGCCTAGCTATGCAAGCTCCTATTTTGTCCCTTTTTACACCAGCAGAGACTCCTCTTGATAGTTATAACCAAACAGATCTGATATCAGCAGTTATATAGGTGTTCCTGGAAAATTTTCCCCTCCTTTGCACTTAGTATATTCATATCTTGCCCTCATTGTCCCTTATCACTTTATGGATATGACATGTGCAAAGGAAATCATAAGGCTTGCTGAATAAACTACCTCTAACTAAAAAGATGCCACACATGGGTGGTCAATTTTTGAATAATTAGACCATAAAAAAAAGCAACTAAAAGGTAAGGAACTTGCTACTTTCACTCTATACTTTCATCCTTGCCCAAATATTTAAAGAAATTAATTTATATTAATGATTTTGTATGAAGGTTTCTCTGCCTAGGAACTCTTGGCATAAAGGGCAAATTCTTTATCATTGATAACTTTTAAAAAAACAACAAAAACCCTATAAGTTATTCCAGGATTTCAGCTAGCTCTATTAGCCTCTAAGGTTTCTATTCATTTCCACAAAGACACTAGTCCTTAATCCTTGCCCTTAGTAAACTTTCTATTCAATTATGTTTTTTATTTCATGTCTTTAATTGGAAAATGGAAGCTATTTTAAAAAAGCAATCAAAATAACATCAACTAATGAGCAATATGCTTAATTTCTCATCTTAAATATTTGAGATTGAAGTATAGACACATGGGGAAGAGTTCATGAAAAACTCGGCAAGGAACAGAAATACTTCCAAAAAACTATCTTGAGTCACATAAATGACTGAAAGTCAGAGAACAGAAGATACCCTTTGTTGGTTTTTGTGCCTCTTAAAAGCAGAATGAAACCCTGAAGTGAAGACCCTTGTCTAAGAAGATATGTCCTACACATATGCTAAACATACACAAAATTCAACTTGCCTGTTAATGTTAAACATCCTCCTATAGAGTTCAAATGAAGGATTCCCTATAAATGGTCGGTCGGGTTTTCAATTTTGTCCTCTTAACAAGCAACTTTCTGCTGATTTTATCAAGCCACAGGGTACTGCAAGGTATCATTGATGAGAATCACAACAACTGAAAAAAACATTCCTATCATTCTTCATAGGAAAAAATAAAAGGTGTCTAATTTCTAGATCATGATATTCAGCTGGATGAGAAGGTCAATTAGTTAGTCTTTAATAGATAATCTTTGCTGGGCATTCCAGATGAATGATGAGTGGGAAGTTAATAGCCTGAAATACATTTGCATTACTGTGCAATGCTTAAATCATTTCAAGCTGCTCCCTGACACAAAAGTCCAATATATTAGTATTCTCCACTAAAATTATGACTAGAAACAATATTGGGTAGTATAATTGATCAAGAATCAAAAATTATAGGTTAGATGGGTAACCTAAAAGACAATATAGAGAGACAGGAGGGTACTGAGTAGCCTGCAGCGTATTACCAAAGATGACTGGCACACAACAAGAGATGCAAAAGGCATTCAGGAAACATATGATAAATTTCTCATACAGATAATGAGAGTACTTCACACCAATAAGATCAGAGATCCTCTGAAATATCATTTATGAGAAACAGCAAGAAGTAACAAGTCTACTTGACATTAATGTTATAATAACCATAATTGGGACTCTGCTGATTCAGAAGCTTTCTGAAATCTTGTAGTACTCTCGGAGCTTCATCATTTGGAACATCAATTTTCATTGTACTCTAGGTATGTGGAAATGCATTTGTAAGCTGTCTGGTTGATAGCAGGTTTGTTACTGTATCTTTTATACAGTAGTTCAGAGAATTCAGTTAACCTTACATGCACACAATGAAAAATTATCTCTCTCATAATTGTTAATCACAGCAAAATCAAAAAAAAAATATGTGCTCATTTATATTTTACAGTTCTTTAAACAATATTTATGTAGCTTCCAAAGAATCATTTTTACCTGATACTTTCAACTATGTGTTTATATTACAAGTTATTTGTAGCTTTATACTTTTTCTAATGATAATAAAAACAATGTTTTCTAAAGAGCTCCATGATTAGCAATTAATTTATTGCTACAAACTATTACTTACCCTGAGCAAATCATCTATACGACCTTCTTTCTTTTCCAGATCCTGGTTTTTATTATTTTCTAGCGCAGCTAATTTCAGCATTGTGAGATCAGTCTAAACAAAAGAAAACTGTTTTATCATCTGCATTATATAGTCTATAATCTAATAATAAAGCAGAATGTAAAAGAAATAAAAACTGAAATACTACCACTTTATACCAGCTTTTAAAAAAAGTATTAATGTTAACTACATTCTAGTTAATCAAACTAAGATATCACACCAATAAGATCACAGATCCTCTAAAATATTATTTATGACAAAGAAGAAGTAACATCAAATCTAGAGATCTCACAAAGATGACACCATTTATACCCACTTGAGATGAAGATGAAATTCACTGACAAAAAGATAAAAAAAAAAAACCCATGTTTTATGGATATTCATTTGCTTTCGCAAGGACTGTATACGCATTTACTTAAGAGATATAAGGAATGAAAATAAATTTTAATTTCTGATCCAGCTAAACTCCATATAGTCTAGCCCATTTAGCTTTCTTAAGTCACAATATATGACTTGTAAATACATCTTTGAAATAAATAGAGGCTAATGCAATTGTTTCTGAGGACAGAGAAAATTGATAAGATTACAATTTACCTGAATAATTTTAAAAGATAACTGCTTTGGTTGTGTAATAGGGTGGTCCCCAAAAGCTAATGCAGTAGGAGAAGGGCTATTCGGCCGAACCTAAAATACATATTTAAAAAATTACCTCATTAGGGAAAAAAAAAAAAGGTTAAGGTCCTTTACAGCAACGTTGATCTCCTAGAACAAATATCTGAATTTTGCTAAAAGCCTAATGATCCCACCCCCCCTTTGGATATCCTAGAAATTAGTTTTAAATAATTGTTAAAACACAGCCAAAAGAAATTGTATCTAAACAAACACTTGAAAAATGTCAAAAAATAATTATAATGGCTAAAAAGCAAATGTGATTTCTCATAGTAGTCTCGAGCTGCAACATAAAATCAAATGATGAATTCTATGGCTCTCCTACATATTCACTTAAGAATCAACAGTACAGTTTCTTTGATCAGAAAATAGTCACAAAATAAAAATAGGCGCCATTATTTGTACTAAGAAGCAAAATGGTTAAAAATCACAACTGAAAGGAAAGTGAAATCTCAAGGACTATCTAAATCTCTAATCCTCTTTACTGTCCAAGAGGGGAAAAAGTTATCCAAGTTAACAAAAATAATTAAGCCTATCTTAAAATATCCCCAGAAACAAAAATCTGCCAAATCTCTCTTAATCTATTGACAAGAAAAATGGACAGAATTCAGTTTTACCATCATGAATTTATTCCAAGCATATTTAAAACCTTTATGTACTCAACATCTCACTTACAGAAACAATAGTTCTGAATGTAATTACATTATTTTGTTGAATGTTTTGTTTTCAGAGGGTAACAGTTTTAATGTCAAAAAAACTACATGATTTGTAATGAGGCTTAGATCTTTAAAAAGAAATATTTGTCCATTCACTTAAATGATAAATTTTAATTCAGATGAAGGAGCCTATACAGAAGTTAAGAACTGTACCAATCTACAAAAGATACTTAGTATTAAAACGTTTTGAATTACACTAAGCATGATAAACTCATAGGCAAAACTTACACAGGAGGAAGGAGTGGAATGTGAATGTGAATTCTGAGGCGATCGGATAGCAGGAGGTATTCCCCTTACTGGACTGGAACCATTCCCACCTTGATACTGAGGAGAAAAAAAGAGTAAGCATCAAATAAGTGTTGGGAAGGCCTTTTAAGATACCGTCTTAAGAAAGAATTTAGTTACAAATTATTTATAGATTAAATATGATATCAACATATATAGGTGCAGATTAAAGGAAAATATATACTTATAGTTTCTAAAAACTAAAAAAAAAATTTATAAAAAATGCAAACTATTTCCCTACAGCAAAAATATTACTTTTATGCAGCAATTATTTCTTTATTTGTTATTAAAATTATCATGATGTATGATAATTTCCCAACTTAAGCAAAATCAATGTTGTCAGAACTTTGTTGATAAAAAAATCACCCTTTAAAAGAATACCAAGGGTATTGTTTTAAAGACAGGAGAACTTATTAAAAAATATGATTATGTCTTCATTTTGAATATTTTGCACAATTAACTGTCAAATAACCCAAAAGCATATGCCACAATCCTAGTTAATGGACATGGTACTATGCAAAAATACTGAAAAGACCTGGCTTACTTAATAAATACTCTTGAGCATATAAATCTGAATACCATGTGATATATTTTTTTCCTACATACAAACTCAAGAACTTCTGTCTCTGCTCACTATGTTCCTTTCTCTGTTCTCATCAATGAACAATCTCAATTTATTGCCTTTTTTTTGGGCTATTACATGTTATTGCCCTAAAAATCAGGTAAACAAGTCAAAGAATGTGAACCGTGAAAAAGTGACTTACTAGGAAGTTTTTCTAAACCTTTTCTAAATATCTTGCCTATGGAACAGGATCAATGAGACCATTCACTCAGTGACTAATATTAAATTCAAGTGTCAAATGCAAAGTAGCAAAAAGAGAACTGAACTCAGGGTAGATCTGGGCTCAACTCTCATACAGATACATCAAGTCAATTAACATTCCAAGCCTCAATTTCTTTCTTGTTCTTTTTTTTGGTATAAAGAAAAGAGGACAACATAATTAGCTGTCTACATGGTGATGACTTTTAACTTCAACAAATGATGACATTCAAATTCAAAAAATATTTACAAACCACCCATCATATGTAGGTGTTGGATAATGAGGAGATGAAAATAGAGAATACATGTAAAGTACTCTATAAACATGAAAGCACAATATACACAGAAGTTATGCCTTGGTTGGTAAAAGTATTTCTTTAAGGATCTGTAATTTTCCTTGGTGATTTTCTTCTCCACAAATAAAGATCTCAATGATTTTATAATTGTGGAGATGGTCTTCAAATGTTACCATGGCCCAAAAATTCATTAAGCTATGGCCAGGCTGGTGATGAGCCTCTCTATATTTCTGTATGCTGACCTTGTACGAATCACTTCTATTACTGATCTTTCCAGTTTAGAAGGGCTTGTCAGAACCTATGTTACATACTGTGTACAGCTTTTAAGAATGCAGGGTCACATCTAAGCAGTGACATGGCACTGGCATGGCACTTCAATGCTTGTATGGAAAACAGAAGGAAGAATAATTCTGGAAGGTATATCAACAATGAGCTTTACCATACTAGGGAATCCCATTCTCTCTCATGAGAAAAAAATATTTTGCAATAAAATAGATAGTGCTTATCTTACCAATTTTTATATAGGCCCCATATTAGCAGTTGAAAGGAGGAATATTTTAATTTAACACTACTTAAATGTTCCCAGAAATAGACTCTCAAACCTATGCCTCTAGTACCTAAGTGTTGCTCCAATGATGATAAAAATTCTCAAAGAGAAGAAATATTAACAAAGTATGTCTTATCTACCTGAAATTAGCAATAATTGAAATATATAGTTCAGAGGAATTATACTTGGCCAAATGCAGTATTACATCATTCAGAAAACAGGAAGAATCCTTAAAAAACTTACTTCAAAATAGTCACTAATTTTGTGGCCACGTCCCCCGATACTTTTTCCTAAAAAACAAAACAAAACAAAACAAAACAAAAAAGGCAAGAAAAAAATCAGGAAAGAAAGAAAGCAAGAAAGTAAGGAAAGGAAAGAGGAAAGGGGTTGGTAAGGAAGGAGGGGGAGGGAGTAAGAGGAAGGGAAGAAGGGAGGGAGGAAGGGAAAGAAAAAGAGGAAGGGGAGGAAGGGAGGAAAGGAGGAAGGAAGGAAGGAAGGGAGGGAGGGAGGAAGGGAGGGAAGGAAGGAGGAAAGGAAGAGAGGGAAAGAGGAAGGAAGGGAGGGAGGAAGGAAGAAAAAAGTGTCACATATTTAAAACACAATGATAATGACTACTACATGGCTATTTGTCAGAAAAGTGAACTTACAGGGAGTTGATTTCTAAAAAAATGTTTATTGAATTTAGCTGGTATTGGGGATGTGAGTGGGAAAGTAAAGTAAAAACAAAACTTTTCTGTTCTGAAGGAATCAGATTCTATTTTAAGAATTCCAAATAATAATGGCAAGCTTTTAAACAATAAATGACATACTTTAGTAAAAATGTGTCAATTAAAGTAATTGTTCCAATTATTGGAAGTTCACATAAACACATGATATTAGGAGATTAAATTCTATTACACTAATTACTTAAAAATAAGCACTGAGCAAATTAGCATGTTATAAAACTACTTTTAATTCACACTGGTTTATGGCTTCTAATTGTTCATAAGTGCAGATCAGAGTGAACAAAAGGCACAAGTGACAACTTTATACTAACAACCTAATTCATACCTGTAAATTATAATAAAAATGCTCTGTTAAACAGACATATCTATGTTTAGCCAAAAAACTAAAAGGCTGAGATATAGAGGTTATTTTGTACACAGATATTTTGACTTTTAAAAAATTTTTAAATTGTGTGTTATTTTGTACGTAAACAAAATTTAAATGTGGTTCCTATAACTACATTGTGATAATAGTGTAGGAATTACTAACAGAATAGAGTAAGAACTCTATTAGCTTCTGAAAAATATTCTGAATTACACAATCCAATACTATAATAACTAAAGTAAAATGAAATTTATGCAAGAAGATGGAGGTTTGAATAATATTTCTAATTAATCATTTTAAATTTATCATGTCCTATTTGAAGATACATATAATTTGAAGGTTTCTGTGGAAAGGGGACAATGTCTAAGAAGGGGACTATGTAACATCTTTGGTCTCTAAGGTTACAAGCAGAGCTAATGCCAAGTCACCATCCTTTCATTTTATGTCTGTAACTCCAGCAAAATTTAATGAACAAGTATTCATAAGAATGAGTAATTTGTAAAATACTTTCAATTTTTCTAAAATGTTCATAATTAAAATATTTTCAGTTATTCAGAATTATCAAACTCGGGTATTCCCCTCCCCCAAAAAAACACATGAGCAAATTTTTAAAATTCAAGTAAATTTTCAACTATGAAAAAAATGTTTCAAAATGAGATTTTGTTGAGCAGTTTACATCCATTTAAAAGTAAAATAGTAACATTATATTCTACTCACTCTAATGATATTTTCTATTTTGTGAAATAGTAATAAGTTTCAAGTAAATTTTTTTAAAATACTAAATATATAAAATCACATGAAAGTCAAATTTTTCTTCAGATATACTCAATACTTCCAAGTTTTATAATTATTTATCTAAATTACAAAAAAAGCCCAACATGAAATATAATAAAGTAGATGTTTTCAAATTGTTATTATATAATGCCTCCTATTTCTGGAAAAAAAAAATTCAATAGGATATAATTCCCTATTTCCGAAAGCAAAAATTTTTTTTTCTGTTTGGGGGAATAAAATGAATAGAATCCTAGAATTATAAATTTCAAGATACTTTTCCTATAAAGCTAGTAAGTATACCATAAAATAAAAAGTATGGAGAATAAATGATAAGTTTAAAATTTTAAAAGGAGGGGCAGCTAGGTGGCGCAGTGGATAGAGCACCAACCCTGAAGTCAGGAGAACCTAAGTTCAAATTTGGTCTCAGACACTTAACACTTTCTAACTATGTGACCCTGGGCAAGTCACTTAAAAACAAAAACAAAAACAAAAAAAGGAAAAACAACTAGAGCCTACATGTGGCAATTTGTCCTAATGTTAATATTTTATTATGCAGATCTTTAAGAGTCCTTAACATAATTCTTTAACACATAAAAAAATAACCAAAATAGACTTTACTCAGAAAATGATACACAGACTTTGTGTGTCCTTATCAATAACTCCACAAATTAGAATACAGAGTAGTTTCACAGAAGATTAAATGAGAAAAACTCTGTTATGGTCTGTACTATTTATTACTTTCCAGTAAGTATCATTGTTATTTAATGTAAATTTAATTTTTGCTGACAAGTGCAAGCATATTTGCCAATTAAAAAAAGTTCAGTTAATTTCCCGGTCTCCCCACTCTCCTATCCTTTTCTATAGAGTTGCCAAATTGATATTTCTAAAACACAAGTCCAGCCGTCTTTCCATGTCCTGGGATAAAGCAAAAACTTTCATTCTTGATATTTCCTAATCACTAGCTAGGTTCCAGCCCACCTTCACAGAACATATTGGACATTAATCTTCCTTTTCATTCACTATCTTTCAGCTAAACTAATCTCTCTGCTGTTCCTAACAGATGACATTCCATTTCTTGTTATGATGTCTTTTCACTGACACAGGATCTGAAATGCATTTTACTCTGTCCCTGTGAAGAAAATCTGAAGTGCCACTTCATGCCAGAAGGCTGTTCCTGATCCCTTTGTCCTGCAAAATTATTTAGTCTTTATATATGTAAGCCCATCAACTGCAGGCCAGATTTTATTTTCTCTTTTCATTCTTAATCTCACACATAGTAGGTGTTTGTCAAATTAGACTGGAAAGAAAAAATAAGCATACAAACTGAAATATATGAATAAAACAAGAGACTGAAAATTATTTTACATGATTAAATTAGCGAAAATCATTAAAAGTCCATTGATTACTGAATAAGGAATCTATCAGAACAACTAAAGGGAAAAACCACTGTAAAATAGGAGAATGAAACTCAATATATAGAAAACCATTCCACACCCCATCTAATGTGCCAAAGGGCAGCTAGGGGACAGAGAGTTTAAGTACTAGATTCATGTCAGGAAGGCTCAAATCCAAACCTGACCTCAGACATTTACCAGCTGTGTGACCCTGGGCAAGTCACTTAGTTTGTGATACTCCTAGCCCGAAAATAAGGGCAACAATGCTAACACTTACCTCACAGGACTGATTTAGAGAACAAAATGAGACAACGTGTACAGTACTTTGCAAACTGAAGAGCCCTTGTAGAAATGTTTGTCTTAATATTAATGAGAAATGCAATTCTTAAGTAGGATTCTGAGAACAATCTCATCAAGAAGTTGAGTAACTAATATTGCTATTACCTAATTTCAATGATAAATAGTCACAGTAAGCTAACACTCCATGGAGATTTGGACTCTAGACAAAAAGAACACTTTCTGGCTGATGATCATAGGGTTACCCTTTATGATTTAAGGAACAATTTACAGTAAGGTACTATGTTGAGTACAGTACTAGTATTTTTAAAGTTAAAAAAAGATAGATCTTTCATTCATTTTAAAATTATCTGGATTTATTAATTATCTGGATTTTTCAGAGAAAAAGGAATAAAAAATAATTAAGAAAAACAGTTTTGGCGTTTTTCTTTTTTAAATTAAGGACTACAAATTTTCCTAACATAACAACCAGGTACCAATTTATTTTTTGAAGATAAGACTCCAATTTTAAGTCTTTCTTAATCTCATTTATCTAGCCTTTAAGGCAAGATCATTATGAGGAAGTAACTAATAATTTTTTACCATGCAGATCAGATAATAGGTACAATAAATATTTATAATTACAATTACAAATTCAACATTGTGATAGGCAGTATGAATATAATTGAGGAAACAAATCCTTATTACATTCTAGTGGTGGTAACAAATACATTTCTAAGTTTACACAAAATAAATTTTAAAAAGTAGTTTCAGAAGTAGCAGTTGGGGGACTAAGAAAAGCTTCATGGAGTAGTAGAGATTGACGCTGAAAGAAGGAAGCGATTCTACCAGGTAGAAGGTTGCTTGGAAAACATTCCATATGACCAGTGAACAGGCACAGAAGTATGCTGGGTTGAATCACAAAGTATGGGAGTACAAGCAACATAAAAGGATGGAAAGATATAAAGTTGCGAAGAGTTTGAAAACAAAAAAGAGTTCATACCTTATTCTAAAAGCAATGAGAAGCAAGTATAATCTGAGTTGGGGAATAACAAAGTCAGAATCATGCTTATAAAAAAGCACTTTTGTAGGAGTAGGGAAAATAGAATAAAGATATAAAGATACTGAAAGCAAGAAGACTAGGTAAGAAAACACTGCAATAATCTATGGAAAAGGTAAGGAAGACCTGAATTAAGGTAGTAGCTATATGAGCAGAAATAAGAAATCAGAGAACAAGAAATACTGTGGAAGTAAAAATGGCAAGAGTTGACAACTGCTTAGTTATAGGGATTAAAGGAGATGAGGAATTATGGTTAAAGCAGTTGAGAAAATGGGAAGAATGGAAGAATAATAGATGAAGAGTGGAAAATAGTGTTCTATATGAGCATGCTGAGTTTGATATTGCTGAAAAATTCAGTTTTAAATGTCTAAATGTCTAAAAGGATAACGAAGGATAAACGCTCAAGGGTGTGACTAGACCTAGCACATAGAAACAGGGCTAGTAATTAAACAAACGAAAATTGAAAGGTTTACCAAAAGAGAAAGATACACTTAGGACAGAGTCCTGGAGAACACCTATAGTTCAGGGGAATAATATGGATGATGAGTCTGCAAGAGATAGAGAAAGTGTATTTAGGTGGAAGAAACAGGAGAGAATGGTGCCACAATCCAGGAAAAAAGAGACCATTTAAAAGAAGATGATTGAGAAGGATGAGCACCAAAAAGAATATTAGATTTAGCACTTAAAGAGATACCTGATAACTGAAGCAGCTTCGGCTCACTGATGCAGCTAGAAACCAAGTTTCCTTGGATTAGAAAGTGAGATGAGAGGGAAAGGTGTCAGAAGAGAGAGAAAAGTGAAAGGAGGAGAAAGAAGTGAGAAAGAAGAAAGAATGAAATATGATAAAGAGAGAAAGGGATGGAGTCAAGGGCATACAAGGAACAAGGTTAAGGGCTACCTCACTCTGAGAAATGAGGGCAAAGTAGGAGAGAGTGGGGATGATAAGGAGTCCTGATAATAAGGGGAGAAGTCACTCCTGTCAAATAGTCTTAATTTCTCAGTAAGATATAAGGCAAGGTTCTCAGCTAAGAAAGAAGTGGAAGGCTTGTGGGGAAGGGAGAGGTATAATCTTGAAATGCTTGTGTGGGGAATGAGACAGGGAATCAACTAGGGAGTAATAAAAAAGAGCACCTCACTTCAATGAAAGCTCAGGTAAGTTGGATAATATAAATTTATACTTTATCAGATCAGCATGGTGTGACTTTCTCTAGCTGAATTTAGTAGTGGAACAGAGAAGATTTACAGTGGGAATAAACCAGAGCAGAGATTTGGCAAGGGACAAGTGATGATAGACAAAGGAAACAAGGGATTCAATAGTAGAAGACAATTTAAAGTTTAACTGCATAACTCCAGAGACAATACTGGAAAAGAAGCAAAATGAAATCTGAGCAGGATAAATGGCCTGACAAAGTCCCATTTCTTGACATCATGTATAAAAGGTCTCATATGCTAAAATAAGAAAAAGAAGTTTCAGAGTCACAGGAACATAAGACAATTACTAGTTCCATGAACTATATCTTAAAGCGTACATTTTACAACAACAAGGTCACAAAGTTATTAATAACACATACTTATTTGGTTCTCAAAGGGTATTGTGTAACTCACCCTGACTGCTTTCACTTTGGTTTTCTGCTTTCCTCTTTCTTCCTCTGGATGGCTCTGACTGTTTTTTCTCTGGAGTCTACAAAAAAGTTAACAGAATGCTAAGTTATTTTTATGGGGCAGTTATATCTTAAATGATATGTAATGTTTTAGTACAAAATGTTTCTATTCAGTAACATGATATTTTTACATTTTTTAAAATCCTAATTTGTCATTGCCATTTGCTATTCTAAAATTAATTCTCCATTATAAACAATTAAGATATAAATAAATGTATTTAGACCACCTAAAATAAATTTTTCCTCAGGTAGACCATATGATACAAGAACAAACAAGTCTTCTGCAGTATTAAGACAAGACCCATTTTTATTTGTGGTTTTTTTTTTTTAAAGGACCACTCTTTTTCTCCCCAAAACATTTTTATTCTCTTCCTTTCAATACTTAACCATAAGACAAAATCTTTTATTCATTTAGAACAATTGGAGGATAAAATGCAGCTCTCCTACTGGAAGATTATCACTTGGGCAACATCTGGGACAGAAGAAAATGGATAAAGTGATAAAAATAAATCCTAGCCTTTCTCTTTCTGAGGGGTAAAAGCTGGAGAGCAATATGCCTATCACATTTTCAGTGGGAAAGGACTAAGGAACAATTACCTCAAGTCACAAGATTAACCTAAGAGAAACGGAAAGTGAGGGAAAGATCTTTAGGCACTTCAGATTTCTTCCTGAATCACTGCCCTGTCATGAAAAAGGGGCTAGTAATAGTTCAGTGAAATTATTAACTATCTCATGCAAGGTTACTCAAGATAAGACAGGCTATAATGTAAAGTAATGATAAAAGGTGAATCACTAAAAAAAGGAAAGGGCAAACTATTCCAGCATGCTTGCCAAGAAAACTCCATGGAAAATATTCAAATGATAGAAGATAAGCCCCTCAAATCAGAAGGTATATAACATATTACTGGTGAAGAGTGAAGAACAATCACAAAGAGCTCCAGAAAGAAGCTCTACTGTGGATTTGTCTGGTGATGAAAGGAAAGTCCAAAGTCATAAAGATCAATACTGCTTAGGAACTTGAATTAACCAAAGTTAGCTAGATGTCATCAAACAAGAAATGGAAAGAAGTGAATTAATAACTTAAATGAATGAGAAAAGGTAAATTTAATTCAGGTGATCACTGCACCTACTACTGTGGGCAAGTATCCCTTAGAAGAAATGGAGTACTTCAGATAATAAAAGGGTGAGAAAAATATTAGGGTATAATTTCAGAATTGACAAAATGATATCTGACCAAAGCCAAGCCATACTGTTCAACATCATAGTAAAACAAGCATATGCTCCAATCACTGATGCCAAAGAGGCCAAAGTTGATCAGTTTTTATGAAGACTTACACCTTCTAGAACTAACACCAAAAAAGATCTCACATTCTTCTTGGGTGTTCAGAATGCTAAAGTAGGAATTAAAATATAAGTGGAATAATAGACAGGTTTGACCTTGCACTAAAAAATGAAGCAGGGTATATTAACAGAGTTTTGTCAAGATAACTTGCTGGCCATGCAAACATTCTTTTTCAACAACCAGAAAACCAATTCTACACATAGCCATTATTAGATGCTCAATACTGAAATAAAATTGATTATATATTTTGCAGCTAAAAGTGGAAAATCTAGTTGGTTAAAACAAGACCAAAAACTGATTGGCTCAAATCATAAGCTTTTCATTGCAAAGCTCAAATTTAAACTGAAGAAAGTAGGGAAAACCACCAGATCACTTAGGCATAAAATAACATCTATTACAAATATGAAGTAGAAGTGATGAATAGATTTAAGAAATTAGAACAGGTAGAAGAGTACCTAAAACACTATAGGCAGAGGTCAAAATATTGTACAAGAAGCAGAAGTAAAAAATATTCCAAAGAAAAAACTTAAAAGCAAAATGGCTGTCTGATAAGTTTTATATATAGCTAAGAAAAGGGGGGGGGGGAGTGAAAAGTAAAGGAGAAAGAGAAAAATAAACCCAAGATAATATGTAATTCCAGAAACTAGCAAGAAGACATAGAGATTTTCTTAAGTGATCAATGCAAAGAAATAGAAGAAAATAATAGAATAAGAAAGATGAGAGATTTATTCAAGATAATTAGAGATATCAAAGCAATATTTTGTGCAAAAATAAGCACAATAAAAGACAAAAATAGTAGGGACTTTACAGAAGTAGAGATTAGGAAGAGGTGGCACAAAACTACAAGAAATATCTCAACATCATCAGTAACTCTGATGGTGTAGTTACTGATCTAGAGCTAGACATTTTGGAGAATTAAGACATTAGGAAGCATTGCACAGCTATTTATTTTTCATTGTCACCTTACTAATTTTTAAAAGCTTTACTGTTTCCACTATCTTTAAGGGGTATTTGAAATCAAACGTACTAAGTGGAAATAAGCAATAAGCATTTTCCCAACCTAATTCCATTTATCACAAAATTCTTTAGCATGAGTTCTTAACTTGCTGGGATTAAGATTTCAGAAAGGCCATGAATCTGGATAAGAAAAAAATTAAATCTTTATTTTCACTACTTGTGTTTGTAACAGTAGTTTGGAAACTACTCTGATTTCCATTAAAATCTTATACATTTCAAAATATAGTTCTGAGAAAAATGGTACATAAACTTTATCATAGGGGTTTGACATTTTGATTCACTAGGATGTTTTTTTAAAAAACAAAAAAGTAGGTCAGATTGACCTATTAGAGGGCAATCCAGAAGGGTAGGTATTTCTGTTTAAAGTAACAAATGTCATAAAACGCACCTGCTGTTAGAAGTTGCCTACAAAATAAATTTTAATAAATTTCATAATATTTTCATTGACCTACACTGTGATTTAAAAGATATTTGATTGATTCATTTGACAGTGGTTCCTTAATAATTTAAATTAGTGTCCCATTTCTGACAATTGAAATTTATTCTAAATCATTTTTAAAAAAGAGAAAATAACTAGAAAAACTCAACATCTAAAACAACTTGAAAATGAGTATCTTTCAAATACCCCCCCCATTGGAATGTTTTATTTTTGTGTCTTCAGAATTACATGTTTTTGTTTTTCATTTTTAAAGAAGAACTTAAAATCCTAAATAAAAAGATTAATATATTGAGTATTTTTATATGCCGGGAAGAATATGGCTACAGCAGGGTATGCTTTTTAATAAGTCACAAAATAAAGATGTCCCAAAGGAAAACAAAATATAACACTGGAAATACTGAATTCAAATCTAGCTTTAGATGCTTACTACCTAGCTATATACCAGGCAATTTTATTTAACTTCTCCCTGCTTCAATTTCTCATCTACAAAATGAACATAGCAACAACTACTTTCTGGGATTATTGTATGAATCAAATGAGATAACATTTATAAAGCACTTTGGCAAAACTTTAAAGCAGTATATGAATGCTATTGTTATTATTATCTGACAGACTATTCATAATATAGAAATTTTTTCAGTCTCTCACTCTAATCCCTTATCAATAAGGCTGCAACTTGTCCTAACTTTATATCCTTTGCAATTATGCTATATTTTGCATTCTTCCTATCATATGACTTTGCTGGTCTTTCACCTAAGATCACTATGAAAAACTATAGTGATAACCAGAGCCAGAAGATAACCACCAGTTAAGTACTGAGAAATACAATCCCTTCTTACCAAAGACAGTTTATTACCCAGACTGCAGGGTTTGGAAGTTAATTTACCAGAAGACTAATAATCAGTAAATTGTGTCTATGCTGACAGTTTTGTTAGCAACATGTTTGCTCACTAAATTAAAGGCTTTTTTTTGGTAGCACAAAATGGTAAATCAAAGTGCTAATCTCTTATCAGTCATACCCAAAGGTTGGCTGCTGATCATGAGCAACATGAGGTATATCATATCTATTCAATCACAGCTCAAGGAGATGCTTAAGGCTTAAAATACTTAAAAGTCAGTACTACTCACAGGTAGGACTCAGACATATTTCTTATTATCCCTTCAAGTAATTTGTTTTATAACATAAGCTGCAAGATGCTCTATTAAATAGGTTGATCACTACCATTTATTTAAAAAACTTAATGAGGTTGTAAAATCAATTTGTCATGTATTATACAAAATTATATATTTTTTTCATAACACAAATCATCTCATAATTTAAAATTGGCTATCTTTGCATTCTATCAGTCAGTAATACTTAAAAGAGATATAGAGTATGTTTAAGGAAGACTAGTACCTCTGGGGTGAGGCCTGGTCTCCACTTCTGGTGTCTACCTGATCCACTTAATTCTCACCTGTGACTCCAAAAAGATGTAGCATATACAGCAGCCACACCCCAGTAATCGTTTTGGCAAACAGGCTAAACCAGATTGAGGGTAACCACAGGATCGGGTGACTACCCCAAGTATGTAAAGACTTCCCTTAGTGGAATGGAAAGAGACAATTTGTTCCAGTGGCCATGAAGGCAGATGAAGCAGGTACTGAGGAGCACTTAGAGCTTGATTAGACATTGAAGATGCCACAGTCATCCACTGCATGTCAAGTTATCACCAGTTATCTTGACTCTGTCTTACTACTGGACAGTGGTGTCTCTGGAAGAGAGAGTGAGGCTAACAACTCCGTCCAAATCTGTTTCACTTAAATCCAAATCACAAAACATCACCAGGCCATTTTATCATTTCTACCTATCTCAAAGTCCTGTAGTGATGGGTGAGGGACCAAACAGCAAGGGCTGCACATAGGCATCATCTCACTGGAAGCATCAATGGAATTTGGCAGCCCCTGGGGATCACACTGCTCACCTCCAGGAGTAAGTGATACAAGGATATTCTCAAGGTCTCTCTCAAGAACTTTAAAAGAAAAGTAATTTCAGAAAGTTCATTTTTGGATATACTATGGAAGTTCCAAAAACCAATTTACTAAACTAAAGATCCTTTGGCTAACTATAACCAGATAAGTCTTGTACAATGTAAAGTACAAAAATTAATTTAACTATTAAAAATGTTTTCATTCAGACTTATTAATCTACTTTAAATGAAAAAAATGGGCAAATAATCTATTCAAATTCTCCTCAACTTAATTCATAAGAAATTTTTCACTACTTATTAACTATATTCCCACGAATGAGAAAAATATAAGATTGAGAAAACGAATAGTTGTACAAAACTGTGTTATGCTATTCTAAAGCTAACTACTTTGAAATGAACAGGAAATCATACTTGAACTCTGTTAAATAATTTCCAACAAAAATATTGCATTACTATGCTTCCTGAACAAACCATTGCAAAAAGTTTTCCATAGCCTTACATTTGCTATACCTCTTCAGAAATTTTCAATTATCTTTAATGGCAAATCCTTATTATTTTCTTATCAGAAAGTCTTCCAAAAAGTCTTGTTGTATCTAATGAACTCATAAAAATTATAAGTGACATTTATATATTACTTTAAGTTATCAAAGCACTTAACATAGTTAAAATACTTTCTACATTTTACATTTTAGAAAACAAGCTCAAAGAATTAGATAATGATGGCAGTAAAGAAAAACTGAAGCTAAAACTCATCTTCTTTCAAAGGGGTTGGAGAAGAAAATTTCCAATCTTTTTTTCAAAAGGGTTGAGAAAAATAATAAGAGACTGAATTGAGTGTGGTAGAAGAAAATTTCTTTAACAGCACATTGGTTTAATTGTGTAGTATATAATACAATATTCAACTGCCCATCTTATGTATGGTCCTGCCCTAGGTAGTAGAGAATAGATAAAATTCAAATAAAATATGTTTCTAGCTTTCAAGGGCCTTAACATTCATGTACAGGGTAGGGGATAATATGTCCTACATAGGTTGAAGAAAGCAACCAAGTAAATCCTAGATACTTTTTAATCATAAAAAAAGAAAAATCTAATGCCTCAACTACAACAGAATACTGACCATACTGATCCTCACTCCTATCTTCCTTTTATCCTTATCACTACTATTATTTCTCTTTTTTAAGTCTTGTTCTTCATTCTCATAATTCTAATTCCTCTACAGTATATAATCGATCTGTCCTCTTTACTCCTTTTCTGTTGAACCACTGATCCCTACAATTTAGCATCAAAAGCAATAGCTGGAGCTAGATGATTCCAACTCAAGTTACTGGACAAGTAGAGAAAAAAATGGAGGAAGAGAAATGTGGAATCTCAAGGTAGGAGTAATGGAAAGATGGGAAAAGAGGAGAATATGTTTTGAATGCTTTAAGTTAGAACTCAAAATAAATTTTTTTACAGAAATAATGTCATAGGGGTTCTACAGAACCATTAATATAGAATTATACTGTGTGTGTGTGTGTGTGTGTGTGTGTGTGTGTGTGTGTAGTTTTTATGACCTGAATTTGGAAACTAACCAGAAAATAAAATTAGAATTCCAAACTGACCTTCAAGTAAATTTATCAATCATAATTTATTTTATATACTTGCAACAATCTGAAAGTAATATAATTTTGAAGGCAAAAAAGAAAACAATAATGACTGTACTAAATGCAGGAGATAGAACTAAAGCAAGACATTCCCTGCCTTTCAAGGTCTTTATACTGGTAGAAGAGACAATACACATAAGGAAAAGGAAGGCTATTTCAGTTTGAGAAGACCCTAAAATAATGAATAAAGCCTTAAGGGAGTCAACTCACTTTTCTTTCCATGAAGCATGGTATTATTAATTTGATTCCTGTAATAAGAATAGAAGGGAGAATAGAAAAGAGTTACAAAGGTAGCAGATAACACAAGGAGAAGATAGTGTGGACAGTTGGAAGGTATAGGAAATCTGATATGGGGTCCTGAGAAAAAGTTGGACATGTACACTATTTGCAATTAACCTTTCCTTACAGAGCAACTAATAGAATTCCGAGGAAGAAACAATCATTTTTTTTTAAATTGTAAGACACTTAAAATATAGGTCATAGAATCAGAAATTTAGAGTTCAAAGTAATTTAACATTAAATTAGATGCAAATAGATGAGGAACCTGAACACTCCACATACAGAGATAAAAGTATATTCCAGATACAAAAGAAGGAAAAAAGTGAGTTTTAGCAAGCAAAAACAAATCAATCTTTTCACATAATTTGTTTAATGGGCAATTATAATGTGTTCAAATAAACCATTGCTGATAAAACTGAGAAATGGATAAAGGAAAAGATATTGATACTGCTTAGCATTTGTTCTATATTCAATTAAATTCATCTGTATGAAACTAAGGCCTGATAAAGTTCTATTTAATGAAGCAGAAATGGCATTGAAGAAGATGATGGTAAGGATGGGTCAAGCACATACAGAAAAGATGTACTCTCTCATCTCCAACAATCCTCATTAGAATGACAAAAACATGAGAAGAAAACAGGTAGGTTTTCAAAATACTCTCTCCAACTCTATATAAACAAGATATAGCCTTAAAGCTCTTCTCTAATAAGGAACCTCTCATGCACATGCATCACAAAAGATTCCTTAACAGATTCATACATAAAAGATAACTTTAATAATCATTTAACTCAATCTAGTGAGACATAAAATAAAGAGGTGATATTTAAGGATGTTTGCTCTGAAAGCAATTTTAAATAGAAAAGGGATTCTTTGTAGTAGTGGTCTCCCAACTTTTTTTTTTTTTTGACTAAGAATATCCAGGTAGTAAAACAAAAAACCTGTTAGCATAAGCCAAATAACACAAATATACACCTAGAAGCTACACATACACACCCATTGTGTGAGTAGCATGTATACATATGTATACATACATATACATATGTACAAACCCCAAAATCAGCCAAAGATAAATAATATTTTAAATGAAAATTTTATTTTATTTATTAACAATATAAAAAACTTGCTCTGACCAAAAAGATTATTAATTATAAAATCTTGGTCTAACACTTTGTAAGAATGACTCAAAGACCTTTTAGCTAGCTTACTTACTACTGAAAAAGATACTTCACTTAGATCCAAATAGGTGAGAAACATTATTTACTAGATCTCAATTCTCATTTTTCAATTCCATAAACAAAGTATGCTAAGGTCTAAAAATAATTCAGCAGGTAAATTTCCATCTTCCCCAATGTCTCACAAATGAATTTTTACATTTTCAATAAATAAATTCAAAATTCTTCATTTTGAAGATTTTTAAATAAGTCAGAAAATTCTACTTGTAAGTCATGATGAACAATGACATTTTATGTCACATCATGTCAAATTAAAATGATCTCAAGGCATAATATACATGCAGTGCAAGAGACACTGTTAATGACAGCATATATAAAACCTGTATTTAAAATAATCTTGATACTTTTTTTTTTTTTTTTGGACAACTTTATTGTTGAAATACATAGCTAAGAATAAAGGAATATAAGACCAAAGAGTTACAAAGTATACGTAACCTCACAGGTATCAGATAATTTTATACATCAATTACCATGAAAAAGTAAACTTAAAAAGCCTAAAAATTCATTAAGTACTTGATTTACTTGAGATCAAGGGCAACACTAGATAAGAACATGTGCAACTTTGTAAAAGCTTATGGAGAAAAGATGAAAGTTTACTAAGAATATTTTTTCACAAGAGTGAAAAAGAAACTTAAAGCTTGGCAAGCCTTAAATAAAAAAATTAAACTTCTGAGGCATTTAAAAGATAAACTGGAAGGAGGGAAATATGTTTTAAAAAATAGAAAAGATTTGCAGATTTTTATAGCAAATTATTTCACTGTCAAGGAAAATGGAGTTATCTAAATGTGCTTAAATAAAAGGTTTGCAAAATGCCTTATATATTATTTCATGTGATCATGCAATAACTCTGAGATACATGCTATTATTATGTCCATATGGATAGTGAAGAGACAGATTTTAAGTAACAAGTCTTCCCAAATGTAAGTTACACTCAGTGTACTATGTCATTTATCTGACTCCAAAGACATGATGGAACTGAGAAAAACAAATGAAAGCAAAGTAGGTGGACTTGACCGAAAGGGGAGGAGGGTGGGGGGGAGGGAGACGGAGAGGGAGAGGGAGAGGGAGAGGGAGAGGGAGAAGGGAAAGGGGAGGGGGAGAATCAGCAAGCTGGAGGCAATGCAATTTTATGGCAACTGGGACTCTCAAGATAGTTCATAGATGGAAGGATACTAAAAAGAATGTCACAGGCAGCTATAGTGCAACTCATAAAGGACTAGAGCTGGAGGTAGGTGGACCTGAATTCAAATTCTGCCTTAGACACCTAGCTCAAAGAAAAGGCATGCATTTTGTATTTTTTAAAATATTATTTTATTTTTCATTCAAGCCATTCTCCAATCAATAAATGGTCAAAGGATATGAACAGACAATTTTCAGAGGATGAAATTAAAACTATTTATAGTCATCTGAAAAGGTGCTCCAAATCACTATTGATCAGAGAAATGCAAATCAAGACAACCCTGAGATACCACTTCACACCTGTCAGATTGGCTAAAATGACAGGAAAAGTTAATGATGAATGTTGGAGGGGTTGTGGGAGGGCTGGGACACTGATGCATTGTTGGTGGAGCTGTGAACGGATACAGCCATTCTGGAGAACAATTTGGAGCTATGCTCAAAAAGTTATCAAACTGTGCATACCCTTTGACCCAGCAGCATTTCTATTGGGCTTATATCCCAAAAAAATCATAAAGGAAGGAAAAGGCCCCACATGTGCAAGAATGTTTGTGGCAGCCCTTTTTGTAGTGGCTAGAAACTGGAAATTGAATAGATGCCCTTCAATTGGAGAATGGCTGAATAAATTATGGTATATGAATATTATGGAATATTATTGTTCTGTAAGAAATGACCAGCAAGATGATTTCAGAGAGGCCTGGAGAGACTTACATGAACTGATGCTGAGTGAAATGAGCAGAACCAGGAGATCATTATACACGGCAACAACAGTACTATATGACGATCAATTCTGATGGACATGGCTCTCTTCAACAATGAAATGTTTCAAACCACCTCCAATTGTTCACTGAAGAAAGCCATATACACCCAGAGAGAGGGATGCGAAATGTGGACCACAACATAACATTCTCATGCACCTTGATTGATGTTTGCTTACATTGTGTTTCCTTTATCTGATATATCGTTTGTGTAGATAAGATTTTTCTTGCACAACAATGATAAGTTTGGAAATAGGTATACATATATTCGATTTGCCAATATTTTAACATAATTAACATGTAGTGGATGTCCTGCCATCTAGGGGAGGGGTGGGGAGTTGGGGGGAAAAATTTGTAACGGAAAGCTATGTAAGGGTTATTGTTGAAGAATTACCCACACATATGTTATGCAAATAAAATAAAATTTTAAAAAAATATTATTTCATTTTTCAAAATACATCTAAAATAGTTTTCAACATTTTTGGGGGTAAAACTTTGAATTCCAAATTTTTCTTTCCCCCTCCCTTATGTCCTCTCTCTCCAAGACTGCAAGTAATTCAATACAGGTAAGATATGCACAATTCTTTTAAACATATTTCCCAGTTTGTCATGCTGTGCCCCCCCCCCCCAAAGGCCTGGTCCAGGTCTTCCACCTTCCTTTGCAATTTTCATTAATTCCCTTGAGTTTTTGACCTTGTGTTCTTCCAGATGAATTTTATAGGTGTCCCCCCCCCCCCGCTCTACAAAGTAATTTTTTTTGGTAGTTTAATTGGTATGGAACTGAATTAGATTAATTTAGGTAGAATTTTCATTTTTCCAATTGTTCAGAACTAACTTTATTTGTGTGAAAAGTGTTTTGTAACTGTGTTCATATAGTTCCTGGCTTTGTCTTGGCAGGAAGACTCCCAAATATTTTATATTGCCTACAGTTACTTTAAAAGGAATTTTTCTTCCTATCTCTTACTTTTGGGGTTTGTATGGTAACAAAGAAATATCAAAGATTTATATGGGGTTTATTTTACATCCTGTAATTTTGCTAAAGTTGTTAACTATTTTGAGTAGTTTTTTAGTTGATTTGCAAAGATTTTCCAGGTCCTTTGATTCTTGAATGTGGAATTTGTTAGTCCTGGTAATTCTGATTGTGGCTCTTCAATATATGAACTGTTTCTTTCTGACTGCATACAATACTTTCTCCTTGATCTAATAATTCTGAAATTTAGCTACAATTTTTTTCAGTTTTCATTTTGGGGGCTCTCTCTGGAAGTGGAATTCTTTGGAAATCAGTGGATTCTTTCAGTGACTATTTTACCTTCTGGTTCTAGGATTTCTGGGCAGTTTTTCTTGATGATTTCTTGAAAGATGCTGTCCAGGCTCATTTTTTGAACATGGCCTTCAGGCAGTCCAATAATTCTTACATTGCCACTCTTGGATCTATTTTCCAGATCAGTTCTTTTTCCAATGAAGGTCTTCTAGTTTTATCATTGTTAAAATTTTGTTTGACTGATTCTTAATATCTCATTGAGTCATTTACTTACATTTGTCCAATTCTAATTTCTAATGAATTATTTTCTTCAGTTAGCATGCTTTTACCTCCTTTTGTAGTTGGCCCATTGTATTTTTTTTTTTTTTTTTTAACGCAGAGGCAATTGGGGTTAAGTGACTTGCCCAGGGTCACACAGGTAGGAAGTGTTAAGTGTCTGAGGCCAGATTAGAACTCAGGTCCTCTTGACTTCAGGGCTGGTGCTCTATCCACTGTGACACTTAACTGCCCTACCAAATATATTTTTAAGAAAAAAATTGTTTTCTTCAATTAATTTCTATGCTTCTTTTTCTAAGCTGTTCCTTTTTTTCCCCTCTAAATTTTCATAATTCTCTCATATAACTCTGATTTCTTTCCCCCTTTTTTCTTCCATATCTTTTACTTGATTTTAAAAATCCCTTTTTCCCTAGTTGTGTGACCCTGGAAAAGTCACTTAACCCCAATTGCCTCAGGGAGAAAAAATCCCTTTTGAGGTCTTCCAAGAGAGCTTTTGGAACTTCAGATCAGTTCATAACCCACTTTAAGGATTTACACGTAGGCATTTGGCCTCTTCTGGGTTTGT
The DNA here is from genome assembly GCA_023553655.1 of Myrmecobius fasciatus. Taxonomy (NCBI): domain Eukaryota; kingdom Metazoa; phylum Chordata; class Mammalia; order Dasyuromorphia; family Myrmecobiidae; genus Myrmecobius; species Myrmecobius fasciatus. The sequence goes on along the minus strand of JAJPUD010001482.1, from coordinate 143,851 downwards.
GTTCTGATCTTCCCCATTACCATTGTAGCTTTCAATAATCAGGGCTCTTTTTGCCTCCCCCACCCCCACCCCTCAAAAAAAAACCTTAAGATCCTCCACTAGATTCCCCATGTTGCATCTGCATTGGGCTGTGCTACTTACTCCCTGGCTAAGTAAGACAAACCTTTCCTGAAGTCCTTCCTAGACAGCTTAAGCAGGAAAATTATGTCATTCTGAGTGTTTGTGGGTTCCTCCATTCCAAAATCTTCTCAGAGGCTTGAACTAGCATTTATTCTAAGGATATTGGAGAGAGCTCAGACAAGGTGCTGGCTTTGCTCTACCCCCCAATATGCATTTTCAGTACTAATATTCTACTAATGATGGTTTATGTCTACAATTTATGGAACCCTATTTCTGAAGAACTTTAAGAATCAGCAAACAGGCAATGGAAAGATGTAATTAGAGTAATAAAAAAGTACAACAGATGACAAATGAATAATTACAAGGAAGCAACGTAAATATCATCAACACAAAGTATGACTAAAAAAGATGGACTTCGTTCAAAATCTGTATAACTATAATTACAAAGCACTTCTTAAGGGAAAAAAAAAATGGTTTAAATAGCGAAGGGGAAATTCAGAGCCTCCGGATAGGCCATGCCAGTAAAATAAAAATTTCTAATTTACAGATTTAGTGTTATAGCAAACTACCAAGAAAATATTTTATAGAACTAGACAAAAACAACAAAAACAGTATGCTTAAATTAGATATCAAGATAAACAGTAAATATAAAAATAAAAATGAAGGGTAATGGTTCTAGAATTCAAACTATATTGCAAAGTATTTCGTTAAGAGTATTGTTTTAAGGGGCAGCTAGGTGGCGCAGTGGTTAGAGTACCAGCCCTGAAGTCAGGAGGACCTGAGTTCAAATCTCGTCTCAGGCACTTCCTAGCTGTGTGACCCTGGGCAAGTCACTTAACCCCAATTGCCTCAGCAAAAAGCAAAGAGTATTGTTTTAATGTATAAATTGTTGCCTTGATTCTGGCTCACTTCAATAATTCTTTTTTGATAAACCTAAACAAACAAACAAACAAAAAAAAAATCACCTGTGGAAGATCTTCCTATTTGACAAGAATTGATGGGAAAACTAGAATTTCATCTAGAAAATATTAGCTTTAGCCTAACATCAGCCACCATAACACATACCAAATACATATTTTTAAATCATTAGAAAGGAATGGGATCAGGTAGTTTTTACGGGTACAAATAATAAGAGCATAAATTCTCAAACACAGATAAAATAAGTAATGAGTCTTGTGTTTTGATAAACTCCAAATTACTAGCCAGTGGGGTATGAACTCAGTATTCAACAAAAATTATTGAGAAAAATGGAAAACAATTTGACAGAAACTAGGTATAGACCATTATTTTACACTATATGCTAAGAAAAGCTCTAAACTGGTACATGATTTAAACATAAAGGATGACAGCATAAAAAAATTAGAAGATAATTAGATATTAACTGTCAGATTTATGGATAAAGAAAAAGTTCATGATTAAACATGAAAGGAGTTCACATAAATACATTTGATTACATAAAATTTATAAGTTTTTGTTTGGGGAGGATTCGGGGAAGATGGCAGAGTAGGTCGGTAAATTTCAAGCTTTCTAGAGTTCCCCCAGAAACAGAACAAATTTTGCCTCAGGGCAAAGATAGATTGCTGGAAAAAATCAATAAGGCTTGGGGCAGAACAGGAGTCCTTCTGGTACAACCAAAGAAAATTGGAAGAAAGACCCCAGACCTGGGATTAATTACTGTGAAGTGCAAACCCTTCCAGGCTAGCTCCTCAGAAACACTAAGTGGGGAGCCCTAGGGTTAGCTAGAACTTAAGCAGGAACCACAGAAAGTTTTACCTCCTGGACTGCCTGTAAAATGGGGTGAGGGTGGAAGGTCTGAGTACAGAAAGACGGGGACTTCAACTAATTAGGTTCAGTTGTGCTGCTGAGATGTGACCCTGGAGAAGGAACCAGCACCCATGAGGTCAGAGATAATAGGGCTGAGATGCTTGCTAGAGACTACAGCTCTTGGTTTGGTGTTCCAAGTCAAAGGGGAGAGCTGAAGTGAAGCTAGAGGCACCATCTCCCCACCCCATAATTAGAGGGGCTTAGACTAACACTTCTTAATTAAAAAAAATCATCAAAGAAGACTCCAACCATAGAAAATTACTATGGGAACAGGGAAGACCAAAATTGGAAACTCTCTAGATCAAAGAGAATATTTTGCAATAAACAAGAAAAAGAAATTCAAATACACTGGAGCCACAATTAAAATTATACAAAATTGATCAGCAGCCACAATAAAAGTCCACAGGTCCCGAAATCATATCTATCAATAATCAAAAGAATTAGGCCTGTGGCTAAATACAGCAAAATTATCCATAATAGTGAATGAGAAAAAAAAAGGGCATTCAACAACTGGCAGATTTTAAGGACTTTCTATCAACCAAACCCAAACTCAATAGGAAAATATAACATAAAAGAGCCAATATCAATGATCAATTTGAAGGAACTTAACATGGACAAATTGTTTATATATTTCACACAGAAATGTATACCATATGTTTAAGATCAACATCAGTAAAAGAGTAGCTCAAAAGAATGATTGGAGCAGAGTTAAGGTAAAAATAGTAATTATCTTAAACAAATGAGGAGCAAAGGAAGAATAGACACAGAGACATTAGAGGGGGAATGGATTAAATAAGGAACATTACATATATCATGAAGGGTATAAATAGCATCCTACAAAATCTATAAAGAAATCTAAAAAGAAATAAGGGGGAGAGGAGAGGGAGAGAAAGGGAAAAGAGGAAAAGGGGTGAGGGAGAGAGAGAATATGCATGTGTGTACACATAAATATAACCTTGCTTATTAAAGCCTGCTTGGGAGAGGTAAAGAGGGGATGAAAAGGGAAATAAAGAATAAAGTAAAAAAGGTGCACAGCAGAGAACAAAAGAATAACCTCAAAGGAAATTTTAAAAAAAAAGATGGATACTCATGAATATTAATTTCTACTATTATTTATTTTGAATCCTCCCTAATACTCTGCTAGGCACACAACAATGCTGTTTTATCTTGCTTTATTTTGTTATATATTCTTTTTTTTGTTTTTGTTTTTTCTTATTTTTTAATAAAATAAATTTAAAAAAAAATTTAATTACTGCACAAACCAAACCAATGGAGGTAAAAATTAGAAGGGAAGGGGCAGCTAGGTGGTGCAGTGGACAGAGCACCAGCCATGAAGTCAGGAGGACCTGAGTTCAAGTCTCAGACACTTAATATGTCCTGGCTGTATGACCCTGGACAGGTCACTTAATCCCAATTGCCTCAGGGAGAAAAAATTAGAAGGGAAGCAATATACTAAGGGAATAAAATCTTTAAAACAAGTTTCTCAAATAAATGTCTCACATCTAAAACATGTAGGGAACTGAGTCAAATTTATAAGAATCATTCCCCAATTGATAAATGATCTGAGGATATCAAGAGGTAGTTTTCAGAGGAAGGAATCTAAGTTATCAATAATCACATGAAAAAAGTTACTAATAATTAGATGACACAGCAATATTACTACTAGATATTATACCTATTATACTAGGTCTGTATTTCAAAAAGATAGAAAAGGAACCAAGTGTACAAAAAAAAAAATTTAGCTACAATTTTTGTGGTGGCAAAAAATTGGAAAATAAGGGGCTATCCCCTCAGATTCTTTTGAGGAATAGTTGGACAATTATGATAAAGATATGATTTTTAAAAAAAAAAGACACTACTGTGGCATAGGAAGACTTTTTGAACCGATTCAAAGAGAAGTGAGCAAAACCTGGAGGATAATTTATACTATAACAACAATAGTTTAAAAGGAGCTAAATTCCAGTCCTGAAATCAGGAGGACCTGAATTTAAATCCAACTTCAAGATACTTAATACTTACTAATTGCATGATCCTAGACAAGTCACTCAACCCAAATTACCCAGCAAAAATAAATAAATAAAATTTGTAAAGATAACTTTTAAAAACTTAGGAATTCTAATCAATACAACGGAACCAACCACAGGTTCCAAGGACTCATGATCTAATATGTCATGCTCTTCCAGACAGAGGAGTAAGATTTGAGGAAGAACAGAACACATTTCTGAAGGAGGTTAAAAGGAACATAACTAATGAAAGACTTTTTCCCTGACCATACATATTTGTAATGTATTTTATTTTTCTTGCTTAATAGGTAAAACAGGAAATGGGAGGAAAAAATTATTTAAATTTTAAAAAGATTTGTTCTACTGAAGAGCATTATATAGGGGAAAGAACAAAGACCCTGAGCTCAAATTCCTATGTGACTTAGCTATTCTAGAAAATGAGGAATTTGGTAGCACAGTGTATAAAGGAGAGTGTGAAGTCCAGAAGATTCACCTTTCTGAATTCAAATCTGGTCTTAACAGACTTAAAAGTTGTATGTAGTTTACATTCACTCTGATTATTTCTGTTTTGGATAGAAACCTTGATTTTCCCCTCCCAGATTAGATTTTTTTGTTCTTGTTAATTGACTAGTTAAGAGAGATCCTTCTTTGTCTGACCTCTTACATTAAGCACCCAGAGGCATCTCTAGCAGTCCTAATCTATATTTTGAATCAGGAGCTAGGTAACTCTGGAAGGGACAGTGAGGCTGGCAACTTTGTATAGCCCTCTCTCACTTGGATGTCATGGAATCACTTTCCTGATGGCATGGTCCTCTTTGAGAACGAAAAGACAAATAATAATAATGATAATAATAACAGATGTAAGATTCTGGACAAGTCACTTAATCTGTTTGCCAGTTTCCTTATCTAAAATCTGTGGCTGGCTGGGGTAGGTAGGTGGGGCAGTGGATAGAGCACCAGCCCTGAAGTCAGGAGGACCTGAGTTCAAATCTGGTCTCAGACACTTAACATTCCCTAGCTGTGTGACCCTGGGCAAGTCACTTAACCCCAATTGCCTCAGCAAAAAAATAAAAGTAAAAATAAAATAAAATAAAATCTGTGGCTGGATTTGACTCAGGTATTCCTAAACACTAAATCATCTAGCTACCCCAACCTAGTAATAGACTGTTCTAAACACAGCTTTGTTGTTCAACTCTTCAGGAGTTGTGGACCATAATGATTATGGGGTTTTTCTTGACAAAGATACTGGAGTGGTTTGCCATTCCCTTCTCCAGCTGAGGATGTGGAAACTGAGACAAAGAGTAAATAACTTACCCAAGGTCATACAAGTGGTTAAGGCTGACTTTTAACTTGGGTATTCCTGACTCCAGGCCCAGAGCTCTACCTGCTGTTCCTTCTAGCTTCCTCTAAACATAGTTATGCCTCAGGAATTAAACATATCTTCATCATAAAGTCATACTTGAAGTTTTTCCAGCCAATGCTTATACTTTCTCACTGGCATGGCCTTCCTAAAAACAGGATCACTTCTTCATCAGAACTTGAGTATAACTTTAGTAGAGTTCACAAACCAAGTCATTAATATGAATTATTTTCCTAAAGTAATATTTAGTTTAATGTTAAGTAGACTACCAATAAAAATTACAAAAATTTTTTTGGATGTTTTGGTTTACCACAAAAAGTTCAAAGGACAAAAAAACTTAAGCAAATAAAATTTATCTATAAATCTTCAAAGGACAATTTATAAAGAAAGTTGTCTCAAAATGGTTTCTTCTCATTTGACTATAATAAAACATAAAAACTCTTGAAATTTTAAACTATCAGTTTAATTTACACCCCTTCTTACAACTTATACTTTACTTTCATGTCATTACAGAATTCTGAGTCATCTCTGTATCTCCTTTAATTTTCTCAAAATCACAATTTTAAAACCAAAATCATAAATATGTAAATAAATATCTTCTTAGATTAGCATTAAAGTTAAAATGTGAAATCTCTTATCTAATGACAAAAATGCACATATTTTAGGAAGCATTTGATGTGCTCAATGCCACACTGTAGTTAATAAGCTTGGTTATAATCCATCAAACAGCTTTTATTAAGTGCCACTAACTACCAGGTACTTGTAGTAGAGGCTAGAGATACAAAGATTAAAATGTCCCTGTCCTAAGAGAGTCCATGTTATTTGGGGTGGGTAGGCAGGGAAGATTACAAATGTAAGCATACATACAATACTGACAAATTAACAAAGTTCTTTTGAGTGGGAGGTAGTAAATGCTGGAAAGAGGAAAATACAGGAATAAGCTCTTGAAGAGAAGAGCTGAACTTGAAATTCTAATATGCAGCAGTGAAGAGAAAACAAAGTCCAGACACTGGTGACAGAGTATGCAAAGGCACAGCAAAAATAAGAACAGGTGGGCTGGAATTACAGAATGGGTGAAGGAGTAAAGTATAATAAATCTGATGAGGATAGATCATAGGATCATGCAGGCAGAGTTCAAAGTGACTTCATATGTCTTCTATTCCAATCCCTTATTTTAAAGATGAGAAAAAATAAACCCTAGGATGTTAAGGGATTAGTACAAGGTCATAAATAGGATAAAATTTAAATCCAAATTCTTTATCCAGAATTCTTTTCCACTGTACCATACCAAGTTTAATACTAAACAGAAATAGCAGTATTTGACCTTTAAAGTAAAAGGTAACCACTGGAGTTTACTGAGTAACAGAATGGAATGTGCATATCTATGCTTCAGGAATATCAACTTCAGTAGAATTCTTGACCAAACAAGGGAAAGGATTTCAGGAGATAAAAATGGACAATTCTGATTATATAAAAGTGAAAAGTATTAGGTCAAATAAAATAAGTGCACAAAGGCCTTTTTTTTTTCTCCCAAAGAAGAAAAAAAAATTTTATAGAATAAACCCGATAAAGATTTAATATGCAAGTCACATAGGGGATTGAATCAAACATAAAAGAACAAGAGTCACTTCCCCAAAACATAAATAGTCAAAGACACAGTCAAATTATTCTGGAAAACCATTTGGCACTATTCCCAAAAACTCACTGAAGTGTTATGCCCTTTGAACCAAAGATAACCCTAATAGGCAATACTCCAAAGAGAACAAAGAAAAAGGGAAAAGGCTTACATTTACAAAAAATATTTATTGTAGCACTTTGCTGTAACAAAGAAGTGGAAATCAAGAAGGCACTTATTAACTGAGGAGTAGCTAACAAATTATGTAATGTATTTTTGTGGTATAAGAAATGAGAAAAGGTCCAGGCCAATCCCAATAGTCTTTGGATAAAAAAAAGGCCATCCAGAAAAAGAACCATGGAGACTAAATGTAAATCAGCACACACTATGTTTATTTCTTTTTTCTGTTTTTTTTCCCCCTCTCCCCTTTTGCTCTGATTTTTCTCTAACATGATTGATAAAGCAATGAATGTTAAAAATAAACAGATAGGGGGCAGCTAGGTGGCTCAGTGGATAGAGCACCAGCCCTGAAGTCAGGAAAACCTGAGTTCAAATCTGGTCTCAGACACTTAACATTCCCTAGCTGTGTGACCCTGGGCAAGTCACTTAACCCCAATTGCCTCAGCAAAAAGCAAAAAAATAAAAAAAATAAAAATAAACAGATAAAAGAGGATGACACCAACAGAAAACAAACAAAAAAGAGAAAAGGAACAGTTTCAGAGAAACCTTGCAAATAAACTAAGCTATATATAACAGAAACTCAAGATTTCATATATAATACTCTATTTTTCATCAAATATAGAAATCATTCTATTTACAAAGTTTGTAATTCTACCAAAGAATCTTTATTCCCATACTCTCTAATGTTTTTAATAGGAATGGGTGTTAGATTTTATCAAATGCCTTTTCTGCATCTATTGAGATAATCATATGATTTTTGTTAGTTTGGTTACTGATATAGTCTATGCTAATAATTTTCCCAATACTGAACCAGCCCTGCATTCTTGGTATAAATCCTGCTCAGTCATGATATGTTATCCTGGGATTGACTTTCTGTAATCTCTATCAAAAAATCTTTTTAAAAGGAATGTCATTTTGGTAGCTCCATGGCTGAGTAATTTTTTTAGTATCCCATAGTGACCATAACATTAAACACTGGCAAGTGCTATTTTTTTTAATGAAGCACTTAACCAGATTTTTAAAAATCTAATTTAGATTTTGCGATTGTTTTGAAAAGTAAAATGTTTTCATTTTTCTGGAAAGTATCATGATGCAATTGAAAGAGCACTGGATTTTCCAATCCTAACTCTAACACTTACTGTTTGACTTTAGGCAAATATCTGCAATCTTTCTATACCCATTTCATCTGTAAAATGAAAAGATGGAGGGGCAGCTAGGTGGCACAGTGGATAGAGCACCAGCCCTGAAGTCAGGAAGACCTGAGTTCAAATTTGGTTTCAGACACATAACATTCCCTAGCTGTGTGACCCTGGGCAAGTCACTTAACCTCAATTGCCTCAGCAAAAAGCAAAAAAAAAAAAAAAAAAAGAAAAGATGGAACCAGATGAACACTAAACCTTTCACTACCTGCTTTCAAAACCACACCAACAACAAATCTTCTTACTAAACACAAGTGACAAAAAGAATTTATTTAAATTTCATATCATGGGAAATTTAAGTGAGAAAAGATAGAAAAAAGAAGAAATAACAAAGAAAAACAATAGACAGAGATACCAAGAGAAAGATCAGGGCAATTGCTATATGCTACATATAACATCAAAAAGATTTTGAGACTTACTAGTATGCTGTTGCTAAACCATTTTTGCAACAATAGGCACAAAATGGTGATTTAATCTCTTGCTCAAAAGATGGGGCCAAAAAAAAAAAAAAAATCAAAACTAAAAGTCCATTATTTATTTTTTTAAAAATCTTCCAAATTATGGATCTATGCTCAAAAAGTTATCAAACTGTGCATACCCTTTGACCCAGCAGCATTTCTATTGGGCTTATATCCCAAAGAAATCATAAAGAAAGGAAAAGGCCCCACATGTGCAAGAATGTTTGTGGCAGCCCTTTTTGTAGTGGCTAGAAACTGGAAATTGAATAGATGCCCTTCAATTGGAGAATGGCTGAATAAATTATGGTATATGAATATTATTGTTCTGTAAGAAATGACCAGCAAGATGATTTCAGAGAGGCCTGGAGAGACTTACATGAACTGATGCTGAGTGAAATGAGCAGAACCAGGAGATCATTATACATGGCAACAACAGTACTATATGACGATCAATTCTGATGGACATGGCTCTCTTCAACAATGAAATGTTTCAAACCACCTCCAATTGTTCACTGAAGAAAGCCATATACACCGAGAGAGAGGGATGCGAAATGTGGACCACAACATAACATTCTCATACTCCTTGATTGATGTTTGCTTACATTGTGTTTCCTTTATCTGATATATCGTTTATGTAGATAAGATTTTCCTTGCACAACAATGATAAGTTTGGCAATATGTATACATATATTCGATTTGCCAATATTTTAACATAATTAACATGTAGTGGATATCCTGCCATCTAGGGGAGGGGTGGGGAAGTTGGGGGGAAAAATTTGTAACGGAAAGCTATGTAAGGGTTATTGTTGAAGAATTACCCACACATATGTTATGCAAATAAAATAAAATTAAAAAAAAATCTTCCAAATTAGTAACCCCAAGGTCAGCTACATTAGTCTTTTGTCCTTTCGTAAATAAGAATAATTTATTAGTAGTACAGTAATTACTCATATCCAATAACCATACTAAAATTGTTTTAAAAATTACCCATTAAGTATGCTAATCATACCTTCTCTTAAATAATATGACAAATTTTAGTCAGCATATTGATAGATCATTTGCTAAATTATTCACAGAATAATTTTAGAGCTTCAATATAGTTCAATCCTTTTACTATTTGAGGGTGGCAATGTTTAAGAAAGTAAGGAAAGTGAAGTAAAGCCTAGAATGTTTACATAATCTGCCTATGATCACACAGTAACAGGACTAGGACACCAACACAACCAATCACAAGCATTTATTAAGAATTTACACCAAGTGCCATGCATAGAGCTAAGTGCAGGGGAATACAAAGAAAGACAATTAACAGTTACTCTCAAGGGGATATCATGAGGGAGACCAAATGCAAATAGTATGAATATACAAGATATATACTGGACAAACTGGAGATTTCTTTTCTCTCTCTCTCTTTCTCTCTTTCTCTCTCTCTTTCTCTCTTTCTTTCTTTCTTTCTTTCTTTCTTTCTTTCTTTCTTTCTTTCT
>JAJPUD010001482.1:0-133601 GCA_023553655.1 Myrmecobius fasciatus | reverse complement strand
TCTTTCTTTCTTTCTTTCTTTCTTTCTTTCTTTCTTTCTTTCTTTCTTTCTTTCTCTCTCTCTTTCTTTTTCTTTCTCTCTCTCTCTCTCTTTCCTGAGTCAATTGGGGTTAAGTGACTTGCCCAGGATCACACAACTAGGAAGTATTAAGTGTCAGAATCCAGATTTGAACTCAGGTCCTCCTGACTTCAGAGCTGGTGCTCTACCCACTGCACCACCTAGCTGCCCCCAAACTGGAGATTTCTAGACACTTAGACACAATTCTACAATAAAGAAGGACTTAAAATTTTTCTAAGATATTACTCACTTTCGCTTCCTATCCTTCTCCAATCTTGATTTAAATAACTATCATTCTGATATCTGATAGAATATAAACTTATTTTCTCATAAACTATCATCTGAATTACTGTTAATTCTAAAATAATGATGAATGGATAAAGCATTAATATAGCTCTTTTTATATAAATTAATGCTAGTGAAAAATATCTAATAATTTAAATGTAAGTTTTTTATTATAGGAAATAAAGTGATAGATAGAATAATGTAATTCAAGGCTTTCTTTTCTTTATTACACCTAGGATTTTATTACCATTATTATCAGCAGTAACAAAATTGTTTAGGGATCATAAGAACCAAAGCTAAGAAAATACGTATTAAAAGTCTGTTTTCTTACAGAATATATACTTTTTTTTTCAAAAAAGGAAAAAGGCAAGATCAAAAAAAACAAAGATTGTAAGACAGCTTAATTAAGCCTTCTGATTTGTTCCTATGTAATAAGCAGTAAGAGGTGTGTGTAAAGTAAGACTCATCAGATTCATCAAGTTAAAAATCACTTATTTAAATAAATAATAAAAAATATGTTTTTTAAGTGTGGTGGTAACTGGTGGTAATAACAATTTGAAAGACCCAAGAGATTTAAATATGATGGAACTAGATATATCATATGTTTAAAGAAGCAAAAAAATAACTATATCCATCCTAAGCTATATATTGATTATCACTTATTTGAGGACATTGGAAAAGGAAGATACCAAAAGTAAGGAGAAATTGGCATAGGCTGAAATAAACTGAAAAATCATAAACTCCAAAAAAGATAAATACTAGTCTAGTCAAAATCAAATTATCATCTCAAATAATCCTTTTTTATACATTTTCTTCCTAAGAATACTACTCCAAAAAAAAAAAAAAAAATCCTAAAGTCCTGTAAAATTACGCTTAAAAGGTATCAGTACTAGAGACTGTTACAATGACCTCTTATAATTAGCTCATTAAACACTGTCATTTATTTTTCTTTGGTCTTCTGAAAAGGAAAAATAAAAATATAGCCTTTTTACTATCTTCAAATGAAACAAAGCACAAAGGCTTGAAAATGCTTTATGCATACGTGTTATCAGTAATGAAAGGTCACAAAGCCCAAAGAGATAAGTCACATTTAGTTTAGGTTTGATTAAAATGAGGACCTATGAAGGATTTAAAACAGAAAACAACCTTTATTAAATAGTTAAAATTGAGGAAACTAAGATCTAGAGAAATTAATTCCCTGGTCCAAAGCAAACCAAATCAGATCAGGCTACCTAGATGGTGCAGTAGATAGAATGCCATGCCTGGAGTCAGGAAGACTTACCTTCTTGAATTCAAATCTGGCTTCACACAATTAGTAGCTGTGTGACCCTCAAGCAAGCCACTTCACCCTCACTTCACCCCATTTCTCAAATGAGCTAGAGATGGAAATGGAACTCTAATATCTTTGCCAAGAAAACCCCAAATGAGGTCATGAAGAATCAGACATAATTTAAATACCTGAAAAACAAGCTAGTCGGAGGGAGGACCAATGTTCTCTTAATCCCAATCCAGAGTTCCCTATCTCCATTTCTTTACTTTCTGTGGACAATTTGATAAGCTGAGACTGACATCTTTGCCTTTAATAATGTATACTGACTAAGGGCCATCTCTAGGTGTCCGGATCTCTAAAGGAGAAAGTGAGACCAGTGATAGCCCTCCCTCACTTAAATCTAAGTCATTTGAAAGTCAATGGCATTACTTCGCTATTGTCACAGCCCTCTTTGGCAAAGGATTAGACAGCAAAATAAAATTGAACCACTATGATGAATATATTAAAATTTAGATTTTAAGTCCTACTTTACTGTAATCATACTATTCCAAAACTTTCATACTTCAAATACCTCTATTTTTACAGATATTGATACTCCCACCAATACTCGTCACAATCTCTTAGTTGTCTCTTAGCTTGGCCCCTGAAAAATCATCCTCTAGTCAATTAAGTTCTCCTTTCTCTTTTTGGTCGGCTCCTTGGACCACTTCTCTCACCATAATAACACAGCTAAGAATTAACTATAGCTACAGAGTTAAAATGAACTAAGTCAATCTTCTGAAAATCAAATTCCCTTACTTCTAATAAAGTAGAATTCTTTAAAAGTTACTTTTTCAATCACTGGTGTCAAACTCAAACAGAAACAAGGGGCCACTAAACACTATATAAAGATTCCTTGCAGGTTACATGTTGACTTAATTTTTAAGTATAATATTTTCAATAGTTTATTGCTAAATTTTATTGCATTGCTAAATATTTCTCTATTACAATTTAATCTGGTTTGTGCTACACTACTATTTCCTCAATATTAAGAGTTATGTTTATGAATAACTTGATATTGATTGAATCAGTACAGAGAAAGGAAAGACCATCCAAATTAGAGTAAGACCACAAAAGAGATTTTGAGAAAAAATGAAGGCAAAGAGGTAAAAATAAATTTGTAGAATAGATGGATGTATATACATTTTGTAATTATATTCTTATATGATATAATCCTACTATATTGACTAAACCAAGATCTTTTATATTTGACACATACACAAATACAGGAAAAAAATGTTTCTCTAGTTCATTTCTAATGTAATTTAAATTTATACTTTAAAAAATTACTTAATTTAATGGATTCTTTTAAATTTCAAGTAAGTTTAGAAGGGAAGAAAGGATATTCACACCTATCACTCTTTTATCCATCAAATTAACCTCATTAAATAGCAAGTTATACTATACAAGCGAAATGACCAATAAATATACACTGAAAGAATAAGTGATTTGAAAAGTGGAGGTTAAATAAAGTAGAAGGCAACTTGATAATAAAGAACATATTGAAGGATAAATGGAGATTTGGAACTTAAGAGTACTGGACAGCCAATGGAAGGGACATCATGAGAGGTAAAAGGTTACAATGGCAACTTCATTTATTCAAAATCTTGTTATTGTTTAGTTCAGTCATGTCAAACTCTTCATGACATCATCTGGGGTTTTCTTGGCAAAGATACTGGAATGAATTGTTACATTTCCTTCTCCAGTCTGACAGAAAAGAGAATTAAGTCGACCAGAATTAAGTGACTACCCAGGATCACATGGTTATTAAGAATTGAGGCTAGATAAGAGCTCAGATCTTGGCCTATTCTTCTATTGACTGAAGGGGGGAGGGGGGAAGAGCCACAGAGATATACGGGAGGAATGATCAGGCATTCAAAGTCTTTTTGAGAGCTAATCCTGAGCCCAAACAAGGGGGGATAAACTTGTTCTCCTACACCTAAAATAAATGAACCACTAGCTCCTATGTCACAGACTAGTATTATTGTTTAGCCGCACAATTAAATAGACTCTTGTGGACCACCCTGAAAACTAACTCAACTCTAATACTGTTATAAAGGAAAAAAAATTATTTAATTAAAAAAAAATTTAAGTGTAACTCAATTAAGTTCAGGATTGCCCACAAATATAATTTTGATATCATTGTTAATGAAGAGGCTGTATTCCATTAACACTCCTTTGGAAAAAAAAATTCACAATTAGAAGTAGAAATAATATAAAAGGCATTACTGCTGATCAGCCATGTCCAACTTTTTGTAACCCCAAATGGGGTTTGTCAATTTATCTTTAACTTCTCCAGCTCACTTGACAGATGAGGAAACTGAGGCAAAGTTAAGTAACTTGCCCAGTAACATCTATAGCATATATCTGAATTAGGAGCTGAACTCAGATTTTCCTAATTCCAGGCACAATGTTCCATCCACTGTGCCACCTAGCTATCTCTAAAAGGCATAGTGACACATTTTAGAGCATCTGATAAGGAGACTTTCAGATATTAAGATTATTAAATGTTAACCCTAAAACCCACTGAAAATAATGGATCATCTAAGTACTACTAAATATCTTAGGGTAAAAGTGAAGAAAGTTTAGAGGACAGTTCACCTTAAAGGAGACAGGTTACAGAGCATTGAAAATGTTTAAATGTTTTCTTCTTTGAAAAGGTCCTCTACAAGAGATGCCACTTCTCTTCCCACTCTTACAATCCAGTTTCTGACTTCACTGTTGCACCGAAAGTGTTTTCCACAGTTATCAATGATCTTTTTTGTCAAATTCAAAGTCCTTTTCTCAATTTTTATTTTTCTTGACCTCTCTGCAGTCAATGACACTCTTGATCAGCCTCTTCTTGATAATGCTCTTCTCTCTAGGTTTTCAGAACACTCTTTCCTGGTTTTCCCCTATCAAGAATCCTCCTCAGTCTCTTTTGCTCAATTCTCATCCAGGTAACACTCCTTAACCACTGATGTCACTTAGGGTTCTGTCTTGGGCCTTCTTCTCCTACTATTTTACTTCATTTGATTGATTTCCTCAGGTCCCATAGGTTTCAATGCTGGTGATTCTCAAAACCTGCATAACCTGTCCTAACCTCTTTGTTGCCTTGTATCTTTTCAAACATCTCAAACTGGAAATCCAGTATATTCCAAACTGAACTTATCTTTCATCGTAAATCCTCATTTCCTATCTTCCCCTTTCCAGTGAAGTATACTACCATTTTCCTATTCTCCCCCAGACTTGAAATCTTGCATCACATCCTTGATTCACTCTCCACAACACCTCTGCTCCCTTTCCAATCTATTGCCAAGAACAGCTGATTTCACCTTTTTGATCTCTCTCACATATTACCCTCTCTTCTCCTCTGACACTGTCACCACTCTGGTGATGGCCCACATCAACTCAAGCTGAACTATTACAACAGCCTAGCTAGTAAATCTGCCTTCCTCAAATCTCTTCCCCACTCCAATTCATCTTCCTTGTCTTCCACAGGTGCAACTATGTCATTTCCCTACTCAAAAAACTTGAGTGACTCCTATTACATTCAGGATCAAATACAAAAATCTTTTGATGTTCAAAGCTCTTCATAATCTATCCTACCTCCATCTTTCCACCTTCTTATACCAGTGACATTGGCCTTGTTGTTCCAGAAACAAAGCACTCTCTCCTTCTCAGCTCTGGGCATTTTCTCTGCCTCTCTCTCATATCTGGATCCAGAATGTTCTCCGTCTTCAACTCCACCTACTTGTTTTCCCATCTTATGTCAAGTAAAACCCTAATCCCTTTTAATCCTAGTGCTTTTCCTCAGTTAATTATTTACTATTTATCTCACATAGATCTGATTTGTGGATATTTATTTTTGTGTTCTCTTCCCCATTAGACTAAGATGCCAAGGATGGTCTTTTGCTTCTTTTTGTATCCCCAGTGCTTAGCACAGTGCCTGGTATACAGCAAATGCTTAAAGCTTTCAGACAGACTAAAAGGAGGACTCAGCAAGTAGGCAGATGTAAGGTCTGATTAATATGGGCCACAGGCTCCTCCTACTACTAGCAGCATCTTACACAAGGTTTTGAATAACTTTAATCACTTTCCCCAGAAGAATAGCAAATATACAAATATTTCTGCACACATCTTTGACATTTTTAGGGAGTGGAGGGGAGTGAGGGATAGGGAGTAGTGGCAGGCTTTGGGAAGGGAGAGGACTTATTTCCTAGGTAATTTCATTTTTTTTTTAATAGGGAAAGAAATAATAATGAATCAATTCTTAGGACAAATTTATGAAAAAGCATTCATTTCCATAATATTTCTCAAGGCAGGAAGTTAATTCAAGGTTATTATCTGATTCATCAAGTACATACAAAAGTTTTAAATACTAACAGGACTGCCACAATTTTAAACTGCATCGCATAAAGAAAGGGTCACATCACTTTAACCTAATAAAATTATGTGGCAGAAGGCATTCTACCAATCAAGAAACCATGCTTTATATTTTAAATACATACTAAATTCAAGTCATTCTTGGAAATCTTCTAAAGAGAACAATTTTTTTCTTATAAAAGTAAAGGCTCATAAATGAGCCCTAAATGCTGAAAGCTATTACAATTACTTGGAAATAAGGAGAAGCCCACAAAACAACATGGAAAAAAAGACAATAGTATTATAAGTCACTTACATCTTTATTTACTAATATTTTCCAATAAAACCCAAATACGAATATCTGCTTAAATGACAAGAAATTAAACACCATATCTGAAATAAGCCTCACTGGTCCTGACCAAACAAATGATTATAAAATAGGAAGGTATGTGAATTTACCAAGTATATCTAATACTATGGAATATCAAGAAGTGCCCAAACTTCTAGAATTAATACCACAACTTCATGAGTAACTATTTTAGCTAAACCTAAACCTAAAAATAACTGAGGCCCTATTTCATACCAAATTAATATAAAAATCTAATCTGTAGTAACTAGTTTCAACAGGACCTGCTAAAGCTTACCTCAAGGGAACCTAGTGCAGATAATGTCCCATTGACTTGTACAGTGTCCTTTCAGCTGCCTGCCAGTTGTCTCTGTGGAAGGGAAAGCCTGATGAGTCAGAGCCCTATGCCACACTCCTCTGGAGTCTGAAGATGCCTGTATATATTACTCCACAAAATGATCCAAGTAACAGAAGATCAGATGCTTATGAATGCCACACAGATGAAGACAGCTTTTTCAGTACTCTCTATCCACTAAAGGCCAAAACTAAATCTATAGTTACTGAGTGCTGAAAAAAGCCTTTTGATATTCAATGTCATCACAACATAGCTACACTAACACAAGAAAAACAAAGATGGGAATAGATCAAAGTCAGAAGGCAGTTACACTGAAAGGGAAAAATATAAAATGAATTAACTCTTAAATGAAAGACTGCTAAATATTGCCTTAACATCTAGTGACACAAAACTGCAAAGGATCAATCAACCAAAACTGAAAATGTACGATCATCTATGTAAGAATATCTCAAAACTTTTCAACACAAATGTTTTTAAAAGATTCTATTAAGCTCAAAATTGATCAATACTCCAACTCCCAATATGTGTCTATTTAATACATGTCTTTATGAGTGAAGGAAGAGAAATTCTTTAAATTTTTAATTATATAAAAGAATGAACACCAATATCAAAATCTAAAAAAGAGGAATATCTGTATCCCACAAAGAGAAGCATGCATGCAGGCATGCAGACACAAGAAACAAATAGTTCAAGATGAAACTAAGAAGTGTAAGAATAAATATAAAGAAGAAATGTTGATAAATACTCAATGTTACTTGAAAAATCACCTTAACATGATAAAATTATTGCTAACTAATAATTTCTAATTCCAAGACAAAGACCATTTTATATATCCAATATTCAAGGTCACTTTCCCAGCTATCTAGGTAATAATTTCTTTTAACTGCCAACATTACTACAATTTGTGGAGAAGAATAAATTGTCCTCTTTATATTATATTTTATTTCAATGAACTTTAAATATTAAACTTTAGGACAAATAATAAATGAAAAGAAAAATATCTACTTAGCAAAGATGATGCCGGCTTTTAAAAGAATTACACATAATTACATACCTCTGATTCTTTATCACTTAGAGATCCCAAGCTTCCAAAACTGTGATTAGAACTTTCATTGTTTGTTGAAGCCTGTTAAAAATAAAGAAAACACTTAAGTGAAAAACTAGTTTTTAAAAAAAGCCTAATCATAGGTAAGCAAAATGTGTTAAATTTGGTTATATGTATTCAAATAATAAACTAAAAATAAAACTTCCATTCATTTAAATTCTCAGGTACTATATAATACCTCATTTTTTTCCTTTTCAGAGGAATGGGTATCATGCTGAATAGAAATCAAAAGACAAGTTATAAAAATCACTTTAAAATGCCATATTAAACTGAAAACAGACTCATTTTCAAATTCAAATTATATGACAAACTGTAAAAACAAAACAAAACAAAAAACCGTTTATTGAAAAAGAACTTAACAGAATGTCCACAAGTGTTCCTAAAGGTTTTAGTCAAGCAACAAAATGATACAGCTAATTCCTACTATAAATAATCTGAGCTGGGATAAGAAGAATGAAGACAATGGAAATTATTCTCAGTCAGGATTCAGTTATTTATACAGATTAGGGCAGCAGATGAACCCAAAGACATAAAACCAAAAAAAATTTTAAAGAGAAATGTAATGCAAGCAAATTCCAGGACCTCAGACTAAAGCAGAAAGAAGAAAGCATGATTAAGACCAAGGACAAGGGTCACATTGGTAGCTGAACAGAACAGTGGAATATTTATAAAATACATTCAATGAATACCAATTGAACAAATACATAGTCAAAGAGAAGACAGTAAGGGGAAACAGATTTTAAAGTTAATATAATTTCAGCCTTGAGTCAGAGCAGCTCATTCTGAAGACAAAAAGAACCTTCTTTCCTAGGGATCAAGGGGAACCAAGAGGGTAAAGGAGGAAAAAAAAAGAGTAAGTGAAAGCTGAACTGAAATTAAATCAACTCAAACTAAGGCTTTGTAGAAAAATAACCTCTTCCATTTATGTTTTTTTGTTAGGGGAGAGAGACCATCTGTTCTGGTGTAAGAAGTCTGGTAGATAAAAGAATGGGACTGAGGACTAACCTAAGGAGATAAAATAAAGAAATAACAATATTCTTTTTTTTTTAATTAAAGCTTTTTATTTGTAAAACATATGCATGGGTAATTTTTTATCATGGACCTTTGCAAAGCTTTCTGTTACAAATTTTTCCCTCCTTCCCCTCACTCCCTCCCCTGGATGGCAGGAAATCTAATACATGTTAATTATGTTAAAATACTTGACAAACAGAATGTGTATACATATTTATACAGTTATCTTGCTGTACAAGAAAAATCGGATCTACAAGAAAAAAAAATCTGAGAAGGGAAACATAATTCAAGCAAACATCAACAGAGAGCATGAAAATGCTATGTTGTGGTCCACCCTCGGATTCCATAGGCTTCTCCCTGGGTATATATGGCTTTCTTCATTACTGAACAACTGGAACTGGTTTGAAACATCTCATTGTTGAAGAGAACCATGTCCATCAGAACTGATCATCGTTTAATCTTGTTGTTGCTGTGTATATTAATCTCCTGGTTCTGCTCATTTCACTTAACATCAGTTCATGCAAGTCTCTCCAGGCCTCTCTGAAATCATCCTGCTGGTCGTTTCTTACAGAACAATAATATTCCATAACATTCACATACCATAATTTGTTCAGCCATTCTCCAATTGATGGGCATCCTTTCAGTTTCCAGTTTCTAGCCACTACAAAAAGGGCTGCCACAAACATTCTTGCACATGTGGGTCCCTTTCCTTCCTTAAAGATCTCTTTGGGATGTAAGTCCAGTAGAAATACTGCTGGGTCAAAGGGTATGCACAGTTTGATAATGGCAATATTCTTTAAACTATCCTTATCTTTGAAAGCCCTCACCAATGGAATATTCTTGCTCACTAACAACTGATTTATGTGAACTAGTGTCTTTAAAATGATATTCGGGGGGGGGGGGGGAGAGAGTCTGATTTGGTAATCAAGCTTCTTAATAAAAGTTCCTTTAATTAAACCAATTGATGGATAAAGCAACACCTTTTTACTGGAAAGATTCAAGAAAACATCTAATTCTTATAATTCATAATTTAGTGAAGACAGCTAAGCTAAGCTTGTCCATTTTCTTCATATTTTATAAGTTCTATTATAACTCCCTATAGATAGAATGACTATGACTTTTTTATTTTTTAGCCTATGCTCAAATGGAAAGTATCTTCACCTTCCTGATTTTAGTTTCTACTCTGCACATTCTCCATCTTCATTATAATATTTTAGAGGGTAAGGTAAATCTCAACATACTATGAAACTTTGTACAAGGGTCTGATAATGCTATTATGTTTCATTTTGTTTCTGATACAGTTCTCTACCAAAATCCTTCTTCAATACCTCACTATGTTATGGAGATTGCATTGGGTTTTTGATGCCTAATCTAATTTTTCCACAGGATATTTTGGACTCCAGATACATTTTGTAATATATTATTTTTTTAACTTCAAAAATATTTAATTTTCCCCTAAGTACTTATAAAAACAATTTTTAATATTAATTTTTTAAACTGAGTTTCACAATGCATTGTTGGTGGAATGGTGAATTGATCAAGCCATACTAGAGAGCAATTTGATCCCACAGTGTCACTACTGGGTCTGTATCCCAAAGAAATCATAAAAGAGGGAAGAAGACCTACATGTACAAAAATGTAGGAGCTCTTTTTGTGGTGACAAGGATTGGAAATTGAATGCATGCCCATTAGTTGGGGAATAGCTAAATAAGCTATGGTATATGAATGCAATGGAATATTATTCTGTAAGAAAGGATGAGCAGACTGATCGCAGTCTGAAAAGACATACATGACCTGATGCTGTGAGTGAAATGAGAAGAATCAGAACACTGTACATAATAATAGCAAGATTATGTGATCGTCAACTATGACTTATAGTTCTTCTCAGTAATACAGTGATCCAAGACAATTCAATAGACTTGGGATAGAAAATGCCATCTGCTTCCAAAGAGAGAACTATGAAGATGAATTGAAGCATTCTATTTTCACTTTTCTTCCCCTTCCGTTCTGATTTTTTTTTCATATGATTAATATGAAAATGTTTAAAATAATTATACATATATAACCTGTATCAGATTGTTTGCTGTTTGGGGGCGAGGGTAAAGGAGGGAAAAAAATTTTTTTGGAACTCCAAATCTTAAAAAAAAAAAAAAAATACTGAAAACTATCTTTACATGGAATTGGAAAAATAAAATACTATTGAATTTTTTTTCAAAAACTGAGTTCCAAATTCTCTTCCCCCCAATTTGCAGAGGGTAAGCAATTTGATATAAGGTATACATGCACAATCATGCAAAACATGTTTTCTCATCTGTCACATTATGAAAAAAAGGCACAAAGAAACACATGAAAACAATAAAGTGAAAAATAGTTATGTTTTGATCTTATGTACCATCTAAATGCATTTATATATTTAAATTTATATAAAATGGGACTATGAGCAAAGATAGCTATCTCAACTTTGTATATACTCATAGCAATAAATATTTTATTCATATTAGAGGTGCTTAATAAAAAAAAATGGGGGGGGGCAAATGGGGACAAGGGAGAGTAGCTAGATGGTCCAGTAGATAGAATGTGAGGCGTAGAATCGGGAAGACTTGTCTTCCTGACTTCAAAATGGGCCTCAGACATTTACTAGCTGTGTGACCCTGTTTGCCTCAATTTTCTCATCTATAAAATGAGCTGGAGAAAAAAAATGGAAAATCACTCCAGTGTCTTTACCAAGAAAAACCCAAACAGAGTCACAAAGAGTAAGACATAACTGAAAAATAACTAACCAACAATAAAATAAATGTTTAACTGCATATAAAATAAACATCTGCTCTGTTGGTCCATTACACACGAGGACTTTGCCAGAACATTACTAGAATTGGTATTATCTAGTCTTATAGGTACTTGTTTTATTGTAAATGGCCCAAATGTATCTACTTCATACCACTTGAACTTTGCCTTAGCCAATTAACCAGCAACCCATACTTTTCTAAAGCTAGTCAGGCTGGTTTCTAATGTGCAAGTCTCCCAGGGCTAGACACATTTCCTTGCATCTCATTAAGCTGTAATACTCTAAAGAAAAGTAGACAAACAACTGACTACCTTAACTGGGTTTTTTTTTTGGAAAAAATTAAGGGACTAATAGGAATAACAGTAGCAGTGGTAACCAAGAAGTAACCCTGAAGTCTACACTTGTCTCTTGATATTTTAACATATGTCATACAATAGCAACGGACCACTCAGTCTCTCATAAAAGTATTAGAGTTTAGCTCAGTTATAGGAATCCAAGTGTTAATGGGAAACTGTGAAAAAAAAAAATAAAATGGACTTGGCTCTTCTCAACAATGCAGTGAGATTCAAGGCAATTTCAATAGACTTGAGATGGAAAATGCCCATCACACCCAGAGAGAGAACTATGTATTGAAGCACAGTATTTTTATCTTTTTGTTTATTTTGCTTTTTTCTTTCTTATGACTTTTTTCCTCCTTTTGGTCTGATTTTTCTTGTGCAACATGACAAATATAGAAATATGTTTAAAAGGATACCACATATTTAAACTATCAGATTGCTTGCTGTCTTGGGGAGGGGGCAGTAAGGGATGAAGGAAGAAAAATCTGAAACATGAAGTTTTACAAAAATGATTGCTGAAAACTATCTTTACATGTATTTGGAGGAAAAAAGTATCAAGGGGAAAAAAAGTATAAGTACACAGATAAGCTCCAAAATTACAACAAAAAAGTAAACAAGTATATGTGAGTATGTAACAAGAGGCAGGCTAGGGATGTATTACATAAACAGTTCTTTATGTGTGGTTTAAAAACCCTTGAGGATCACATAAGACCCTTTCAGTGAATCCATGAAGTCAAAAACTTTTTTTAAATAATATGACTAATATATATATATATATATATTTGCTTTTTGCTGAGGCAATTGAGGTTAAGTGACTTGCCCAGGGTCACACAGCTAGGGAATGTTAAGTGTCTGAGACCAGATTTGAACTCAGGTCTTCCTGACTTCAGGGCTGGTGCTCTATCCACTGCGCCACCTAGCTGCCCCATGACTAATATATTTTAATTTCAATTGTGATAAGTGTCAATAAATAAAACCACAAAAACTTTTGGTAGAGTCCTTAATAATTTCAGACTAAAAAGAGGGACTAAGACCCCTTTACAAAAAAAAAAGTTTGAGAGGGAAGCAAACATTTATTTAATGCCTATTAAATACCAGGAATTATGATAACCTTTGTAAGTATCTCATTTAAAATTTCATTTGATATATTTATAAATACTTGATAAATATGAGATTATGTGATCTTCATAACAATTCCAGTAAAGGCTTAGCAGAAAAGCTCCTTGAGGAGAGGATCTAAAGTCTTTTTTAATACCCAGGACCTAGCATATTGCCTTTGTATCCAGAAGGTGCTTTATAAATGAGTGCTGAAGCTGCCTTCCTTTGGGTCAGTCCACCATGGCAGGCATTCTGCCTCATGGCATCATTCCCCCTTCCCCCTTGCCACATGGTATCTCCCCTATCTTCACTATGCTTCCCAACCCCACTTCTCCTTATAGTTAAAGATGCTAAGTCCCTTTCAGGATTTAGCCTGACAGTTAAAGGTATGCCCCAATTTCATGGGGTGTTCCCTTTCCACTGAGTAATTCTGAATTCCACTGAAGAACATGTCTTTCATATGATCTCCCACTCTATTTCATATTTATCATTTCTGGTGTCAATTGTATCCATTTTGCCTGCAACCTCTTCCCTAAATAAATCTACCTTTCGCTCAAAAAAAAAAATAAAAAATAAATGAATTCTGAGAATATTGTATACACTAACAGCAATACTATGTGATGATCAGCTTTGAAAGATTTAAACTTTTGACTAATTATAGAAAATGTCATCCAGATACAGAGAAAAGAACTATGGAGTCTGAATGCAAATCAAAGTATACAATTTTCACTTTTTTTTTTTCTTTCTCTCATGGTTTTTCCCTTATGTTCTAATTCTTCTTTAACAATGACTAAAAGGTAGAAATATGTTTAATATGATTATATTTGCACAATCTATATCAGAATGCTTGCTGATATCTTGGGGAGGGGGAGAGGGAAGGAAGAAAAAAAAATTTTGAAAAAAAAATCTTATAAAAGTGAATGTTCAAAACTATCGTTACATGTAATTGGGAAAAATACTATTAAACAAGGGAAAAAAAGAAAAAAAATGCTAATTTTGAAGTAATCTAGAGCTGTTAGTTTTTTAAAAAGTAATATAAAAGAATTCGATAGACCATTTTATGTTGTATACCACAAAAAAATTCCAATGTCTGTCTTAATCTAAAAATAAGTCATACAAAAAAAAAAATTGGGAATAGCGATATGAAGATAACCTATAATTTAACAAATCATAAATGAGATTACAAAAAACAAAAAAGATAATTTTTTGACCATGTCAAATTTAAAACCCATGTTACCCTGAACTATTACTTAATTTCTCTTGGTCTCAATTTTATTACTTGTAAAATGGGAAGGTTCAACTATATGATCTCTTAAGTTCCTCCTGATAACAAATCTATCATTCTATGTTTTGAAGATAAAGGATAAATAAAACCAAACACTCTACATATCATTTCATTATTTGAGATTAAAATTTCATAAGAATTTTCCAAAATTCCCATGAAAAATTTTATTTTATATGATCAATGCAGAATCATTCGAGTGGAAAAACAAATGGAAATTTGTAGAGGCAGCTTTTTGAAAATGTCTTTTAATTTTAAATTATGACAAAGTTATTGAGATTATCAAAAGCAAAAAGCAAAATGTTAGAAATTATTAATGACATAATATGACAATATAATATACTAATATTAATTTCAACTCATGAAATACTGTAGTCCATTTTCTTAATCTAAGAGTAAATTAAGTGCTTTGGATATTCAAATATGCTTTCTCTTCATAATGTTACTGTTATAATTTTTTTTTCAAAAGTAGCATATAACAAAATATCCTGAACCATTTTATTATAATATTTACTTAACCTAGTACTACTCTACTCATCTAACTTCTTCGCAAGAATATACCATGTTCTTTCTTGTTTCTCATTTTTATACATGGTACTCCCCCCCTGCTCCAAATGTCCTTCTTCCTAAACTCTCCTTAACAAGATCCTATCCAATCAGAAACCCTGTTCAAGTATCATTACCTTCATGATTCCCAGAGTGGTCTATCCCTTTTCTAAAAATCTAAGTCTCAATCACAGTTTAACATTTAATTTTTTCTGTTGTTCATATATATTGATTGTGTCTTCTCAAATACATTATCTGAGGAGAGTACTTGACTTTACTACTATTCTCAAGTCTAAAACCTAATATGGCACAGTTCTAAACAAGTAAGTCAATAATTACCACTGATTAATTAAACTTACTAAAAGTAGGAGAGGAATAAAAGCAAACTGAGATAATAGGAGAGGAAAACAAGAGATTTCAATAAACACAAGACACAAGAATGCTCCATACCAGGGCTTCTTAAAATTTTTCTACTTGTGACCTCTATTTTTTTTTTTTTTGCTGAGGCAGTTGGGGTTAAGTGACTTGCCCAGGGTCACAAAGCTAGGAAGTGTTAAGTGTCTGAGACCAGATTTGAACTCAGGTCCTCCTGAATTCAGGGCTGGTGTTCTATCCACTGTGCCACCTAGCTGCCCCTTGTGACTCCTTTTTGCCCAAGAAATTTTTACATGATTCAAAGTATATAGGTATGTAAAACAGGTATACAAATCAAACATTTACTGATGATAAATCATAAAGAATTTTATTTTAAAACAATTTTGATACACACACATAATTATACCATTTATTAAAAATAAATGTGCATACTAATGAGATGGATGTTTATTTTTACCTAAAAAATTAAATCTTGGTGGAACATTTGATACCTTTTATTGCTGACAATTTTTCTTAACCCCCATATTCAGTTACACAAATCCACTTAAGGTGATGATCCACAGTTTTAAGAAACTTTGCTTTATGCTGCAAAGAAGTACCTTGAGCTACAGAGCATTTCAATGATATATGAATAAGCTAGTTTCAAACTAGAAGCTTCACTCAGTTGCTTCACAGATGAACAGAAAAAAAATTTTAAAAAGCAATATCTCAAGGATATTAACTCTTTGAGAGCAATGAATGTAGTATTTATGAAAGCCTTCAATGTTGAGCAGAGTGCTTTGGTATTTACCGAAATGAAATTTCATAGACTGTTCCAAGTAATCAGTTAACACTAGTTATACAGTCATGCATACACATGCACATATAAGTATGTGTATGCATGTATGTATAAATATATATAATACAGATGTATGTTTAAATTAAGAGATCTTGCGTTCAAAGATGCTACAAGAAAATATAAAGTATAATAGTGAAACTAGATATAAAATCACCCTCTTATATATGTTCTTCTTGCTACAAAATAAAGGGATCCTTTGCCAATTATATTTTAAATAATCTAATATAAATGAAAATGTGTTTATTAAAGCAATACTTACTTTAGCTCCAACACTGCAACTACCGGTACTCCCAGTGCTTCCACTTACGACCCCTGTAAATCTAGCTTCCAATAATTCTTGCCTTCTTGGATCTAAGCTGTGAAGCTCATCCATTGCACCTATGAAAAAACATCCAGTTAGCTGTGGCTCAAGTAAATGAAATACGTATCAATATTGGTAACATTATACAACAGCAATCCTATTACAAGAACTTCTATTACTAGAATTGTTTCTCTGAATTGTTATAATACTTTTATGTGCCACTTATTGGGTTGTATAATGGCACACTGCCCCTTCCATTTTGTAACTGTTTCAATTATGCAGATTTTCTTTCCATTTTTATACCTTAAGTATTAATGTCAACACTTTTTAAAAAGCTATTTCAGTACTGACAAAGGACTCTGCACACATACTCAAACATCAGAATCAAAGAGATGTTTCATGTTAAGGAACCAAAGGTTCTTCAAATATCATTCAACTGCCTTCAACTGTGTCATTTAAAGGATTGAGCTATACATTCAATTATAAAATCATACAAGATATAGAAGTAAAAGGTTAATTTTAATAAAAAAAAATCCTGAGAATCACTAGAGTATGACTAAAAGTGGGAGAAACAAGTAAACAAAGTATTTTGTGCAAACCTACCCTACAACAAATTCCTGTGGTCCATCTTCAAAAGAACCCTAGCTACTACTAGGCCAATCTTTTATCCATGTTCTTTTAGTAACATCTGCAGAAAGCATTTTCTCATGTTAATTTTTTATCCATTCCTCAAATTACCTTTATCCATTGTCTCATACATAACAGACATAAAAGAAATACATGTAGAATTGATTAGCTATGTTACAAAATTTTGTTGACTTTTCAAGTACTTCATTCCACCCATACCCACTCAATTCACTCTTATCTCCTTCAATAAGGTTATTCTAGTTGAGTTCCTGCATGTACCCCAATTTTCCACAAGTGCTACTTTCATGCTCATTTCCTTAAATCTCAGAGCAACTGCTCCACCCTGGTTCTTAATCTCATGTTTAACTCCTAACTCCTTAGAGTTATCCCTATAACCTGCACTGTCCCTGTCTGGTATATCCTCTAGCTCTGCCATTGTCTTCAAACATAGATCTTTCAACTTTATAAAGGCCTTAAATTTGGCCCTGCTACTACTAGTTATCATTTTATTTGTCCCTTTCCTTCCACTGTCAAACCTGACATCCAAACAGGACCTCTGTGGAAAGCTCCCTCTTCTCCCCTTATCTTACAACTTCTAGATATCATCTCCCTATACTCTCTTCCTCTAGGTCTGTAATAAAAAGGTATCATATATTTCCACCAAGGCAGCCATTCTACACAATAATCACTTACATTAATATGTAGCTTTACAAATATTATCTTACTTGATCCTCACAATTAGGAGAGATTTCTTATCTGTGAATTCACCTACTCCCTAAAATTTATTTGTAAATTGCAAATCACTTCTTGCAGAGCTTTCATCTTCCTGCCCAGAGGGGCAAGAAATTTGTTACTCAATGTACATATTACCAGCTGAGGTAGAATAAGGCAATGCTCTACCTTCTGGTTTCAGCTCTCATACAGTAAACAAGCTTCCAATTCCAGATCTATTTAGTAAAACAATGTTTGTATTTTCACACTTTTTGTTGGTGATTATGCTATTTAAAATAGCCCTTAAGTACAGAGCTTAAAGGTTATGCAGTGTTCCCAAGTATAAGAAAGCTATGATGTACCTTACAAAGAAAATACATTAGATAAGCTTCATTTAACCTGAATTTATATAGTGTCACTGGCTGTGAGGTGAGTTCAAGGTTAATAAATCAACAGTATAGTACACTAAGAAAATAGAAGAGGAAATTGTTAATTTGTATATGAGACAAAGTAAATGTTGTGACCAGCTCACAGGAACCCAACCCTGTATTTCTCCCAGAAGAATGGTTCAGGATTTGCTAATTCAGCATTTATGGTCACCTGATAGAACATAAGTACTGTGAATGATGAAAACTGACTGTACCATTTATCATGCCCATGAGTAAATAGAGGCACGAGAGAATAAGTGAATTGCTCAGGGTCACATATCTAGTATCATAGTCCAAATTTGAATCCCAAAAGGTTTTATGTACTGCAAGTAGAATGCTGGATTGATACTTTTATTTCATCAGCATGAGTAATTACTCCCAGAATCGAAATTTCTCACATTGATGCAGATCATCAACTTCTTTATAACTTAAAAATTTTGTGTTGGGGCATTGAGATGTTAATTGACTTATTTCTAAATATATAACTAGTGTCCATCAGAGACAGGCTCAAACTCAGGTCCTCCCAACTCCAAGGCCAAAGCTCTACCAATTGTATTGTATTGGACTGGATCTAGATTCCAAACCCTCTTATCTTCCCCATATCTTTGAAGTCAATGGCTACTTCAAACACCCTCTTACTGTCTAATCTTCAATCTCAAGTTTCTTTCCAAAGACCAACAAACATTACCCCTCATCCTTAAAAAACAAAGTAATCAACACCAGACCCTTAAATTTCCTCAAGTCAACATCCTCTCCCTCCTCCTTTTCACAGGCATCCTACACACTTTATTTCTACTTCCTATTCTCTCATTCCTTCATCTTGACCAGTTGTACTGATTTTTATTATTCAACTCAGTCATTTTTCCAAAGGTGCAAATAATCTTTTATGTGCTAAATATCATAGTGTTTTTTCACACTGGGCACAACATTATCTTAATTATCCACCAAGGCCAGCTCCTCCCTTAGCTAAGCACAACACACTTAAGCAGACAAGTCTGAGACAGTGGCAGAATGTAAAAGGTTGAGTTTGAAAGTCAGGAAAACCTGAGTTTGAGTCATGCCTCTGATAGATATTAGTTATAAAACCAAAGATAAATCCATTAACATCCCAGTGCCACTACACAGTTCTAAACTAAGAAGGAGCTGAGAAGCTCCATCAGGTAAGGGAATTTCCATACTGAGAGTAATTCCCCACATCAAAGAATTACAAATTCTTTGCAATTCACAAAACCTTTTTAGTCTTCTGAGCAATATCTCTCTATTTGCATGTTCCCCAACAAGTAGTCATGCTTACCCTTAAGTATAAAATATTTGTTTCTATTCAATTTGCTCTTTTCAGTACATTGTTTCAATCTGCAAAAGTATCTTTGGACCCCACTTTTATCATCTAATGTATGAGCTATTCCTCTCCAATTTTATCATCTTCAACTCTGTTAAATATAGCACCTGAGCCTTCACTCAAATAACTCATTAAAATGTGTTGAACAAAGCTAAGTCAAGGACACTAATATGTGACACTCCATTGGAGTAGTTTCTTTAGGATGGAATCAAATCACTACTCAACACTTCTCAGTTCCTGAAGGTATATTATATTTATAATCTGTGTAAAAGTTGTCTCCCTCCAATAGAATTTAAAGTTGCTTGCTGGCAGGTAATACTTTGTTTTCATCTTTATATTCCCAACAGTTAACAGTGCTTTGCACTTGAAAATTGCTTTGAATTGAACTGTCAAATTACACTTAAATTTACTGAATTTATATCAAAGAGGCATGGTCAAAAGCTACCTCAAAAACTTCACAGCTTTAGAGTTCAAAGCTAAGTTCAATTCAGATATTATTCTCTCCTTTTATAACTGTTTTACTCTCCTCATATTCACCACAGAAACTGGAGAACAGCAAACCATCTACTGAACTAACATTCTTTCATTGTTAGAAAGTAAAGAACTTTTTAATAATAGGTCAGCTTATAAAGAGTACTTTACTAGTGCCATTCAAAGTCATGAATGGAAAAAATAATAACAAAATTCATTTGGTAGAAAGGTTAAGACAATTAAAGGAACTAATGGGGAAAAAATGCAAATAAAGTTTAGTAATACCAGATCTATTTATGAAGCAGTAATTATCAAAACTATCTGGTACTGGTTAAGAAATAGAACAGTATAGTCATACAATTTACAGCAGCAGAAAAATATGGTTACCTAGTATTTGATAAATGTAAAGATAAGCTAAAAAGCAGTCTGGCAGAAATTGAGCATAGGCATCTTACACCATTTACCAAGATAAGAGCAAAATAGATACATGACTAGATATAAAAGGAAGTTATTACAAGAAAATCTGAAGAATTTAGAACATATTACTATCAGACTTGTGGATAGGTGAACAATTTATGAACAAGCAAGAGATAAAGAGCTTTGTGAGATGTAAAAAGGATAATTTTGACCACATTAAATTAGAAAAGCTGTACAAATCAAACCAATGTAGCCAAGATTAGAAAGAAAACAGTAAATGAAGGGGGGAAGGGGATTTTATAGACAGTTCCTCAAATGAAGGTCTTAATCTTAAATACATAAAGAATATCTATATCTATATCAAAATCTAAGAACATAAGTCATTCCCCAATTGATAGTCAAAAGATATGAACAAGCAATTTTCCAATGAAGAAGTCAAAACAATTTATAGCCATATTTTTAAAAGCTCTAAAATTAACAGAGATGCTAATTAAAACAATCTCGAGAAATCATTTCACACCTATCAGACTAGTTAAAATTGAAGGAGAAAGTGACAAATATTGGCGATGTGGAAATATTGGGACCTTTAATTAATTCATTCTTGGTGGTTCTGTTGTGAACTAATCCAACCATTTTCCCTTTGACTCAGCAATACCACTACTGAGGGAAAAAAGGAAAGGCATCTGTTTAAAATATCTAAAGCAGCTCTCTTTGTGGGGGCAAAGAACAGAAAATAGTAGGGATGCTCATCAATTGGGGAATGGCTAAACAAATTGTGGTATATGTTTGTGATGGTGCTAGGAGAAATAAACTCAATGATTTTAGAAAAACATGTTAAAACTTTCACAGGGGCAGCTAGGTGGTACAGTGGAAAGAGCACCAGCCCTGAAATCAGGAAGACCTGAGTTTAAATCTGGTCTCAGACACTTAATATTCCCTAGCTATGTGACCCTGGGCAAGTCACTTAACCTCAATTGCCTCAGTAAAAAAAAAAAAAAAAACTTTCACAAAATAATGAAGAGCAAAATGAGCAGAACCAACATTGTAAATAATAACAGTAATATTGTTTTAAGAACAACCTTGAATTATCAGATCATCCTATTATGAATACCCAAATTAACTGCAATGTCCTATGAAGGAAGATGTTTGTATCCAGAGAGAGAATTCATACACATAAGTGTTTAATGGTGAACAGGAGGGAGTTTATATGGTAATCTTGTATATTTAAAAGGAATAGCAAGTTGCATATAACAGACCTGCAGTTTCAGATGTAATCCTCTTTTTTTTTTCTATTCTACTTTGTTATAGAAAGAATTGTTTTATTTCTTAAGTTTAGAATTTAAAAAAAGAAAGAAAAACTCATGATTGACCACACTAAATCAAAATGATGTGATTAGCAAATTAAATGCACACAACTGGAACACAGAATAGAGTAGAATAGACCAAAAAGATAATTTAATTGTATCCCCCCCCATCACTTAACAGGTAATTCATTTGCCAAACACTTTGCCAATTATAAAAGTTATTTCTTCACACCAACAGAGGTGGCTATAGAAATAGCATTATTCCTATTTTTAACAATGTAAGAATTGAGTCCTAGAAAGCTAAGTAAACTAAGGTCTTGAGCTTGACTGATTGATTTTTGTTGTTGTTTTTTGGGTTTTTTTTTAAATCAAAGTCAGGGCTAGAATTCAATTTAACAAAAATATTCTGTTTCATTTAGTAAAATTAATAAAAAATGTAGTGCTAATGCTATTTTCAATACTGAACCACCTAGGCAATTCTTGCACGATCTATTAAAATAGCCTAGTTTCCTTCCCCCATTCATTTCTGCTTTTGCTAATTTTCTTCCAAAATCAGCTCTAGTATCATTTGAAAATTATTCTGATCCCTGACTCATCTCAAAAAGCCTACCTTATGAGTAATACACACTGACTCACACTCTCTTCTCTCTCTCCCCCTCCCCTTCCTGCTGCCTCCCCCCTTTCTTCTCTGAAAACAAGGTAAACTTCTTTTTTTTTCTTTTTTCTTTTTTGCTGAGGCAACTGGGGGTAAGTGACTTGCCCAGGGTCACACAGCTAGTAAGTGTTACGTGTCTGAGTCCAGATTTGAACTCAGGAGCTTCTGATTTCAGGGCTGGTGCTCTATCCTCTGCACCACCTAGCTGCCCCACAAGGTAAACTTCTTGAGTATAAAAAGATGTCTTTTTCTGTCTTAAGAATTATTATAATATTATTATATTACATATTATTATATATATATTATATATATATGTTGTATATATATATATAATATAATAATTATTATAAATATATATCCATTGGTCTCCCCAATGCTGGCATTACTTATTTATATCTGGTATTTATTTTGACTCTCCTTTGAAGGCAAGGAATTTTATTTTGAGGGTAGTGGTGGAAGGTGGTATATTTAGGAACAAGCATCGTTCTTAGAACATAGGAGCTAAGCAAATATCTGCAGACTGAATGAAACATTGATCAAACAACTAAGTTACTTCTCTTCACTACCTTAGAGAAAAGTAGGCAAGAAGATATCTTGATTGTCACTCATTTATGTAAAGGAAATTTGAGAATATTGAATATTATGTGTCTAAAGAAGAATAAAATAAAGAGAAAATGGACAAAATTTTATTTGGACCTTTTATACACTTAATTGAAACTCAAATACTTATTGAAATGAAAATAAAAACAATTATTTCATAAAAGATAACCTGGTAAATTAGGGAACTGAATGAAGTTGGTGGTAGAATTTATAGAATACTACAATTGGAAAGGACTTTGAGAAATCAATTAGTCCTAGAGTTTAACTTGTATTTAATATTCTCCCACCATGTACTGGAAAGGACTTTCAATGACATCTTCTAGTCAACTCTAATTATCAGAAAGTTTTTCTTCATGACAAATAATAGTTCACATTTCCACAGCAAAGCTTAAATTTTTCCTACTTGCAACCTTTGGTTATATATATAAAATATATATGTAAATATTGTATATGTATAATATATACATATAAACTATATATATATTTTATATAAAATATAAACTATATATAATATAGCTGTATAAAATAGCTATATAAAATAAACATTTACTGATAATAAATCATAAAGATAAATATTTTAAAGCAATTATTTGGTATGTATAACATTTTAACATCTATTAAAGACAAAGGCAAATTTATATACTAATGAGTATACAAAAAAATACCAAAAAAAATATTTTTACATAAAGAATTAAATTTTGGTAGAATATTTTTCTTTTCTTTCTTTCTTTTTTTAAACTGTAGTCTAATTTTTCCCAACCTATTTGCAGATACGAGATTTTAATCCAGGTTTCTTCAACAATAAGACACAAACTATTAGAATTTTAGAGGTGGAAGGGACTTCTGCAGTCACCTAGTCGAAATGAAAAGGAATCACCAAAACAATTTATGTAACACCTTAAGGACCTCCAATGAGAGAGAACCTATTAACTACTTTGTGTTTGTAGTTATATTTTTAGGAAATCTTCACAATTTTCATATATGACACCTGGGCTCCACCCATTGGAGTCAATAGAAAATGCTTAATTCCCTCTCCTGGAGACAATCCTTTGAACAATTGAACATAAGCATAACCACAGAAGCGAATCCCAAATAGCAAAAGATCTTGAGCCCATGCCATATTATATCAGCATCAATTGAAGGAACTAGGATTATTTAGCTTAGAGAAGAGCAGACTCATGGAAAACATGACAGTTGTGTACCTAGGGCTCAGTTTTTTGACATGCAAAATGAAAGAAATAAAATAAAATGACCTTTAAAACCCATTTCAGATCTAAAGCAATGAGCCTATAGTCCTAATCCTAAAAAAGGACAGATTGAATCCATCCAGGCTTCTTTTCCCCTTTCAATTCCACATCCTTTCCCTGCATAAGAGAGGTATAAAAAAAACCATAAAACTAATGATACAAAATAATTATTTCTATCATCAGCTTTAATCTTACTGAGAAGTAGGCTAAAACAAGAGCACTTAATCTAGAGTCAAAACACTATAAAGCCATATATTATATACATATACTTAAAAAGCCACTGTTAACTCTTATTACCATTAATCATGATACAAACCAAGTCCAGAAGAGAAAGGAGATATGTCAAAAGTGGCAAAGTAGGAATTTACTCTAAACTTACTACAAAATTAATGTTCAATGGATAAAACAATCCAAATTTTAAAAAATGTAAAGGGAAACCATGAAGTGCTGGAAAGCTAGGTTCAAACATTATTATTGAATTATTATTATTGAATCTATGATAATTCCCAAGTTTTAACAGCTGAATATAATTTTTTGGGGGGAGGGGGGGCTGAGGCAATTGGGGTTAAGTGAATTGCCCAGGGTCACACAACTAGGAAGTGTAAAGTGTCTGATCAGACTAGATTTGAACTCTGGTACTCCTGACTTCAAGGCTGGTGCTCTATCCACTGCGCCAGCTAGCTGCCCCCAGCTGAATATAAATTAACATCAAGTAGAATAGCATTTAAAACCTTTCATATTGTCTCCTGCCTGTCATTCCAGACATTTCACATTGTCCTCCTTCATACACTTTACTTTCCAATCATATTGGCCTGTCTCAGCATTGCCTCAATTCTGTAAAAAGTCAATTTAAATAAGTTAACTTTGTAACTCTTTAGAACCCATAACTATATATTTAATCCATAAATGAACAATTCA
This sequence comes from Myrmecobius fasciatus, assembly GCA_023553655.1. Taxonomy (NCBI): domain Eukaryota; kingdom Metazoa; phylum Chordata; class Mammalia; order Dasyuromorphia; family Myrmecobiidae; genus Myrmecobius; species Myrmecobius fasciatus. Next base: position 108,509 of record JAJPUD010001482.1, on the reverse strand, counting down.
AGAGCAGATTAAACAAGAATCAACTACATGAAACTTTAGGCTAAGTCTCTGAATCACTAGTTTATATTATTCAGGTTAGTCAACTCTTATGTGACATACAAGAACACATATTTTGCTTGTTTGCAGGTAGGGGAAGTGAGTAAAGAGCATAAATACTATCCATAGTTAGAAATGAATAAACCTATAATTATCAAATGAGATCCTATATGTAGAGTGCTTTGGAAAAAATCTTAAAGCATTACATAAATGTGAGTTCTCATTGTGTGGGATGGGTAAAAGACCCCCTTTCCCAAATTAACTAGAGACAAATTCAGATACAAAGAGAAAGTATTTATTTCATCCCTGCGAGGAGAGGCCCAGACACATAGCTGGGAGCCATCCCAACTCCAACCACGTGCTCCTGGAACCTTCCTGCTTCCCCCTGGTCCAAGGTTTAAAAGCAAAAGGAAGCAACCCTCCTTGACCAATGGTCACCAATGCTGTTTACCTCCAGTGAGTCATGTCACTTCTCGTGGGTGTGGCTTGAGGGCCTGACCTTTAGACCACTTGACTACCCATAACCGAGGGTCTAAGATTGGGAATAGGGATCATGTGACTTCCTGGAGCCTTAAGCCCAAGACCTCACCTTCCCTGATCTAAGTTTAGGATCATGTGACCCAGGCCCAGTATCAATACTGAGAAAGCTTCATTTAATCAGTCCCATTCATCATCATAAAACAATTTTTGTTCTCTATCTCATAAAGCACCTCTATTTTCATACTTGTATGAAATATAATTAACAGATCATTTTGGGCCTTCTCCTTGCCTGCCTCAGAGACTCTAAAGTGGTGTTGGACAGGCATGGAAGGTAAACACTTCAGCCCCTGCTCTAGGGCCCATTCCCCTACTTTATGAACTTGAGGGTTTTGAAAAAGCTTGGTTCTGGGTACAAAGTTCCAGTCTCTTTACCTTTAGGTTTCTGAAAGTTTTTGATTGGGATTTTTAGTAAGTAACTGAAACTCAGGACTGGAAACTATATACTAGTTATTTGCATGATCTGTTGGCCTGGAAAGGTGAAGACTTAAATCTACCTTTCCCTCGTTGGGTGTGGCTGCACCTTAGAAGTGAGAAAACAAACCCACTCACTGGAGCTCACCCAGCCCGCCCCTCAACTTGTTAAATGAAATTAACATTAATTGCTTCTATTGTTTAAAGGAATCGCTTACATTTACAAGGTGTTAATAAATGATTTTTTGGTTTTATTTTTCAAGTTTTGTGGTTGTTTTAAGGCTAAATCATTTGTGATGCTGTATCAAAGGTTCTACTGCTTAGCAATGCAAGGAATTTAAGAAATTTGCTAGATTTCTGGTTAACTGCAAATTCTCTGAAAATGTTTATTTCAAAATTCTAGAGCATCATGGTGTCATTATTTAATGAATATGATAGCAAATATGCAGGATTTCAATCTGGCAGTCCTGCATATCTAACTTTGGTTGTGCTCTGCAGGCACATGGGACAGCTAAATTTAGGATCTAAAACCTGATTGGTCAAACTTGCTATTGAGATGAAATCTCTTGGGATTATAATGTTAAGAGTTGAGTTTTGAATTTGGGAATGATTGTCTGATGAATTACTAAATTAGTAACCCACTATTTGAGAGGTAAATTGGTTATAAGGTGGGATTGTTACTACATGACTGGTTGTCAGCTGTGACTTATGTGCTCTCAGGCTGAGGCCCTGAAGGATCAGTTTTGATGCTATTATAATCATGCCCCTACTTTTTCCTCTTATAGCAAATTTCTATAATCAGAGTAAGTACTCAATAAAAGCCATAAGCACAGTTCCAGGATGTAATATTTTGTAGTTTTTCAATCTGAACATATATGGTATATTTTATGTATATGTAATCAATGTATCTTATAATTAGATAAATGACGTGGTCATCTGTTACTAGATAGATGCATCTATGAAATAAGATCCTTTAAGGAAACTGAAGCTGAAAAGAGGATTTTGGTATACTCAAGTTTCCTTAGAGGGAAATAATTTATGGAATATTTTGTTACATCATGAGAAAGTCACCTTTATTTAAGCTTGTTACTAATGTGGGAATAACATTTGTTTGTATAACATTGTATAGTGTGTATGGTGTTTTCTTTTGAATAATTTATATTGAAAAGCTGCTGGACAATCTATATTGGCCTTTTCCAATCCATCCTTTAACAGATCTTGGCAAAAGAGAGGGAATATCTTTAAAAAGAAAAAAGAAAACTGGCAGAGACTTTACCATACATATGCCTCATGTAGAAGTTTGGGTTAATCTATCTCAATATCGTGCTTTTGACAGGAAAATGAGACCTTTTAATGAAGGATTTTGTGAATACCACTATTACTCTGATGGGATTCCCCCTTTTTGAAAATTGCTTTTGGGGAATAATGTAGTCTCTAAAAAAAGAGATGATGTCTAACTATTTACAGAATCTTCAGGGAAGGCATAAGCACACCTCCCAAGAGTTCTGTTCTTTGTACTCTAACTCGTTCTCTTAGGTTTGCTTTCGTCTAGGCTTTGATCAATTAACCTTCAAATGACCAGCACTAGACAGCTGTACTGACCAGCTTCAGGGGTCTGACAACTCACTGGATCTTCAATCAATTCAAGCACCTTCAAATGCGACCCTGTAGGATAGCCTATCTCAATGCCCATTCTCAGCAAGTAGTTTCAGAAAATGAGATCATCGCCTCACAGCCCAAAAGACTTTGAGACCCATATGTTTGGGAAGGAACTGGAACTGGTGGGTGAATGAACCCCAAACTACCCAGTATTTGAGTGGGTTCCCTATAAGGAGTAAATCAATCCTATGAAGGGAGGAGGTTATGTAAGATTAGTGCTATTCCCCTGCTGCAATAGTATTTGGGGTTTAAGATGGGGACATCAAGTTAAAATTTGGGTTAGTATTACTGGGAAAGATATCCCATAAACAATTCAGTTTGATGATTGTTGAATTATAGAGGCTTGATAAGTAGGTACAATAAGTGTTTGTGTCCTGATAGAGAAAAGAGGATTTAAGGAACTGACTATCCAATTTGGAATAATATTTGGTTTGCTACAAGGGCTAAACATTTGGATAATGCAGATCAAGGAGTAATTTAGTAATAGGTATAGATCTCTTAGGAAGATTTGGAATCAAGTTAAGGACTTAAGGCACGTGGATAGACACCAATACTTGGGTAGAATTGGCAAAGTACTATGTAAATGAGTCTGAATGAAAAGCAATTTCTGTCTGTGCCACAAGTTGTCCCATGCCCAGATAGTATCATTCCCTTTGTGTATGGAAGAACATGAGAGTAAATTCCTCTTGTTCCCAAAATAACATTCCTGGGAAGAACTGCCATGCTTTATACTAATTTCTTACCTCTGGAGATCAATCAGCTTGCCTCTCATGGCAAGGTGAAAGATTCCAAAATATAGGGACTGGAATGACATGTACCTGAGCCTGGAATGTAACTGAGAGTAGCTCTGGCAAGCTCTCAAGGATGAGCATATCCTAAGCAAACCTCAGATGGTATTGTGGAGGCAACACTCTCAAACCTGCTTTGCCTGGTGAGTGAGATGAGAAACTGAGGACTTCTCAGAGTAATGATTGTGAGAGATTGGTGGGGTTTTTCATTGGGAATCCTATTGCAGGAAGAGATAAAATGTGGCTTTTTAGAATATCAAAGGCAGACCAGACTAACTGGAACCTATTTGCTATTTACCTATTTGCAAAAGGTCTGCTTGATACCTGTGGGCCTTGAGTATGTGGGAAGTGCTTTGTTCTGGAGATTGGCAGGTCCTGGGAGTGGGCCTCCCCCTTCTCTCTATAAGGATGAGCCCAAAATGAGAAAAAGTGGCATTCCTTTCTCTCCTTGGCGTGTCCTGGAGAAGAATGACTGTCCAGAATTTTGCAAAATTCAAATAAACTTCTAATCTTCACTTTGAGAGATCTCTGAGTAATGATTTTGAATCGGGAATCATATTTTTATCCCACATACTGGGAACTAGGAACCTGTGCATGGACATTACCCCTGGCATTTGATGAAGAAAGTAAGACTAAATCAGGAAGAATTAAGTCAAGGACAGTAATTAATGAATTCAAGGCTAGAAATCTAGTTTTGGATTTGAGCCATTCATACTCTGGTGATTAAATACTATTGGATAAGTTACATCAGACAGATAGTGAAGGGAGTAACAGAATAATTAGATGACACCAGCAGAATGGCATGAGAAAATAGAATGACTCTAGAAACGTTATTAACACTTACAATTGTAATATGTGTTACAATTGAAAGTAGTTTCACTCCTAATACAGACTTATCAGAAGAATTAGCAGAGATAATCCATCTTGTGTAAAGAGATGGGCGCAGGGATTAATAGACTTTTATTATGAAGTGGGATGTAAAAATTAGCCAAATCTTAGGGGTTTGAAAATGTCCATCCATTTCTCACAATTTCCTCCTTTTTTTCTTTTTAATAAAATGGAGAAATGAAACTTAAATTAGAAAACTGAAACCCACAAAAACATCAAGGAATAATCAAAGGTGGAGGTAATCTTCTCTACTCTGGACATGTGTGGCCTTTTGTATCTTCTCATCTTTCAGATACCTTGAGAATCTTCAAAACTTGATTTGATTCACTGCTTTTTCCATATTTTTCTTCAGAATCACCTCAAATTTTTACATAGCATTTTTTGATATATGATATGGAACAGTCCACTGTTTCTGATAGCATAAAAATCTTCATAATTCTATTTTCCTTCTATATTCTTACATTTCCTTAGAATGGTTTTGCTTAGACCATTTGTTAAAGCTAAGCTCTCTTTGAATTTATTTTTCCCTCTAATACTTTCCACTGTGCCAAGAGCAAATTAATCTAATATTGACTACTAAGACATTTGATTTAGGAGAATAAAATGGCTCACTTCCAACAAGGTCCATGTCAAAATCACCACAAAAGATTACTGGAAAGACCTAAAAATGAAATATTTTTGACTGTCCTCTGATCATTAATATCAAGAAGCATAAAACAGAAAAAGACATATTTGCCAAGTGTCTGCCACAGCCATGGAGAACATCCAATGCAAAATCCAAATCAAAAAAAAAGGGATTTCTTATAGATATTGAAGAATTCTGAATGTTGCTTAATTATGCAAGTCTCTGAATCCTGTCCAATCTCCTATGTGAAATCCATAATCATGCAAAAGAGTTCAGCCTAATTATTCATAGAGGTTGTAGGTAAAGGATACCTATTATCTAGATTGATATGCAGTTAAATGGACAATCTAGGATACAAATCCTTCAAAATATGTATCTTAGACAGATACTACAAATGAATGATGAGCTGGGCCCAGAATTGAAAAGGAAGAGAAAGGATATTCTGCCTTTGAGAAATTTCATAGTTCTTTTTTTTTTTAAAATGATTTCAAGCTTCTCCCAGGAAAAAAGACCCATCTTTTTTACTCTCTAGTGTTTTTAATAGGAAAGGGTGTTGGATTTTGTCAAAGGCTTTTTCTGCATCTATTGAGATAATCATATGGTTTTTGTTAATTTGGTTATTAATATAATTAATTATGCTGATAGTTTTCCTAATATTGAACCAGCCCTGCATTCCTGGTATAAATCTACCTGGTCATAGTGTATTATCCTAGGGATGACTTTCTGTAATCTCTTTGCTAATATTTTATTTAAGATTTTTTGCATCAATATTCATTAGGGAAATTGGTCTGTAATTTTCTTTTTCTATTTTCACCCTACCTGGTTTAGGTATTAGGTATTAGCACATTATCTGTGTCATAAAAGGAATTTGGTAGGATTCCTTTCCCTATTTTTTTCAAATAGCATAGTATTTTTTAAAATTTCACAATCTGTACATATTCTTCTCTATTTCTTTTCATTTATTCATTCTATTCCATTTCCCATCAAGTATTGCAAAAGGAAAAAAAAAACCCTTCGGAAACTATAAAATAGTGTATGTATATACTACACCCACTCTCCCTGGATCATGTTGAAAATTTCAAATAAAGCACCTTTTAAGGAAAACTAGAAGAATTCAAGATTAAGGAAATCTTATATGAATTAAATCTCTAATTTCTTACAAAAGCTGTGACAATTTTTCAAGTCTCTACCTACATACTGGAACACTTTAATTTTAATAATTTCAGTAAATTAAAGACTCCTAATTTATTAAGAAAATTGTGGCAGTTTTGTTTCCTTTATGTTCCACTCAAACTAGTTATTGAACAAACCAAACATTCCATCTATCCCTTAACTGCTTATATTGGACAAGCCATTCAATTCTTAGATCAAGAAATCTTGATTCCCATAACCCATTACTTAATATTCTCACAATTTCCAAATGATCTTGTACTTAACTGTAGAAAATTTTTATCACACACAACGTACCACGCCTCCAAAAGCATTTAAGTTCCTTGAAATCAAAGATTCCTTCAGTTTTTTTTCTCCATGTCTTTTTATGCCCAGGACTTATTACAATGCTTTAAATATAATAGGCACTACTGTTTTTTATTGCCTCACAAGTTAACAGACATCGAATCTGAGTATTTGGGATTAAAAAGTCTGTCAAATATTATAAATATGAATTCAAAGTACAAAAAGTAGGCAAGGAATACTGCTTAGGAAACAAAATAAGAAAATACTACATAGGAGACAAAATAAGAGAAGAATTTTAAAGGATGAATCAAGGGCTCATCAAGAATCAAGAATAGGAAAAAAGAAAAAAAAAAAGACTACAGAAGAAAAAGCTCATTCCAGGCCAAAGGAACAACAGAGGTGTGTGTATATATATATAAAATCAGGAAAGCCCAGAATATAGTCAGACAATAGCAATAATATCATTTAGACAGAATATAGGGAATAATTGGATCTGGGATTTCACTGCAGTAAAGAACTCCAAAATAGCTCTCTATACCAATATCAATTAATACCTTCTCTGCAACACACATTATTAACAGAGTTGCCTAGAGCACTGAGAAGTTAAATGACTTACTCAGAGTCACTTTCCCATTTATGGGACTTGAATCATAATGTTCCTGTTTCCCACTTGCCAAGACCTTCGATTTGAGACACCACAGTGACAAATCATGGAGAACTTGAAATTTTAAGCAATGGAGTTTAAATTCCATTTGAGTGAGAATAAAGTGCTATTGAAAATTTTTGATCAAAATGTTTGTGGCAGCCCTTTTTGTAGTGGCAAGAAACTGGAAATTGAAAGGATGCCCATCAATTGGAGAGTGGCTGAATAAATTATGGTATATGAATGTTATGGAATATTATTGTTCTGTAAGAAACGACCAACAGGAGGATTTCAGAGAGGCCTGGAGAGACTTGCATGAACTGATGCTGAGTGAAATGAGCAGAACCAGGAGATCAATACACATGGCAACAAGACTATACGATGATCAATTCTGATGGACATGGTTCTCTTCAACAATGATGTGATTCAAACCAGTTCCTATTGTTCAGCAATGGAGATAGTCACATACATCCAGAGAGAGGCCTGTGGGAACTGAGAGTGAACCACAACACAGCATTTTAACGCTTTCTGTGAATATTTCCATGCATTTTGTTTTCCTTCTTAGGTTGTTTTTTTTTTTTTCTCTTTCTAGATCTGATGTTTCTTGTGCAGTAAGATAACTGTATAGATATGTATACATGTATTGTATTTGTCATATAATTTATCCTATTTAGCATTTACTAGATTACCTGTCATCTAGGGGTGGAGGGTGGGGAGAAGGAGGGGAAAAGCTTGGGAAAAAAAAAGTTTTTGCAAAGGTCAATGTAGAAAAATCATGTTTTGTAAATAAAAAGCTTTATATAAAAAAAAAAAAAAGAAATGAAAAAAAATTTTTGATCCTGGGACCAAGATGATCAAATTTCTATATAAGAATAGAAGGCAGAATAGAAGATTATTTATCTAATACACCAGTTTTATAAGTATGGATTTCAGCATGAATGTACAAAATGGATAGATAAGGCCTTTTAGGTATGCTCAGATCCTATGTTTAAAAGATTACATTTGACTTATTAAAGACTTATTTCAAGTGAGAATACTTCTATTCTGATGGATCCATGATCTTAACAATGTGAACATTCACTCTGATTGTATGGAACCATTCAGGCATTTTCATCCCCCTGCATGTCTTTCTGTATAGTCCCTCTAAGAAAGTCAGACTTGCTAGAGTTCTTTTGACTTTTCATAGAAAATACTAAAACACTCGATCTGTCCAACTATTACAACTTACATGACTGGCCTATCTTTTTTCTAACCTTACAAATTTTTTATTATGCCAATTAGGACATTTCTTGCACACAAGTCATTATTAGCATTCCTTCACTTCAAGTGCAGTTCAAAATCTGAACATGTCTTTTCACCCATGAAATGCATGTCCATGTCTTTCTGTAAATCTTCAATACCTGACTTTTCTTTTTTTTTAATTAAAGCTTTTTATTTGCAAAACATATGTATGGAGCGATGAAGATAGTCATATACATCCAGAGAGAGGCCTGAGGGAACTGAGTGTGGACCACAACACAGCATTTTAACGCTTTCTGTGAATATTTCCTCGCATTTTGTTTTCCTTCTTAGGTTGTTTTTTTTTTTCCTCTCTTTCTAGATCTGATGTTTCTTGTGCAATAAGATAACTGTATAGATATGTATACATATATTGGATTTGTCATATAATTTAACATATTTAGCATGTATTAGATTACCTGTCATCTAGGGGTAGGAGGTGAGGGGAGGAGGGGAAAAGCTTGGAACAAAAAAAAAGTTTTGCAAAGGTCAATGTAGAAAAATCACTCATATGTACTGTAAATAAAAAGCTTAAAAAAAAAAAACAAACCAATGACATATGTATGGGTAATTCTTCAACATTGACCCTTACAAAGCTTTCCGTTACAAATTTTACCCCCCTAGTCTCCACTCCTCCTTTAGATGGCAGGAAGTCCACTACATGTTAATTATGTTAAAATACTTGACAAATCAAATATGTGTATACATATTTCCACACTTATCTTGTTGTGCAAGAAAAGTCATATCTAAAAGAAAAAAAAATCTGAGAAAGGAAATCCAATGCACGCAAACATCAATAGAGAGCATGAAAATATTATGTTGTGGTCCACATTTCATATCCCTCTCTCTGGGTATATATGGTCTTCTTCACTTTATAATTGAAACTGGTTTGAAACATTTCATTGTTGAAGAGAGCCATGTCCATCAGAATTGATCATCATATTGTCTTGTTGCCATGTGTATTGATCTCCTGGTTCTGCTCATTTCACTCAGCATCAGTTCATGCAAGTCTCTCCAGGCCTCTCTGAAAACCTCCTGCTGATTGTTTCTTACAGAACAATAATATTCCATGACATTCATATACCATAATTTATTCAGCCATTCTCCAATTGATGGGCATCCTTTCAGTTTCCAGTTTCTAGCCACTACAAAAAGGGCTGCCACAAACATTTTTGCACATGTGAGTCCCTTTCCCTCCTTTAAAATCTCTTTGGGATATAGGCCCAGTAGAAACACTGCTGGGTCAAATGGTATGCACAGTTTGATAACTTTTTGAGCATAGTTCCAAATTGCTCTCCAGAATGGTTGGATCTGTTCACAGTTCCACCAACAATGTATCATTGTCCCAGTTTTCCCACAAACCCCTCCAACATTCATCATTATCTTTTCCTGTCATCTTAGCCAATCTGACAGGTGTGTAGTGGTACCTCAGAGTTGTCTTAATTTGCATTTCTCTGATCAATAGTGATTTGAAGCACCTTTTCATGTGACTAGAAATCGTTTTAATTTCATCATCTGAAAATTGTCTGTTCCTATCCTTTGACCATTTATCAATTGGAGAGTGGCTTGTAACACCTGACTTTTCAAGGGAGGAAAAGATTGCTCTTCTCTCATAACTCCTACCCAATCACAGATGTTCCTAAGTTTTTAATAAACTTTGTGTAATTGAATGAAATTTCAAAAAGGGACCTTAAAAGATAACTAATTCCAACTTAGCCTGATCATACTCACTAAATATGCCCTTTTAATTCTATCAGTGAAATAAATTTTTTCTCTTTTTCCATTGCCATTATCCTAGTATGGGCTCTCATTATGTCCCATCTAGAATAGATTATCCACAGCTTCTTAACTGCTCTCTTCCTCTAATTCAAAGGTTCTTGGACTCATGTCCTTCCCCTCTCCAATAAATCCATGGATAGGTTTCAAAGACCTATAAATACAGGTTTTTAAAAATATTTTGATAGCTATTTCAACATAATTGACTTTCTTGGTAATCTTATGGGTTTGTAGGGGTTTTTTTTTTTTGTTTGTTTGGTTGGTTGGTTGGTTTTTTGCACACTCCTTAAAAGGGGCTCATAGATTTTACCAGAATGCCAAAGAATTTCATGACAACACAAAAAATTAAGAATCCCTGCTCCATGTAAGGCTCCTCCATTAATCCATTCTAAACACTACATTAGGACATCTGAAATACAATTCTGATTGTGTTGCTACTCTCTACTTAGAGAAAAAAAGTTCATGCAAACTTCATACTTTGTCCCAAAGCCATGTTTTAATTACCCAGATTTGAAATCTTGATGTGATCCTTGATTCTTTTCTTACTCATTATCATTTGCCAAATTTTGTCATTTCTAACTTCACAATAGCTCTTGCAGCAAACCTTTTCTCACTAATTCACACAGTTAACACAACACCACTAGCCAGGATCACTGCAAATAGCCTCTTAATTAGTATCCCAACTCAAGTTTTCCCCACTCCATTCATCTTCCACTCTACTGCCAAAATGATTTTCCTAAAACATTAGGCTTGATCATGTCATTTTCTGTTATTCCGGGTTCAGATATGTAAATTCCTCTTTTTTAACATTTAAAGCTCTTCATAACCTGGCCCCTTCCTATTTTTCTTCTTACTTCCACAATCCCATATTTGCATACTACATTGGCCTATCTATAATCCACAACACTTCTATTTACTTCTGTACTGCTTCTTCCCCATATTTAGGATATTTTCCATCCTCACCTCCACTTTTAGAATACATGGCTTCTTTAAAGACTTAGCTCAAATGTTACCATATACTAGAACCCTTTCATGGTTCCCTCTAAGGTTACTTTCCATCTAACTCTGTATATAGCTGTTACATACTTATTTATAGAGATCTTTCCCATTGGAATATAAACCCCTTGAAAGGAGAAGCTTTTTCTGTATCCTCAGTATTTAGCATAATACTAAGCACAGAATAAGAATGTTTAATTCTATTCTTTTACATTCATCTTATATTCCAGCAAAACTTCATAAATTTTATCACTTATAGTACTATACCAAGCTGTTCCTTGAAATGGGAAATCACTGGAATCCCAAATGGAATATCCTTTTTTTCCCTCCTCCCTTTGCCCCAATCTCTACCCTTCAGTACCCATCCATCAATATGGGATAAGTAGTTAGAGTGCTGAATCTTGCCTCACTAACTAATCTGAGACCATAGACAAATTACCTAATCTCTCAGTTTCAATCTCCTCATTTATAAAAATATGGCTAATACCTTCTATAGTACCTATGTCTCACAAGGTTGCTCTGATTATATATTATAATTTCTATCAAAATTTTAATGCACTATATATATAATTACTTTCAAGTGTTTACCTGATATTCTGGTGAACCTTATGATTGTTATCACACAGTACTATACGTTAATTATTTGTGCACATTACACCTGGCCCACTATATATAAATGTTTGTTGGCAGCCCTTTTTGTAGTGACTAGAAATTGGAAACTGAATGGATGACCATCAATTGGAGAATGGCTGAATAAATTCTAGTATATGAATGTCATAGAATATTATTGTTCTGTAAGAAACGACCAGCAGGATGATTTCAGAGAGGCCTGGAGAGATTTGCATGAACTTATGCTAAGTGAAATGAGCAGAACCAGGAGATCAATACACACGGCAACAGCAAGACTATATCATGATCAATTCTGATGGACATAGTGCTTTTCAACAATAAAATGTTTCAAACCAGCTCCAATTGTTGAAGGAAGCCATATGTACCCAGAGAGAGGGATCTGAATGCAGAACACAACATAACATTTTCATACTCTCTATTGATGTTTGCTTTCATTGTTTCCCTTCTCAGATTTTTTGTTTCTTGTAGATCCCATTTTTCTTGTGCAACAAGATAACTGTATAAATATTGTATACACATTCGATTTGTCAAGTTTTTTGACATGGTTAACATGTATTAGACTTCCTGTCATCTAGGGGAGGGGGGTGGGAGACAGGAGGGAAAAATGTGGAACAGAAAGCTTTGCAAGGGTCAGTGTTGAAAAATTACCCATGCATATGATTTGCAAATAAAAAGCTTTCAAAAAAAAAATAGCCTGGTCTTCCAACTGCAAATCAAAATCTGTAAAATAGGCATTTTTTATCTAATTAATTTTCCACTGATCTCTGTTCTGAGATTAAATATATTCAGCACAGTAGAATATTTAGCAGACTACCATTTAAAGCAAAGATTATTAACCCAGGGTACATGAACCTGCTTTTAAAAATATTTTGATAACTGTATTTTACTACAATTAGTGTCCATGGTAGTTTTATGCACTTTTAGTGCATTTAGTTTTAGGCATTTAAAAACATTCTGACAAGGCTTCCCTCCCACACCCCCCCCCCCCCCCGTGTGCAGAAAGGAGTCCATGACAAAAAAAAAAAAAAAAAAGTTAATTACACTCTATATATACCCCACTTAGGACAGTGATCACTTATAGCAAGAATATGTGTCTCAGGTTTATGCCTTCTTACTTCAAGTTAATAAAAATCAGAAAGTAACATTAAATCTTTCTTTCTGGTTGAACTTAACAGGAATCATTTATGGATTTAACATACAAGTGAGAGACTCCTTACGGAGAAGTCTAAACATATGCTTTGCTCTACTAAAAAAATCCCTGGACCATCCCCACTTCCCCCCATACCTCTCCAACCCTTTTTAAAGGGAAGAGGGTAGCTAAATAAATACACAGCTGGATCTTGTACTCTCTACAACTTTCATTTGACAGTGATATAGTAAAGATGCAAAAGCATTTTAACCCTTTTCACAAATTTTCCTTCAGTGCATTAAAGTACAAACATCTAATACCTATACCAAGTTAAAGTTGAAATAGGTTCATGATTTAGGCATAAAGGGTGATACTATAAGCAAATTAGTAGAGCAAGACTATTTCTTGCTCTCAGATCTGTGGAGAAGGGGGGAATTTAGCCAAAGAACTAGAGAACATTATGAAATGCAAAATGGATAATTTCTGTACATTAAATTAAAAAGGTTTTGCAGAAACAAAACCAATGCAGCCAAGATTAGAAGGGAAGCATAAAATTGGGGGAAAAATTTTTTTTACAGCTAGTTATTCCTGATAAAAGCTTCATTCCTAAAATATAGAGAGAAATGACTCAAATTTATAAGAATACAAGTCATTTCCAACTGATAAATGGTCAAAGAATATGAACAATTTTCAGATGAAGAACTTAAAGCCACTTCTAATCATATGAAAAAATGTTCTAAATCACTATTGATTAGAGAACAACTTTGAAGTACCACTTCATACCTCTGGGATTGGCTAAAATGACAGGAAAAGATAATGACAAATACTGGAGGAAATGTGGGAAAACTAGGACATGACTGCATTGTTGTGGAATTGTGAACTCATCCAAACATTCTGCAGAGCAATCTGGAAATATACCCAAAGGGCTATCAAACTGTGCATACCCTTTGATCCAGCAGTGTTTCTTCTACTGGGTCTTTATCCCAAAGAGATCATTAAAAAGGGGGGAAAGGGCCCATGTACAAAAATGTTTGTCGTAGTGGCAAGGAACTGGAAACTGATTGGATGTCCATCAGCTAGGGAATGGCTGAATAAGTTATGGTATATGAAGGTAATGGAATATTATTGTTCTATAAGAAATGATGAGATCACTTCTCGGCCTTTTGGCTAAGATCAAGTGTAGCATAAAAAATGATGGTTGGAGCAGCTAGGTGGCACAGTGGATAGAGTACCAGCCCTGAATTCAGGAGGACCTGAGTTCAAATTTGATCTCAGACAACACTTCCTAGCTGGACAAGTCACTTAATCCCAACTGCCTCAGCAAAAAGAAAAAAAGAAAAAGAAAAAAAGAAAAGAAATAATGAGTAGGCTGATTTCAGAAAAGCCTGAAAATACTTACATGAACTGATGAATGAAGTGAGCAGAACATTGTACAAAGCAAAAAAAAAAAAAGATTACTTGATGATCAACTGTGATGGACTTAACTCTTTTCAAAAAATGAGGTGATTTTCAAGACAATTCCAATAGACTTAGGTTGGAAAATGTCATACATATTCAGAGCAAGAAGCATGGAGATTGAATGTGAATTGAAGTATAGCATTTTCACCTTTTTTTTTGTTTGTTTTTTTTCTTTCTCATGGTTTTTTTCCCATTTGATCTGATGCTTCTTGCACAACACGACAAATATGGAAATACATTGAAAAGGATTGAATGATCTAACCTACATCAGATTACCTGTTGTCATGGAGAAGTGGGAGGTAAGGCAGGGAGGGAGAAAAATTTGGAATACAAAGTCTTACAAAAATGGATGTTGAGGAGCAGCTAGGTGGTGCAGTGGTTAGAGCACCAGCCCTGAAGTCAGGAGGACCTGAGTTCAAATCTGATCTCAGACACTTCCTAGCTGTGTGACCCTGGGCAAGTCACTTAATCCCAATTGCCTCAACAAAAAAGCAAAAAAAAAAAAAAAAAAGTATGTTGAAAACTATATATGTATTTGGAAAAAATAAAATTATATAGTAAAAACAAAAAAATACATTAGTGTACAAAACTATTACTCTATTAATGCTCTTGGGGTACTATTAATTTCAAGGAGTCTAATGTCTAGCTTTCTGTAAATTTGTTTTCACCTCTATCACTTTTTTGTTGTTTTATAAAGTGAAATTAGACAATTTTTTGTCACCTTTTCCCTCAATGATTTATAAAAGTTTATATTCAAAATTGGGCTTTTCTTTGTCACACTTTCCACATGGTTAAAAAAAAAAAAAAGATTTTGTTACTAAGGCAATTTCTGAACCTTTCTGCACCTTTTCCTATAGACACTGGTTTATTACTGCTAAATTTGTTCATGAAATGGTAATGATTAGCATTTAGGTCAGCATTTTTGCCTCTTTACAATTCCAATTTTTCAACCATTGACAACTTGTTCGAATGTCAATTTAAAAAAGCTTCTCTATATTCTCATTTTTATCCTATCTTTTAATGTGATGTTAACTTCTCTTCTAACTAGCAAATGGTCCAACTGCCCCAAAACAAGGAATTCTGAAACAACTCCTACATTAAGTCATTTATCTAATCTTGAAAGCCTAATGAACTCTAATCAATGTAATGACCAAACACAATTCCAGAGAAGCAATGATAGAGTATGCTACTCCCTCACCTCCTGACACACATAATGGACCCAAAATGTAGAGACATATCTTTTTATTTCAAATTTTACAAAAATCAAATGAGTATTTTCATACATGATACAGCAAATTTCACACAATTTGCTTGTGTGTGTGTGTGTGTGTGTGTGTGTGTGTGTGTGTGTAAATAAAATAAGGATTTGGGCTTTTTTTTTTTCAAAAGAGAGTTAAGAAGAGAAAATATGCTTATTATTTGAAGAAAAAAGTTGGGTTTTTGTTGTTTTTTGTTGTTGTTGTTTGTTTTTTAAACAAGGCAATTGTTTGAAATGCAGTAGAGTGTTAAGTCTGGAAACAGGAAGATCTGAATTCAAATTTGACCTGATATTTACTAGTTGTGTGACTCTGACAAGTCACTTCTGCCTGCCTCACTTCCATCATCCATAAAACAAAGATAACAACAGTACCTACCTATGAAGGTTATTGTGAAAAGCAAAACTGTAAAGTGCTTGGCACAGTACCTAGCCCATAATGCTACAGAAATGTTAGTTGCTGTTATTATTAAGATATTATCACTTTCATTTTTGTAATGTCATCTGTTGTTTGTCACCTGAAATATCCTAATGGTCTCCTGCTAAAGAAAGTCATGTTTTCGTGGATTTATAGGCACAAGGCTTCTGAATAGTTTGCAAAATTTTAGCTTCTCATTTTTAAAACTTAAATATTATTTTCAAAATACTTTGCACCATCCTCCCCCATATCATCTTCACAATGACAAGGAATTTATTTTAAAAGCAATCACTATTGTAACTAAGATTTTTTTGGTACAGTAAGACAAAGAATTAAATTGTCATTTTCTAAAATGCCACTTTAATTTAGCTAATAGCATAATGAAATTATTCTCAGATAATTGTACCTCTAACAAGCCCTGCTTCTAGTTCTAGTTCTAGCTAAACCACTAATGAAACCACAAAAAAGAGTCAGTTCTACTCTTCATAGCCTTAAAATCTAGAGTATGACTAAAACCCAGTATTATATGGATGTCATTGTTAAAGAATACCTAAAAAATACTGTATATTAAAATACATTTTAGGATCAAATACATTTATCTATAAAGATATACATAAAATGGCAGAATTCTACCATGATTTTAAGGTCCATAAGAGTAAATGACTACCTAAACTCTCTCATCCAGGACCTTAGCACAGTTCTTTGATGTCAAGTCTTGGTGATAAACTAAATGCCTCTGATTATTTTTTTCCTTTTTATTTCTTCATGAAGCACTTTTTTTCTAATCTTTCAAGAAACACTTCTTTCTCTCTTTTAAATGAAATAGTAGAAAAGTATTATTCTAGATCCTTAACTTTTTTTAAGGATAAGGAATTTATTAAGCACTTAATAATCAGGCACTATACAAATACAGTATACCAATACAAGCAAGAGAGCCCCTACCCTGAAAGAGTTTACATTCTTTTAAGTCAAGATAACATATAAATAGGAAAATATACTAGGTAGCATGGTTTGGAAATGGTGAGAAAACAAGATGAAGGCCTGGATAGAGGCAAGATAATGCAAAAGCTCTTCTATTAATCTTCTATCTTCTATCAGCCTAGGATGATTTGTAGGCAATTTAACTGAAAACATTAAAAACATATTTTATACAAGTGTTGTGCATATCACTAAATACAATCTCTGTAGGCACTTGCAATATTCACTTAATCCTTCATTCTTGCAAACATGCTGACTACCTGCCTATTTGGGCAAAGAACTTCGGGTAGATGAGCTTTTCTCCCCTAAGATAATAGTTGGAATTATCAGATTCTTGCCAATGCTATAATGCAGAGTCCCAAACTTATAGCAGTTAGTCTTTTAGTTGTAAAAATCCCTTTTGTAGTAATCCAACTTTTCTTTCTTCATATCACCTATCCCCACAGATCAAAAGCAGAAACTACCTACCTGTGACTGGTCTTTTAGTTGTGCCACTATGTTTTATTATGAAAACTAGATAGGAAAAGAGAAACACTGGAGACAAGGAGACAGATCATTTAGGAAGCTATTACAACAGTCAAGCTCAGAAGTAATAAGGGCAAAACTAGGGTGGTATGTAGTATATAAAGGATGGGCTGACCAAGAGATACAGTGTTTGTTTGTTTGTTTGTTATAAAGACACCATAAACTCTAACAAATGATTAGATGTGGTGAGGAAAAGGAAAAATCAAAGCAAATTCAGGAACTAATTATGAATGTGTAGGAGAATGATGGGAACAAAAATGCAAACAAAAAAGATGGGAGTAAAGACAGAGTTTGAGAAGAGATGACTATTTCAGTTTTGATCATGTTGAAGTAAAGCCATCCAGGTAGATGTTTTCCACAAGCAACTGAAAATGTGGAACTGGGGACTTATAAGTCAATTTAGTGTCAGAATTGCACCAAACAGAGAAGCATTACTTTCAGTAAAGAAATGTTAATCATTAAAATATAACTGAAAAATTAATTCAACAAGTACTTTTTGATTGCTACATGCAAAACACTTTGCTAGGCAATAGGGAAGATAGAAAGATAATCATAATACTTTTCTTGTCTCAAGATTCTCACAATCTAATTGAGAAGGGAGAAAGAAAATACACCAAGAAATGAACAAAATAAAAAGTAGCATATGTGCCACACAAGAAATAAGGCCAGTTCGGTCAGAAAGTAATCACTGCAAGGTAGACTTTAGAAGGGTTTTTAAAAAAAGAGTACAACAAAAAAAGAGAAGAGAGACATGTTGGATGGCAAGAACTATTTTAGCAAAGGCTCAGAACTGATGTTTTGTGCATGTGAGATCTGATCAAACTATTTGAATAAGGTATCCTTCAAGGAGAATACTGGAAGATAAAGTTTCAGAGAGGTTGTATATATAAAATATTTAGATAGCAGTATGATTAGGGATGCATTGGCAAGACTCAGGTCTTCAGTGCTACTCTGACAACTGCTTGCAAGACCATATTCACAAATAAAAAGTTTTTGAAAGAGTAGTAATATGAAATCTTTCTGAACAGATTACCACAGACTTTGCGAAATTAAACAAGCCTCTCCTTGGCTCTGATAACACTTATCTATATAAAATACCAAAGCCAATTTCTGTCCTCACATCACAATTCATGAAAACTTATATCAATGGCAAAGTTTCAGAGCCATAAGGAATATCAAGAGATCACCTTGTCCAACCCCTTCATTTTACAAATAAAGTAATGAAAAATTAGAATGAGGTACCCTTTATTACAATGCTGCTTGGTGGCACAGCCACTACAACTCAAGTCCCTTGATTTCATCTATTGTACAACTTAAGACAATGCTCCCTATCTCTTGGACTAAAATCTTCTTCCACATCATCTATCCCACTGATAATTACAATCCTATTGAAATATACTTTCTTATTTCTTTTCCTCATCTTTACAAAACTCATACTCTAAACTTCACTCAACTTCTGAACTTATATATTCAAAGGACTTCTCCCAGGAATATTTGATTTCTTATTACCTTTATAAATCCAAACACAAGAACCTACCTAATCCAATTCCTAATCCTTGCTTCTTTTAGAGCTAATCCATATTTAGTTTTTTTTAATCACATTTTTGTATTGTATCAATACAATATTCCTCTCAACTCTCAAATTTTTTGTTTCAAAAGCTATTTAGTCTTAAAAACTAAGGACTCCCTCTCCACAGCTTTTGTTGATGTGGGCACTATCAATATTTACCCTATTATAAAATAAAATTCTTAATATTATTATGAAAAAATAATTTTGGCCTCAATGGACCCCTAAAAGGATCTTGGGATGTCCAAACTATATTTTAAGAACTGTTGCTTTGAATAATTTTGTGAGTATGGTTAAGACTACTGGGATAATATGAGACTCCAGAGAATCAGAGAATTTCAGGGTTCAAACTTAGTAGTCATGTAGCCTAACACACATATAAAAGCAATCCTCAATTATAACATACTTAACAAAGCAGTCATCAATGCTCCTGTTTAAAGACCTCAAATAATAAGAAATCCATAACCTTTCCAGGTACTCCAAAATAAACTTTTGTCCAGTTCACCAAAACAATTCCTTTTTATCAGCATACTTTTAAGATCAAATACCCTATCACATGGCATATATAAATATGTAAGTAAGCCTATAATTCAATGTAAAACTAAATCAATTTCTTTTTTTAATTAAAGCTTTTTATTTATAGAACATGAGTGATTTTTCTACATTGACCTTTGCAAATTTTTTGTTCCAAATTTTTCCCCTCCTTCCCTCTATCCTCACCCCTAGATGACAGGTAGTCTAATGCATGTTAAATCTGTTAAAAAGTAATATATGTATACATATCTATACAGTTATCTTGCTGCATAAGAAAAATGAGATCTAGAAAAAAAAAACCTAAGAAGGAAAACAAAATGCAAGCAAACATTCACAGAAAGCATTAAAATGCTATGGTCTCTCTCTGGATGTATATGACTTTCTTCATTGCTGAACAATAGGAATTGGTTTGAATCACTTCATTGTTGAAGAGAACCATGTCTATCAGAATTGATCAT
Source organism: Myrmecobius fasciatus (assembly GCA_023553655.1). Classification (NCBI taxonomy): domain Eukaryota; kingdom Metazoa; phylum Chordata; class Mammalia; order Dasyuromorphia; family Myrmecobiidae; genus Myrmecobius; species Myrmecobius fasciatus. The sequence continues at coordinate 88,462 of JAJPUD010001482.1, read as the reverse complement.
CATATAGTCTTGTTGCTGTGTATAATATTCTCCTGGTTCTGCTGATTTCACTCAGCAACAGTTCATGTAGGTCTCTCCAGGACTCTCTGAAATCATCTTATTGGTTGTTTCTTATGAAACAATAATATCCCATAACATTCATATACCATAACTTATTCAGCCATTCTCCAACTGATGGGCATACATTTAGTTTCCAGTTTCTAGCCGCTACAAAAAGGGCTGCCACAAACATTTTTACACATGTGGGTCCTTTTCTCTCCTTTAAGATCTCCTTGGGAGAGTAGCCCAGTAGAAACACTGCTGGGTCAAAGATAAACCAAAATCTTTAGATACACTTAACAGTAATACTAAAAATTAACATTTGCTGACTTTATTAAAGCTCACAGAATATAGTCCAATTTCTGTATGATGATTTACCTACTATCATGTCCTTAGTTTCAGAGCATAAACTACAACCAAAGGATATGAACATAAAATCTGTGATAAATAACTCAATACAACTTTAGACTTTTACATTTGCTTTTCTCCTAAACATCAAGCTGCTTTCATAACAGCATGCACAGGAAGCGTTAGCATAGCAAATAATTCCATGAGCAACAGAACCACCACAAGGTCCTTCCTGAGTCTGGTGAACTATAACTATCCTAACTTAAGAGAAATTAAATGGATAGAAAAATACTTAAAATAAATCAATCATATACTACTTATATGTAATAATGGTATCAATTCAATATCTCTATAAATGTCAGATGAATGAATAAAAATTTAAATCCAAATCATGCTAATTATAATTCTACTTCACTGATCTCACTTATAGATAGGGTTAATAGTGGAATGTCTATGGGGAAATCCTACCTGCTACTGAAATTCCCAAAAGAAGTCCCAAGATAAGTCTCTCTCTCTCTCTCTCTCTCTCTCTCTCTCTCTCTCTCTCTCTCTCTCTCTCTCTCTCTCTCCAACAACCAAGTATCACGGATGTGAAAACTCTTCCTTACCACCTTCAGGAATGTAGCCTGAGAAAAATCAATCTTCATAAACTCCTATTCAAGCAAGAGAATGGAGAAGATACAACACACTTTTGAAAGGGCACCAAATAACAGCGATTCTTGCACTTCACATTAGCATCTCAACTTCCTGCCTTTTTTTTTTTTTTTTTTTTCCTTTTTTGCTGTGGCAATTTGGGTTAAGTGACTTGCCCAGGGTTATACAGCTAGGAAGTGTTAAGCGTCTGAGATAAAATTTGAACTCATGTCCTCCTGACTTCAGGTCTGATGCTCTATCCACTTCAACACCTAGAGGCCCCAAATGATTTTTTAACAACTATTTTTAAAAGTATTTTTTCAATGATAAAAAAAAAGAATAAGTGATACAAAAAAGCACAGGAGCCAATTGGAGGCTCCTGTTGGGAAGTACAGTTAAAGAGAAGGAAAACACTCTCCAATCGATAAATGGTCAAAGGATATGAACAGACAATTTTCAGATGATGAAATTAAAACTATTTCTAGTCATATGAAAAAGTGCTCCAAATCACTATTGATCAGAGAAATGCAAATTAAGACAACTCTGAGATACCACTACACACCTGTCAGATTGGCTAAGATGACGGGAAAAGATAATGATGAATGTTGGAGGGGTTTGTAGGAAAACTGGGACAATGATACATTGTTGGTGGAACTGTGAACGGATGCAACCATTTTGGAGAGCAATTTGGAATTATGCTCAAAAAGTTATCAAACTGTGCATGCCCTTTGACCCAGCAGTGTTTCTATTGGGCCTATATCCCAAAGAGATCTTAAAGGAAGGAAAAGGTTTGTGGCAGCTCTTTTTGTAGTGGCTAGAAACTGGAAAACAAATGTATGCCCATCAATTGGAGAATGGCTGAATTAATTATGGTATATGAATGTTATGGTATATTATTGTTCTGTGAGAAATGACCAGCAGGATGATTTCAGAGAGGCCTGGAGAGACTTGCATGAACTGATGTTGAGTGAAATGAGCTGAACCAGGAGATCATAATACATGGCAACAAGACAATATGATGATCAATTCTGATGGACATGGCTCTCTTCAACAATGAAATGTTTCAAACCCTTCCAATTGTTCAGTGAAGAAAGCCATATACATCCAGAGAGAGGGATGTGAAATGTGGACCACAACATAACATTTTCATGCTCTCTATTGATGTTTGCTTGCATTGTGTTTCCTTTCTCAGATTTTTTTTCTTATAGATCCGACTTTTCTTGCACAGCAAGATAACTGTAAAAATATATATACACATATTTGACTTGTCAAGTATTTTTAACATAATTAACATGTATTAGACTTCCTACCATCTAAGGGAGGGGGTTAGGGGTAGGAGGGAAAAATTATGTAACAGAAAGCTTTGCAAGGGTCAATGTTGAAAAATTACCCATGCATACGTTTTGCAAATAAAAAGCTTTAATTTAAAAAAAAATAAAGAGAAGGCAAAGATAACTAAGTTGTTCAGATACAATAATGCATATTCTAGACATTATTTTTTAAAATTCCATATTAGGGGACAGCTAGCTGGCACATGAATACAGCACTAGCCCTGGAATAAGGAGGAGCTGAGTTCAAATCTAACCTCAGACACTTAATATTTCCTAATGTTAACCTTGCCTGAACTAGTCATTTTTACTCAGATTTTACTAAAATTCCTACCTAAATGGCTTCAGAGATCAGTTTGTCTATTAATATTCCTTGTGTTTTAGTAGACTGCAAGCTCAATCTGTGTCAATATCATGACACATCAATTAAAATAAAAGTTCTGGTGATGTTAAGTTACATAAAGAGAAGCAAAGTCTATTGTAAGAAATGTAATAGTGTCTGTATATTGCTTTGGTTAGTACAGGATACTGATTATAATGGCAAAGGCCATGTCATGTGAGAATCAACTGAAGGAATTTTAACCTGAAGAAGAGAACATGGTAGCTATTTCACAGTATTAAAAGAGCTATAAGAGGGGTAGACTTGTTCTGTTTGGAACCAGAAGACAAAATGAAGAGGAATGGGTATAAGTTAGAGGCAGAAGTAGGCATTTTTCAGAGGCAGGAAGCTGTCAGGCAGGCAGGAAAATATGGAACTCCAGTGAATTGTGACATATGAGAATCTTCTTAAAATGTCTCAAATCTTCAGTGGGGAACATCGAAGAATCATTTGAAACAATATATCAATGAATAGGTTCATAGGATCATTCACTTAGATAGGTAAAAAAGTAAGACATCACACTCATTTTATAGATGACGAAACAGACCCAGACAATCAAGGAACTTGCCCAACATCAGACAAAAGCAGGATAGCAGAGTTCTGCACCCAGCTTTTCTAAATCCAAATCCAAGTTTATCTGTTTATATATAGGTTTCCCTCTCTCCTGTTTTTCTCCCTGATCTTTCAAATTAAGGGGGGAAAATGTTGCTTTCAGTCCATATAATTTCCACCCTGGGAAGTGGCTATTTATAAGCAGCTGTTCTGAAAGCTCCAAAATAGTAGTTGAAGAGGCAAGATTTACCCTACTTGCAAAAAATTAAAAGTGCTTGTCCCTTACTCACACATACCTTTCCATTGCTTTTATTAATCTTTCAGAGTTTATGGCAGAGAAGAAATTATAAGCTCCAGAATTTATATTCAGGTAACCAAAGACTCCTTCCCACCAACAACCATCTCTCCCAACAACATACACACAGAAAAACAGCAGCATATATATGTATATAAAGTAAACAAGTTAGCATACTGAAAATTATTTAATATTCAAAAATACTAATTATTTGCAATCTTTTTAGAAGCCTGTTTGTTTTTTAAAATGACTTATACTAACAGTCAAAGTCACTAAATTTTCACTATTAAGCATGAGACAAAGATCTTGTTTATTCACATTGGGCAGAAATCAACTCCTTTACTGTGGTGTATTTGAAGAGATTGTTCAGGATCCACAAAAATTTCTGAGGCAATCAAAGGAAACAAATTTCTCATGCCATGGTCAATTCATTTGACTTATTTATTCACAGCCAGAGTTTAAACAGTAAAATCCCTAAGGTAGTGCTGATCATTTTGTACAAACGGTCTATTAAAATAGGTTTTTGTTTTTGACCATTTTTGACTCTAAAAACTTAGGGAAAAAAAATCATTGACATAAAATTTTCATACTAGAAATGAAACAGGGCTTGTTTGTTTTTCTGCAATACTTTTATTGTAATAATAATTACTACTACTAACATTTATATGGCACCATATGCCAAGCACTATCCTGAACATTTCACAATTATCTTATTTGAACTTCACAATAACTCTGTGAGGTGCTATTATCCCCATTTTACAGATGAGAAAACTGAGGCAATCTAGTCTACTTCCTAATATCATTATTTGTTATAGAAAAACTCAGAAATTCAATTTCATTCTGACCACTTAAAAGTTAGCATAATAGGGCTGTCTTCTCCCAAATCTACTTGGGCACCAAATTCAAGGAGAAAATGAAATTCCTAATTCACATTAAAGCATTGAAATGGGGAGAGTGGAGGGAGAATTGATGCCCATTAAATGGAAAATAACTGCATAAACTGTCACCTTCATGACAGGAAAAGATAATGGCAAATTTTAGAGGGGATGTGGGAAAACTGGGACATTGCTACATTGCTGGTCAAACTGTGAACGGATCCAACCATTCTGGGGATCAATTTGGAATCATGCTCAAAAAGTTATCAAACTGTGAATACCCTTTGACCCAGCAGTGTTTCTACTGGGCTTATATCCCAAAGAGATCTTAAAGGAAGGAAAGGGCCCTACATGTGCAAAAATATTTGTGGCAGCCCTTTTTGTAGTAGCAAGAAACTGGAAACTGAGTGGCTGCCCATCAATTGGAGAATGGCTGAATAAACTATGGTATATGAATGTTATGGAATATTATTGCTCTGTAAGAAAAGACCAGCAAGATGATTTCAGAGAGGCCTGGAGAGACTTGAATGGACTGATGCTAAGTGAAATGAGCAGAACCAGAAGATCATTATACACAGGAACAAGACTATATGATTATCAATTCTGATAGACATGGTTCTCTTCAACAATGAGGTGATTCAAACCAGTTCTTATTGTTCAGCGATGAAGACAGTCATACATTCAGAGAGAGGCCTGTGGAAACGGAGTATGGACCACAATATAGCATTTTAATGCTTTCTGTGAATATCTGCTTGCATTTTGTGTTTCTTCTTAGGTTTTTTTTTTCCTCTTTCTAGATCTGACTTTTCTTGTGCAGCAAAATAACTGTACAGATATGTATACACATATTGGATTTATCATATATTTTAACATATTTAGCATGTATTAGACTACTTGCCATTTAGGGGAGGGAGTGAAGGAAAGGAGGGAAAAATTTGGAACAAAATTTTGCAAAGGTCAATGTAGAAAAATTACTCATATGTTCTGTAAATAAAAAGCTTTTATAAACAACAAAAAAAGAGAATTTCATCTTCAGTTAATGAGTCAACTTTGGGTTTCAATGAAGAGCTTATTATTAGTACATAATACAACTATAGGGATTTCCATCTAATTCTTACCATCTGCAAAATCATCTTTTATTGAAGTTTGTTAACTTTATCAGCTGCCCACTACTTAAGGACAAGGTTATTCATTTTGGACTAGAATTTAGTCCTTGGGTTTTCCTGAGATCACAAGTATTATCTAAGCTTAAAAATGCTATTATTTAATGGTAAAAGGAAAGGGCAGGGAAAGGGAGTGACATCCCACTTTATTTTATTAGTCAATATAGATGGCAAGCCTGGTAACTTGTTTCCGGGGGAGCAAAGAAGTCCTCTCCTAGAGACAAAAGAGAAGATATGATAGCTTCACACTATCTTTTGGCCCAAAATTCATGATATTCTATTAATGAAATTAAATTATATATTTAATAGTCAAATAATTATAATAACATCCTATTATTATTGTTCTATAAGAAATGACCAGAAAAATGATTTCCGAAAGACCTGGACTTAAGACGAACCGATTTAAGTCAAGGGTGTAGGAGCAAAAGAATATTGTACACAGCAATAACAAAATTATGTGATGATCAATTCTGATTAACTTGGCTCTTTTCAGCAATGAGGTGATTAAGGCCAATTCCAATAGACTTGTGATTGAAACAGTCACCTGCATCCAGAAAGAGGGCAAGGGTAACTGAATGTAGATCACAACACAATATTTTCACCTTTTTTATTGTTGTCTGCTTGCTTTTTGTTTTCTTTCTCATTTTTTTTCCTTTTTGATCTGATTTTTCTTGTGTAGCATGATGATTGTGGGAAATATGTATACAAGAATTGCACATATTTAACACATATTGGATTACTTGCTGTCTAGGAAATGGGATGGGAGAAGGGAGAAAACATTTGGAACAAAAGGTTTTGCAAGGATAAATGTTGAAAAACTATCTTTGCATATATTTTGAAAATGAAAAGCTATTATTAAAAAATCCTAGGGTGACAACTAAAACACAATAATTTAAATAATTTAATTTTCAATTTTATTATGGCTACAGGAATAATATTAAGATCCTAAATAATAAGATAGGTATAATCACCATACAAAATTAAAAAAAAAAACCCACAAAAAGAAAACAAATCAAATAAGTCTCTCTACTCCCCCCATTTCTTCCCCTCCATAAAAGGCATGTAGGGAAGATGAAAATGAATTCTACAAAAAATAATATAGGAAGATAAATAAAATAATTTGTTTAAAACTTTTAGAAGAATGATAAAGATTAGAAATTAATGATTTTTAAAACACCTGTAAATGTGACAAGTCAATATTTCTAAATTCTATTATGGATAGTTAAGCACTAGCATTGTCCTTCCCTTCCCATAAACATGGACAAGTAAAAATGACAAATAGCAAAATTCCTAAAAGTTAGGCCGAAGGAAAGAAAAACAGTAATTAGGAATGAATAATCCATAATCTTGAAGAGTTAAGCACAGGCTAATCTTCCTTCATACATATAAAATTCAGTTGAATGGACAAGCTAGTTGAAGTCACTACAATGTCACTCTAATAATTCAGCATCTCTACCCTTAGACCATACCAAAGAAGGGATCTCTTCTGCTTTTTGAAATAAAAAAACTCAACCCCAAAGGGACAGATTATCAGTTTCCTGCCTGTCTTAAAATTAAGAGCCTACAATATCTAAAAACTTTATGTATTATCTATAGAGTTTCACAATTGGAAACTAAACAAATTTTACTCATATTCTTTTATCACTGCCTGATAAACTACTTTTATCCTTGACTAGAACACTGAAGACCCAAGGAAAAGATTTGCATTCTTTAGGACAACACACACACACATATATACACACAAACACATACATATGTATACACACAGTTCATGATTCACACTTCTAAAACTGAAATGCTTAGTTGCTATACAACTCAAATAGAGGATTTCTTCAGGAAGCTTAAATGTATGCTGATAAACAGCCTCAACCTTGCCAAGAAGACTGCTAGTTGTCTTCTCTGGTTAATTTTTTTCTCAATTTATAGAGCTGCAAAACTTTCAATGTCCAAAAGCAGATCCCACAAAATGGTCTCAGTCTCTACTCACTTCTACCCCTCTACCAAGTATTCCCAGATACCATAATTCCAGAAACAACTATCACAGTCCCTTTGTACATGATGGAAAAATGTCACCGGGATTGCACAGGCAAAGGAGAAAGAAAAGGAAGAAACCAGAAAAAACCGACAAGATAGAAGAACTTTAATCCCTGGGGCATTAGGCCAAGATGCAGGAAACAAGCCAACTCCTGCTGTTGAGAAGTCAGACTTTTGTCCTTTGAAGATATGTAGAAATATGTGGAGATACAGATGTATTTTGCAAGAAAATTCAATAATGATTATAGATTATAAAGAACTAAAGAAAAAGAAAAAATTGTAAATAGTGTTTTAGCTGCCTGTAATACTTATTACAATCTTTCATATGGTCTGTTTACCAGAGAGACAGTATCTAGTATAGAGCTGAATTTGAAATCTGGAGGAGATCCACATTCCAGCTCTGACTTACTACCTGTCTGACTCTGGAAAAGTCATTTCATCTCTTTTGATTTCAGTTTCTTCATTGGTAAAACAAAGAAGTTAGACTAGATTCTCTCTAAGGTATCTTCTGGCTGCAAATATCATAATATGCAATATTTATACCTAGCATAGTATTGTTTCCATAGATCATTTAAAATGCATCAATTAATCGTTGCATGTTTTGATTAAAACAATAACCTATTTATGAAGGTAATAACTATAAAGTAGGAACACTGGTTCATCTGACTGATACGGACTGATACACTTTATGAAAATCAAGCTTGCTTTCCTTACTAGTCAACTCATGTGCTCAGTCTTTACAGTTTGCTGATCAAGGAACATAGTTGTCTTAAACCGTAAAAGTAGAACATAAGCCTTGAGATTTACTGTGTAGCTTACTCAAATACCCACTTGGGACACATCACTTAACACAGACTTAACACTCATTTACCTCAATTTTGCCTATCTACTCCCCTAACAAGGAAAAACTTTCACATGAATAATCATGAGCACTTCTTAGGATCAGAGCTAGCAGGGTTCATAAGCCCTTCTATTTTACTGAGGTTCAGAAGTTAAGTGATTTGTTCAAGGACATACAGTAAGTAGAATTAGAATCGGAACCCAAGTTTTCTGATTCCAACTCTAGTGTTTTATTCCTTAACATGCTGCCTCTTTGGTTTTCAAAGCATTTTTTATATGCTCCAACAAATAAGAAAGGTAGAAGAAAAAAAAAAAACTCCCATGTTATGGAGAGAAAACAGAATATGAGGCTAACAAGCAAAAAAGTTAAACTACTTGTCCAAACTTGTACAACAAGGACAGGTCCAAAAATGTATATCCTTGGTAATAAAAAAAGAATATAGAACTTTTATATTACTAAGGATATACATTTTTGAAATATGCATACTTTGGAATGCTTAAATTAGCCTACAAGGTAATGACATGGTCCTCATTTGTCTTGGGTTTTGTTTTGTTTTTGATCCAAACCTGTGATTTAACTTGTGTAGTTATCAGTGAGGACACTGCACCAATGAAGATCAGTTATTCTATATTGTTCTGTAACTTGGAGCTTTAGATTGTTTCCAGAGACAAGAGATATGGTGGAACAAAAGAAGAAATACAGTTCAGGTGATATAAAAACAAAAAAAAAGTAATTTTTAAAAAAATAAAATTCCTAAAAAGACTCAAAGGAAAAGCAAAATTTCTTTCCCATTTTTGTTTTTTAAATGGCTACTACAACAGGACAAAGATTAACAACTACACTTCTAATTTTGATTAATGGAATTTAATTGGAATGGTATTTAGCTATAAGCTAGTATAACTTCTTTAATTTTTCAAATTTTGAAATAAGGAAGCCAAAGGAAAACTATAATGTAATTCAACCCCCAAACTCATATACTATTTGTGGCAGAGCTGGGGTTAGCACTATTGCCTCTTAACACCTAGTTTTATGACCTTCCCACTATCAGATATTGCTCCTATTTAAATTTATATGTGTGCACTTAAGCTTCTACAAATTCTTAGAGGACATTTTCCCCTATCAAGTAGCAATTTTAACAATATAGTGCAACAATAATAAATCAAGGAACAAATAATTAAATACCAGCTGCCAAAATTATTTTCCTTATACTCAGATTTAAACATCACACTGACCAAACTCTTCAAATGGCTCCTTATTACCTACAGAGTAACAAGACCTTCCAATTAGCATTTTTTTAAAAAAGATTCCTCTATTCCTTAGTCCCATGTACAAGAGCCATAATGAATTGGAATTCTCTTCTTCCCTTCCACTAGGGGTAGAATTCCCTTTGGATCTTCATATAACACACTATACTTCTCTAATGTGCTTTTTCATATTACATTTATTTGGGGTATATATTCCATCACCTTATTACATTAGCTCTACAATGCAGGGACTACAATTTAAATAGTATATATTAACCAAAGTAAGAACAATGATTATACAGTAGACACTTAATAAAGTTATGTTGAAATGAAACGAATTAGTAACAATTTAAAATTAGAATTAGACCTTTAGAACTGGAACATCAAAGATCATCTAATCCAACCTTTTTATTTTACAGATGAGGAAACTGAAGACCAGAAAGGTTAAGTGACTTTACAGCAGAAATAAGGAGTAATGGCAAGCTTTGAAAACAGTTCCTCTAACCCCAAAATTCTTTCCAGTACACCATTTGGTCTCCTTGTGTCACTGATTACAAAGAACTTGACTGCTCATTGATAACAATGTATTTTGCAGTAGCAGAGAAAAGACTACTTCCTATATAGCTTTTAAAGGATTTTTTAAAACTACAAGAACAGAAATTATTAGTAAGTTTTAGACTAGACTTCAGACTGCACATCAAAATAACTTTTAGGCTTAATCTCACACACAGGAAATAGACAAAAATGACAAAGATGGGAATCTTCAGTTTTGCAGGCAGTTGTGAAAAAACAAGAATGGTAACCAATTCATTAAAAAAAAAAAATCTAACACTCAGTGTTACACACCAATGCCCCTTCACCTCTGCAAAGAAAGGGAATGGGACAGGAGATGTTTTCTCATATCACTTTCTTTTGGGCCAAGCTTTATCATAATATTAAACTCTTCTTGATGTTGGGTTTTTTTTGCTAAATTTTTTGTTCGAAGACTTTCTGCAGGAGGAGAAAAAAAGAGGTATATGATGGAAAATACAGATAATACAAAAACAAAATGTGTCAATAATTTTGACTTTTTAAAAAATTGATTCTTAGTTTTATATAAGTAAATACCAAACAAAATATATTGACTTTAAAAGTATTCTACATTGTATTCTACATTATATTAATTCCCAATTAAGAGATATAAAATTCGGGACAGCTAGGTGGTACAGTGGGTAGAGCACCAGCCCTGAAGTCAGGAGAACCTGAGTTCAAATTTGGTCTCAGACATTTAACATTCCCTAGCTGTTTGACCCTGGGCAAGTCACTTAACTTCAATTGCCTCAGCAAAAAGAAAATAAAAAAAAAAAAAAGTGAGAGAGAGAGAGATACAAAATTCAAGAATTAACAAAAAAGTTAGCTTCCAAAATTTTTTAAACATTTCATCAATTTCATAAGTCTTATCTATAGTTTGGGGAAATGGAAGGGGCATAATAACTTCAAAAGGTCCTAGCAAACATGCCCTGTTTCATTATTAATAAACCCATCAGAAATTTTATATTACAAAATTTCTAGGGCTTTGAAGATTCAGTGTCTGTGACAAATCAAATAACTTTCTTTTGTCCCCATTATTTTTTAACAACCTCTTGGGGCAGCTAAGTGGCTGGAGGAAGACTTATTTTCTTGAGTCAAATCTAGTCTCAGTCACTTATTAGCTATATTTTTCTAGACAAGTCACTTAACTTAGCCTTGCTTGCCTCAGTTTCCTCAACTGCAAAATGAGGTGGAGAACAAAATAAAACTACTCCAGTGTTTTTGCCAAGAAAAACCCAAATGGAGTCACAGAGTCAAAAGAACAAAACAAGAGCCCTTAAAATCCTCAAATAGTTTAGGAGATCATTTAAGTTGGCAAAATGGAGATAAAAACCATAATTTGTCCAAAGTCACAATTAAGTTATAATTCTTTGTCTTTCAATACCACTCATTTTTTTGAATTTGCATATTTTTTAAAATAAATGTTTGTTTATAAAACAGCATTATCATAATTTGATTTTCACTAATGTTGGTAGAGAAAAGAGAGCATCCTTTACTTCTAGCTCTTAGAATATTACCTCATTTTGAATCTCAAATTGACTAACATTTAAAATCTAGATGTTTGTGGTTGATTTTAATCATACATTTCAAGATATTTTTAAAAATTACAAGCATTAAAGTTAGCAGAGGCCACAGAAAGACAGACACACTAACACAAAATTGTTAATAAGCCAACAATGGCATTAGTGCAACCATTAGGGAGAGTATGTAATCACACAAAGTAAAAATCACTCCATATACCCTTGATCCAAGAATCTTACTATTGGGCATGGATTCCAAGCAAGTCAAAAATAAAGAAAACACTCATATATTTCAAAATATTTTTAAAGCAGAACTGTCTTATAGTAGCAAAAAAATTGGAAGATGCCCAACCAAAGTTGAATGGCTAAACTAACTGTGGTAACATCCATGTAATAGAATGTTACCATAATGCAAGTAATGAATATTTTAAAAAAAATTCAGAAAAAAACAGAAGCAAAAGGAAATTAGCAGAACTAAGGACTAAATTATATATAATTACAACAAAGTAAATGGAAACTATGAAACAAAACTGAATACTATATTAATAGTGACTAGGAACAATTTAGGAAATGCCCTCCCCTCCCTCCTATCTTCCCCTGAGGAAGCGTGGGGGGGGGGGGGGTGGGTGTGGGTGTGAATATGGAACACAATTGTTCATGTTGGCTAATTTGCTGAAATGCCTCCTTACCCCTCAAAATATCCCCTAAAATGTCTTTTATTTAAGAAACAGCTTTCTGGGGAGGGGAGGGGAGGGGAAAGGAAACATTTGGAAATGAAGGCGTCAGAAAAATAATTAACAAATTTTAATTTAATTTTTAAAAAATCTTTAATTTCTATACCAGGGTAGCTTAACATTTTTTCTCATGAACTCTTTTGACAGTCTGGTGAAGCTAGGGATCTCTTCTCAGAATATTTTTAAATACATATGCTTATAAAAGAAACCACTTATATTGAAATAGTTATCAAAATATAGACATAAAAAAGTTCAAAGACTCCAAGAACTCTTCATCTAGATCAACAACAAAAAATTAGAAGCTTTAGTTATATACTGAAATCTGTCAACCTATTCTGACTTTTTCTTATTACTTTGTTTTAATTAAACTGAGAAGCAGTAGTAAAATGTAGAGTGCATTTTACACTGGACTCAAGTTCTATCTTTAATACCATAAAAACTATACATGCAGGCAATATACAATTTTGGGGCCCTAATTTATTCATCTGTAAAATGAGGATACCAACACAGAGGGATGTATACAATATGTATACATGGCAATTTGAAACTTAGAAAGTGTTTTACTATGTATTAACTTTTAAATATGTTATAGTGAATTGATCCTGCTAAGCATGTAAGGGGAAAAAAGGATACATAACTAGCCCACAATATAACTTTACCTAACAAATATCAGAGATTGGGGTCTCTTGCAGCTTTTCTATTGCCCTCTAACTTTTCTCCACTTACATAAAAATTTGTAAACACTTCTGACTCACTCTGATTATATCATGTGCCCTTATATAACAACACTAGTGAAACAGGTTTACAAAATTTAACATTCAGATAAATATTCTATTTCAAACTATTAGTATCATTCAAGGGCAAAACATAAATCCAAAGATGGACTGGCACTAGGAAAAATATGTGGAAGATATAAATAAAACAAAAACTGTCACTAATTAGAATGACAACCAGAAGAAAAATACCTATTTTCAAAGCATTATAGAAGAGCTGAAATGTACTTCAGAGGTTCACAAGTTTAATATCAACCATGCTTAAATTATGAAACCCCACCACATTCCCATTACTCCACAAGTGGTTATGCAATTTGAAGACATTGGGCAGAAAAGAATCCTAAAGCAGCCCATTTCACTTGAGAGAAACATTTTCTTATAAACCTCTAGCTCTGACTCCCAGTAACTTCTACACATTGGTTCAATCTTAGTTCTACCTCTAGGGCCAATTCCACTTTCAACTGCCTTCAAGTTTTTTTGGTTTTTGCAAAGTTCCAATAAGGGTCAACATATAATAACTTTGTCAATAAGGAATTTAAATGCTAGAATTGCAAAGAAAGCACTTGAAACTGAGTTTTAGAATTTCCATAATTCAGAATGTTGCTTATGAGGGCCTAATTCCAGGCATGGGGTAATGATGGCATGAATTTCCCAGAGATGAGGTTGATAAAAAAAGATAGCAGGGACTGTGTGCAGTGTTATCTAAAATAACTTTATAAAATGGAAGGCTGGAAGAATAAAATTCAATAAACTCTCAAAGCTGGCAGGGACCATCAGAGGGGTCATCTAGTCCAGCAAGTACAAGAAAAGGAATCATCTCTCCAACATCCTTAATAAGTAGTCATAAAACCTCTGCCTGAAAGCCTTCCGCGTTAAGAGGACTTATCTCACTTCACTTCTGGACAGTCCCAATCATTGGCAGGACTTTTTTTTTCTTTTTTCTTTCTTTTTTTAAATAGCCTTTTATTTTCAAAATACATACAAAAATAGTCATCAATACCTACCCCTGCAAAACCTTTCTCTCAACCCCTCCCAGACAGCAAGCAATCTAATATATGTCAAACTTGTACAATTCCTCCACACACCCCTCCATGTTTATCATGCTGCACAAACAAAATCAGATCAAAACGGGAGGAAAAATGGGGGGGAGGGAATGCAAACAACAAAAAAGGTGAAAACACCATGTTGTGATCCACACTCAGACCCCACAGTCCTCCCTCTGGATGCATATGGTTCTCTCCATCACAAATCTACTGGAATTGGCCTGAATCACTTCATTGTTGAAAAGAACCATCACAATAGTTGCTGTATATAATGTTTTCTTGGTTCTATTCAATTCACTCAGCATCAGTTCATGTTTTCTCCAGGCCTTTCTGCAATGATCCTACTGATCATTATTTATAAAATAGTAATATTCCATTACATTCATATACCATAACCTATTCAGCTCAACTGATAGGCACCCAATCACTTTTCAGTTCCTTGCCACTACAAAAAGGGCTGCTGGAAACATTTTTGCACATGTGGGTTCTTTTCCCTTTTTTATGATGTCTTGGGGATACAGACCCAGTAGAGAAACTGCTGGATCAAAAGGTATGCAGTTTGATAGCCCTTTGGGCAAATTTCAAATTGGCAAGGTTTTTCTAACAGGATTTTTTCATATACAAATTTGAAATGTATTTCATAAACTCGTCCTTTTTATATCTAGATTTACTGACCATTTCTTTTCATAGAAAAATCTCAATTAGAATTAGGATCACAGATTTAGAGGTGAAAAGGTCTTCAGACCACACCTTATCTGACCCTCTACATTTTGTATAAATGAGAAACCTGGATCCAGAAAAATTTTATGACTTGTCCAAGGTCATACACAAATAACAAATGGCAGAGCTGGTTCCTTTTATGTTTTCATCTCCAGCACCTAGGACAGCATTGGGTACATAGCAGGGGCATAATAAATGTATATTAAATGAAACCTTTTCTCCCTTGTACTAAGGCCAACTTAACTTTTTGTTAATTGGCAGCTAATTGCAATCTCCTCTGCTTTCAACTTTAGCAAGAATTATTCTTAATAAGTGCTATGTTGTACTGTCTTACTAAATAAAGCATAATGAATATAAAAATAGAATCTTTCAATTTATATAAAATTATGATTATAAAATACATATAATAATAACTAATATTTACATAGCAACTAAGATTTGCAAAGCATTTTTATTTGTATTATCTAATTTAGGGTTTTTAATAAGCTTTTGAACTAGGTGCTACTAATATCCCCAAAATAGGATATTGACACACAGAAAAGTTAAATAATTTGTCCAGAGGGCTAAAGCTAAGTAATAATATCTGAAGGAAGATATGGATTCAGGTCTTCCCAACATCCCTTTAAAGTCTAACATTCCATGTTATGGAATATTATTGCTCTGTAAGAAATGACCAGCAGGATGATTTCAGAGAGGCCTGGAGAGACTTGCATGAACTGATGCTGAGTGAAACGAGCAGAACCAGGAGATCATCATACACAGCAACAACAGTATTACATGATGATCAATTCTGATGGACATGGTTCTCTGCAATGAAGAATTGTCTCAAACCAGTTCCAGTTGTTCACTGAAGAACACCATATACACCCAGAGAGAGGGAAATGAAATATGGACTACAACATAACATTTTCATGATCTCTACTGACATTTGTTTGCATTGTGTTGCCTTTCTCTGATTCTTTTTTTTTTTCTTGTAGATAGGATTTTTCTTGCATAACTTCTCAAGCATTTCAACATTATTAGCATGTAGTGGACTTCCTGCCATCTAGGGGAGGGGAGGGGACTGGGGGTAAAATTTGTAATGTAAAGCTTTGTAAAGATCAATGTTGGGGAACTACCCATACATATGTTATACAAATAAAAAGCTTTAACAAAAAAAAAAAAAAAAAAAAGTCTAACATTCCATCCACTGTTGTCAATACCTCATTTCCATGAAGAGCAGGAGATCTGTTTTGGTTTTATAGTCAAGAGCCCATAATCCTTCTCCCTAACTTGATTCTATTAAATTCACTGTTAAAAATAAATTAATAAAAGACATAAGGTAAGGGAAGAATTTTTAATTACATCAAAGTGTAATCTCTATTGATTCCAGGGCATCTCTGAAAAATGTTGATATTATAAAATCCAACATAAGATTGTTCCGTTGAGAAGTTCAACAGCATCTGAAGATGTAATAGATGGGAAGCATCAGAATCAAGACAAGACACCTGTGGCAGCTGCGGTAGAGGTGCTAGAGATACAATGGAAATATCTTAATGCTCAAGGAACCCATTTTCCATTAACTGAAGGCACACAAAACCCAGCCATAAAGTTTCTGTAATTGTTAGGTAATTGCTTCAGGGAGTCCAGACACTTGGTTGGAGTGGAGAAAAATAGATTTTTATTTTAATGTAATTAGTTTCCTTTAAAATAATATAATCATATTTAAAAACATCCTGAGGGCTGGTCTACTGGCTTCAACAAATAGCCAATGTTGTCTATGACACAAAAATACAAAAGAATCCCTGTTTTTAAGAATAGCTGAAATTGAAGTTTTTTAGGAAAATACTCAAGCAAAAAAAAAAAAAAAATACTGCTCAGGTTAAAAAAATTTTCTAAAATGTACAGAATGAGTAAAACCAAGTACTTTAAAGTATACTAGAAGATGTATGTTCATCTAGCATACCTGAGAGGTCTAACTTTTTTGATAAGGTAATCATGTAGGTTTCTAATTAAGGATGTTAACTATTGAAAACAAAAATCAATGAGAGGTTTCAGGAAGGTGAATTTCAGCTCAATATACAGAACTTTCCAATAGCTGTATTTGTTGAAGATGATAGGCATCATTATATTTACTATATAATTTTATATTCATCTATATATCTACATCAGTATTTTGGAATATAAATTCTAAAAAAGTAGATGATTACTGCACCCATAAAAACTTAAATATCCTCTCATTAAAATCAAAATGAGAACTTTATAGATTTTTATGAACTTAAGTCACAACCCCGAGAAATGTTTCTCTACTTTTAAGAAAGAAATTGTTTCTTGTTACCTACAAAAAGCTATATAATGTCAGTACTAGAATTAGAAGACACCTTAGGGGAAATAGTGTTAAAATTTTCATTACAGAAGAGAAGTGGCAACATGGAATAGTATGAAACCAAAACCAAACTAGCTGTGAAACTGATTAAATCATGTAGCTTTTATGAGCCTCAAATTCCTATAAAATTAGTAAACTGAAATCAATGACCTCTAAGGTCTCTTCTATGATTAATATGTCATGATTGTATAAAGCTTACAAAGTCATAGTTACTAATAAGCAATGGGATCAAAACTCTGAACTTCTGGCTTAGTCTCTACTATACTTTCCTAACTTTTCTTGTAAGACTATGCAAAATACACAAAATTAGGAAAATAAATGGCATTTTAAATATGATTCTTCCATTTTGATCTACATGCAGCAAAATATGAGAATCAGGTACATAGCTGGCACTTAATGCTGTTTGAATGAAAAGATGGCTCCATAATAGTACTTACTATACTGCCCTCTGTTAGGCAAGTTAATAAAGTCTTTTGTATCTGTTTCCTTATACATCTAAACATTGAATCTGAGTCACAGATTATTACTATAATATATACATATCATACCTCACAAATATTAATTTCCATAATTAGGTGGCAAATATTGTATGAGCAGATGACTTTCTGAATAAGGAATATTAAAATTTTTAATTTGTTTTTGTCTTCTGGTGCTACTTAAGGTACATTTTGCAAAACTCTAGAGATCTATTTAATTAAACAATTTTCCTCCATGCTTTGTCTCTAAGGAATCCTCAGTTAAAAAAAATTGGAGCATTTTAGTTTAAAGTATTTTACTCTTGAATTTGCAACAAGCATTACAAATAAAAAAGTCTACATAGACTATTTTGTTTACAATTTTTCTTCTAAAATTGAAAATCAGTGCCCTACAGTATTATAAAATTCTACATTCAAACCTACAATAGCTGTTTGAAATGATACCATAAGCAGTGTATGATTCCCTAAAATGTCTTCAAACTTTATATATTTCACAGGGAATTTAACAAGATTGCAGGAAGACTAATTGTATTGACTCCAATAAATGCAGGGGAAAAAAGCTACCAAGAAAAAGCACAATATAAATGCAAAATAGTAATGAAACTAAAAATACAATTTCATACTGGTGACATGAGAATATTCCAGAATGTTTGTAGATGTTTAAATACAGTCTAGATGTAAAAAAAGTTAAAGGAAATGAAAACCTTTTCTAAGGTTATCTAGAACATCTCTTACACAATGCAAGAATTTTTTCTACAAAGGATGATTATCCAGTTTCTTTCTAAAAACTCCCAAAGAGAGGGGTGCTAGGTGCATCTTCACTGCTGAATAGTTCTATGCTATTGAAAAAAATCCTGATATTTGGCTGAAACCTAGTACCCACTACTTTCATCCATTGGTTCTATTTGTCTCTAAGAAGCTATGGAGACCAATCATCCTTTCTCCATTCAGTTATCACTTCTCCAGTCTACATATCTCAGGTTCCTCACATGAAATTATTTCCAGAGCACCTTAATCACCTGGATAGCTTCCAATTATTCCACCTCTTTAAAAATGCCACACCCTCAAATGAATACAATACTGGAGATGTGATCTGACCAGGACAGAATTTATTACCATTTTCTTCTCACGACCTGAACACTATTCTGCAAATGCAGTCTAAGAATCTATAACTAAATGTAAGTGACATACCAAGAAACTCATTTCCAGGTCTCTGGCAACACAAAAGCTTATAAGAAACGTGTAGTAAACCTTTACTTTCAGTTTTTTCCTATTTTTATGAAGTCATTTATGTGGAATCAAATTACTATAATCAGAGGGATACCTTCTTTTAAAATTAGGAACAGGAAGAACATCTTAATTATTCTACAATTCCACTTTTGTGAATAACATCTAGTAGGCTTTGTCAGGCTTATATTAAAGGTTCAATAAAAGCAATATACTACTCACAGTTCATAGAAAATGGACAATGCAGAGCTGAGCAGGATAGAAAATTCAAAAGATCTTTAATAATTTTATTGTATTAGTAATAACTCATGCAATGATCTGCAAACAAATCATTAATTAATGTGAAACTAGGATAAGGATTAACTCAAACTGAGGTTCAGTTTGATTTATTCACCAATTTTTTATCCCCTATAGTTTAAAAGATCATTAAGAAAAATAGAAATGTCATAGGTTTAAATAACCTAACTGGAAAGTCAGCTATCCATTCCTATATAGCTCAATAGTTTCACTTTTTATTTTTGTAATTCCAGCACCCAGCATGCCTGGCACATAGTAGGTACTTTAAAATATTCGCCGAATTAAAAAAAAAAAAAAACTCTAAGGAGACTCAAGGAATTCAAATAAGCAAACATTTAACACCTGCAGGCCAACCATAGGATATAAAAACAAAATGAAACTCCCCAGGGCTATAAGAATAAAGCAATAGGTCTAGACTATAGTTATTCCATTAGAAAACTTGTGACTAGCTTTATTTTTTTTTAAGTAGGGAGGAGTTGAGAACAATAATAACATTAAAAAAACTAAAAGCAATGTCAAACTTTTTAAAATTATTTGGAAAAAAGTTAGGTATTGTTTTAAAAGAATCCATTTTAAAAGTTAAATGTGTTTCATGGCGATCAAATCTGAAAATATAATCAATACTTCATCCTTGAACTCTAAAATTTACTATAATAATATATTAACAAATTAAAGAAAATTATTTTTCAGACAACATAGGTCTGTTTTTACCTTGATACGTACAAATTCCATTAACATTAATAGCTCTTACAAGTACTCAAGAGAATAAACTGAGTTCTTCACATATCTCTCAAAACCATCTCATATTTATATAACATACTGACATGCATAATTGGGGAAATGTGCTAAGCACTTGTTAAAATGTAAACTGTGGATTTACACTCAACTGCAACATATGATGATGCAGATACTTAGGGCTTTAGATATGCAATTTCCCTTAACATTAATGTAAACTCAGAGACTAAAGCCCTAGGTATGGAGATGAAAACATACCCCCAGAGGGCTAACACTGTATCTTTCTAGTCCAATAGAAATATCCCTCAGAGTCCTTATAGTTACTTGATGTGAATTTTAAGCTTTCAACAAAAACATACCCTTGTGTTTCAAGAAATAGTATCTATTAAATTGACACAAAATTCACAACAATCTAGAACAAAACAAAACCAAATTCCCTCAGCTATTTGATAAAACCCTGTTTTAAACAACTACAGAATACTTCCTTTTATCCCCTCCCCATTCCAATAGCATACTTTTTTTTTTGAAAAGCACAACTGTTTTTCCTGATAACAAAAGTTGTTACTATATAATCTCTGAAGTTTGAGGGCCTAGATTTTTGTAGCCTGAAAACTACTAGTTTATTTTGTTGTTCACTGATGCAAAGTAACAAATGAGCCAACATATCCTAAAAAAAAGGCAGGAAAAAAAAAAAAAAAGTATTTTCCATATTGGCCTTTTTCCAATTCATTATCATATTCAACTAAAACTATATAAAACAAATCAGAAATAACATGTTAAGGAATACCACATTATTTAAATAACACTAAGGAAAGGAGGAACACAAGATGCCACAGAATTTTTAAACCGAATTGATTTGCTAAATTTGAGTCAGGAGATACTCAAACCATTAAAAAAAATAATTAGCATGCAGTTTTAGAGGTGAGATGAAAGCAGAAAATGTCTGTCAATTTATTCAGCATGTTTAATGGATGCCATAAATCAAACCTTTTTATGAATTTTCTAGAGCATATTCATGTCAATCTTTGAGCCTGCTATTGTCACTTTTTACACATGCTCATAGGTACCACACTGACAAGACATGATATATCTGTCAACTACTGGTACAGAGATTAAAAGGACAAACCAGTGATTATACATTTTCATATCTATGAATATTAAATATTTAACAAATCTTTTCAAAATATGCTGCACTTTGCATGTCCTTCGAAATAAGGTCTTTGATTTCTTTCAAAAATTCATTACAGTATATTTACATTTTGTCGATCTTCCCCTCCCCCCATGGGGCTGCAATCTTTTCTGAATTAGGTACCTGCCTAAGGGCGTTTGTGTAAATTTCTAAGTGTTTGATTAGAATACCGCTGAAGTGAGGACAAAACATGATTTTATATGACCCTTTTCCTCTACTAAAATTAGATATATTCCTAGATTTAATTTTACGTTCAATACTTTTAAATTAAATACAGTTAAGTTGTAATTTTAGCTAAAAGCCCTCCGATAATTCACTAGCTGTATAATTGCTACATCTGGTGGCAACATATTTGAATGCAAGGAGCCAGAAGTTGGACAGCAATTGTAACAGAAAAGAGCAAGAATGACTTGCTTGCACATAACCTTTATGCTGGTATTCTATACACACATATACACACAAAAAAAAATCCACAGTATCTTTTTCTCTGTTAGCAAGGAAGTGATCCACTTACACTAGGAAACAAGAATGCACACTCCAGAAGTGATGGGAAGGAAAGTTGCAACCATTTGCGGAGGGTGGTTTAAGAAACCTGCCTACTGAAGGGTTTGTCTTTTCAAAGGCTCTGGGGGCGGCGCAGGGGATCAAAGTCCTCCACATTTTTTTTCCAGAACATCTCTCTCTCTCTCTCTCTCTCTCTCTCTCTCTCTCTCTCTCTCTCTCTCTCCCCCTGGAATGCTTACCAGGCAACGACCCCTTCCTCCAGAGGGGCAGCCTGAAGCACGCTGGCCAGTTTCAGGCAGCACAGAAGCTTTCAGGAAGGGGACCGCCTAAGTGGGAGGAGTGCAATAGGCTACGGGGAAAGGGGAGGGGGCACAAGAAGGATGAAGGCTTGGGGGAAAAGGGAGGAGGGAGGTGAAATCCACCATCGATTTAGGAACAGGGTGTTAAAGAGTAACTAAGCTCCAAGGTTGTCTCCAGGAGCAAGGACGGACCCCCGAAGCACGCCACAAAAAGTCATGCACCCTGCCCGTGCCTCCATCTCCCAGTCGCCCCCAAAGCCCCCCAGCACTCCCCCCAGCCCCGGCCACGGACGGCCTCCGGGCCACCCCATCCCCCACCTGCAGGGTCCCCGGGGGGGAGGGCTGGGGTACGAGAGGACGGCCCGGCCGGAGAAGCTGCGCGGGGCGCGGCGCGGTGGTATTTACCTTCCTTGGGCCTCCCGGATGGCGGCGTGTGATTCAGCAGGGACCTGACCGCCGCTGCCGCCGAGCCCGGGGTTGGAGACGTGGAGAGCTGGGACCAAGATGGCGGCCCCTCCAAACTTCCACTGCTACTTTGGACACTCATCAAGCTACTTTCTGGGAAGCGGACACCCCCCCGGCGGCGACGGCAGCGGCGGCAACGGCGGCACCGGCATCCGCCTCAGTCATGGCCGGGGCCGTGATGGGGAGGGAGGGCAAAGGAGGGAGGGGACGAAGAGAGGAGGGAAGGCAAGGGAGAGGGCGGGCGTCGAGTTGGGGGGGGATTCCTGGGGGGCGCCGGCAGGAGAGCGCTCCGAAGGGAAGGGAAGAGACTGACGAGATTTCCGCGGGCACAACCTGCCTGCCCCTCCGCAGTGCGTCCGTTTGCCCCCGCTCTTCACCCCTGTCTCCGAGGCGACTGCGCTGGGGCAGGGAGGTTGGGGCTGGCGGCGGAGGAGGCGGCGGCGGGGTAACCTCTGCATCAGTTACAGGAGGAGGAGGAGGCGGCGGCGGCGGCGGCGGCGGCGTCACGCGCCGCCTGTGCAAACACTATCGCGAGGCTCCTGCACCTCCGGTAGCGGCGGCGGCCGCGGGAGCATGCATCGCGGGGGGGAGGGACATGAGGGGGGGAAGGGAGGGAGGCGGAGGTGGAGGAGGAGATGAGTGGGAAGGAACTACGGAGGGAGGAGATGCTGGTGATTGACTCCCCCCTCCTCCTCCTTTTGGGCGAGCTCCCCCCTACCAATTCCAGTGCAAAGTGTGAACAACCAGTCACCCAGGCTGTCCAAGCTTTCCACCCCAACTGGAGCTGGCGGAGAACTCTCCCTCCACCCCAGACTCGCCCCGCACACGGGCTCCTCCACCTCCTCGTGCCTGCTGAAAACTAGTGGTCTCTACGGGCGCCGCCGCTGCCAGCAGTTCCAGCCGCAGCCACCTGACTTCCCCTTTTTTCTTACGGAAGCTAGGGTTACCAAAAACCCACTCACCCGGGGACCCCTTCCCATCCACTCACCCCATCCCCTTTTGGGGAACTGGGGATGAGGAGTGTACATTGTGGAAGAAAATTTCTCTCTCCTGTAGCTGCTTAGTTGTCACTTAGTGGCCGTTTTCAGACTGAAAAGTTTAAGCAAGGTTTCTTATTTCCCGATTCCCAGATCAGTCATCTTCTGTTAGCTTAAAGTCTGATAGATAACAAAATGGGAGTAACGATGACCAATTCAGAAAAGAGGGAATGGGAAAACCGTCTTAACAATGTAAAGTTTTGTTTATTATTATTATTGTCATGCTTGTAAAAAAGAAAGAAATGCACGTTAGTCCTTTATCAAAAATTGCAGAGTAAAAAAAAGTTTAAGACTAAAATTGCTGTCTTTATTCTAATGTTCATTTAATAACTAGCAATTATATAACGCTTTAAGTTTTGCAAAGTGCTTTACATATAAATGTGTGCAGTTATATATAGTGCATATATAGCTACATATGGTTATGTCATATAATGCATATATAACTATATACATATATACATTTAATGTGTATGTATATATATTGCATGTGTATAGCTATAGGTAAAGCTATACATTGCATTATATGTCATATCCACAAATAGCTATTCATATGATATATAGATATATATATATATATATACACACACATATACAAAATGTATTATCTCCATTTTATAAGTGAGAAAACCATCTGAGAGGTTGGGTGACTTATCCAGGTTTCACAGAAAGTATTTGAGGCGGTTTCAAACTCAGGTGTCCTTGATTTGGTGAGGCTGTCCACTGTATCATCTGGCTGTTTATAACAGTCCAATACCCTTGTAAATTAGGTTTTCTTTTTCTTTCTCACTTAAAAAAAAAAAAAAAAAACTAGGATAAACTATGATGCCTAGAAAAGAGCAATAGCTTTGAGATTAGAATCCTAGCTTTGCAACTAGTTTGTGGAAATCATTTAACCTGTGTGTGCCTCAGTTTTCTCTTTGTAAAATGAGGGCAATATATCTGCTGCACACACAGGGCTTTGATCAGCAAATGAGAATATATTAAAGGTATTTTACAATCTATATTGTACCCTACAAGTGTTATTTCCTTAAAGCACAATTTTGTTTACCCCTGTATAATGACCACACATCTTGCAATTATTTGCAATATGTCTGATGTTTGATGGGTGTATTTTACACAAAGTGAAATGCAGCATATCAGCTCAAGAAATGAGAACAAAATGTCTTTTTAAAATTGAATTGGATGGAGTCCTTAAAAAAATGTATACTCTTCCTTAGAAAATAAGCTAATTTTATTTTTCATTTTTATGATTCTGTGTTTCATGCACTAATACTTGGTGTTCATAGAATTCTTCATTTGGAAGGAACTAACCTTGAAGTGTTAATCAAATATTTCCTTAGTAATTGTACTATCCAAACTTCTTATTTTGGTAAATTTTCAACTAGTTACTTCTACAAATTACATTAATCTAGATGTACTTAAAAATATTTTGAAGAGATTCAGACAGTCTCAGATTGATATTGAACTCATTTTTAGTGGATTTGGAATCTGGGAAATGAGCCTTTAACTAACAAACAGAAGATTTCTTTAAAAAAAAAAAGTATACACTATAAGAGAACATACATTTATATTTTTAAATCATTATTAATCAGAACAAGGATAGCTAGTATTTATATAGCTCCTATTGTGTGTCAGGCTAAGCCCTGTTTTAAGCACTTTGCAAATATTATCTCATTGATCCTCACAACAATAAAACTATGCCTTGATTTTAAGACTAATAAGTTTAGCCTCCTAATTTCTGTTTCTAGTCTCTCCCCTCTCCAATCCTTCCTCCACATAGTTGCAAAATTGTTATTCCAAAGTACAGATCTGTATATGCCATTTCCTTGATCACAAAAGCCACAGTGTCTCCCTATGATTCTATTATTCACAATCCTACTCTAGCCTTCTAGAGTTTTTTGAGGTTATTACACACTCTACAACCAAGCATTTATTAAAGATCTACCACGTGCTAACAATTATTTGGTACAGAGGAGACAAAAATAAAAATGAACCCCTTAACCTCAAACTTACATTCAGCCCAGAGACAATATGTAATATGTAAATACACATTAAATATTTAAATATATACTTTATGTATATGCTTATGAGGCAGTTTGGGAAAATCAAGAAAAGTCTTTTGAGAAGGTATCATTTAAAGTGAACTTCAAAAGAAACTAGGAATTCTCTGAAGTAAAGGCAAGGAGGGAATAAATTCTAGGCATGGGGTACAACCTGTACAAAAGCACTCTGAAGCAGAATCAAATATCTCCTGTGAGGAACACCAAACAGAATGTTTGTAATTTGATCTGAGGGATAATAAGAAATCACTGGAGTTTATTAAGCAGGAAACAAACATGGTCGGACCTGTACTTGGAGAGTATGACTTTGGCAGCTATGTGGAGTATGTTTGGGAGAGGGGAGAAGCTTGAGACAGAGGCCAATTAGGAGACTGTTACTGCAATCCTGGTAAGAAGTTATAAGATTGTGAAGGAGGATGGTAGCTTTGTGAATGAAGAGAAGGGGGCAGATGCCTGAGATGTTGTGGATGTACAAAGAGGAAGGATTTGGCAACTGAATAGGTATGAGGGATAACAGCAAAAGAAGAGAGGATGACTCAGAGATTTCGAACTGGAGTGTCGGAAAGAATTGTAATGACTGCCAAAAAGAGTGCCTTCAAAAGAGATGTTGGAAATTTGGAGCTATGCTCAAAAAGTTATCAAACTGTGCATACCCTTTGACCCAGCAGCATTTCTTTTGGGCTTATATCCCAAAGAAATCATAAAAGAAGGAAAAGGCCCCACATGTGCAAGAATGTTTGTGGCAGCCCTTTTTGTAGTGGCTAGAAACTGGAAATTGAATAGATGCCCTTCAATTGGAGAATGGCTGAATAAATTATGGTATATGAATATTATGGAATATTATTGTTCTGTAAGAAATGACCAGCATGATGATTTCAGAGAGGCCTGGAGAGACTTACATGAACTGATGCTGAGTGAAATGAGCAGAACCAGGAGATCATTATACACGGCAACAACAGTACTATATGACGATCAATTCTGATGGACATGGCTCTCTTCAACAATGAAATGTTTCAAACCACCTCCAATTGTTCACTGAAGAAAGCCATATACACCCAGAGAGAGGGATGCGAAATGTGGACCACAACATAACATTCTCATACTCCTTGATTGATGTTTGCTTACATTGTGTTTCCTTCATCTGATATATCGTTTGTGTAGATAAGATTTTTCTTGCACACCAATGATAAGTTTGGAAATATGTATACATATATTCGATTTGCCAATATTTTAACATAATTAACATGTAGTGGATATCCTGCCATCTAGGGGAGGGGTGGGGAGTTGGGGGGAAAAATTTGTAACGGAAAGCTATATAAGGGTTATTGTTGAAGAATTACCCACACATGTTATGCAAATAAAATAAAATTTTAAAAAAAAAAAAGAGATGTTGGATTGAGGTGGGGGGCTTGGGGAAATTGTTGAGTTCTTTTTTGGACATGGTGAATTTAAGATGCCTTTGGGGTATCCAGTTCAAAATGTCTAATGGAACTCAGGATAAAGATTAGTCAAGCTGCTGTACTGGTGGTCTCTTCTAATACATGCTCCATCTACCATCCCAACATTGCAAATGCCCAACATGCCCTTTCCCCACACCTGTACTGCAGCAACTTCCAGGCTTCAAGACTTGGCTTTGGAGTCACCTAGTTGTTCAGGCCTTTTCCCAATCCCAACTTGCAAAAAAATTACTTTATATTTATCTTATAGTTAATTTTTCTGTGTGCATGTTGCTTCACTCAATAGAACATAAGTTCCTTTAGGGCAGATTGTTGTCTTTCTATCTTCAGAACACAGAAGGCTCTTAATAAATGCTTTTGATTGGTACAAAAATAAACTCCAAATCTTTTATCTCTAATGTAATTCTCTTGAATCTCATTCTCTTATCTCCTGCTATCTGCTAGACATCTCTACTACCTGTGTGTTTTAACAGCAATCTCAAAACTCAACATGTTCAAAACTGGAATTCACCCTCATTTCCCCTAGATTCAACCCTGCTTCAAACTTTGCCATTTTTGTGGTGAATCACCTAATTTCATAATCTTCTACAGTGATGATTTTCTCTCCCTTACATCCCACTAACCCCCATTAAACCTGTTATTATCTTATTGATTTGGTCTCCACAATGTCTCATATCATCCCCATATCTTGTCAAATAGTCACTACTATACTTCAGACCCATGTCATCTACTACAACTACATACTACTACAATACTATCATAATTCTCCTTTCCAGTCGCTCCCCTCTCTAAACCTTTTCCACACAGCCATTACTAATCTGAAGGAATAGGTCTGACCTTGTCATTCTCCTACTCAAAAACTCTTCAGGATTTCCCCATTGACTGTAGGATGAAATACAAACTCAATTTTATTTAACATTTAAAGTACTCCCCAACCTGGCTCCAATCTACCTTTTCAACTTTTATCTCACCTCACTCCCTTTATGCATACAATGTTACAGCCAAATTGTACTTCTATTTCCTAAATTCAACATGCAATCCATGTCCCATCTCTTTTCAATACAACCACAAAAACCATCTCCCATAGCTGGAATGCACTTACTTGACCCAGGAGAATTTCAAGAGGCAGCTCAGGGGCATTCTCTTCTATGAAGCCTTCCTCAGATCCCTCCTCCAATATATATAAATGACCAAGTCACAAACTCTCTGGGCCTCTGCTTCCTTACCTATAAAATGAAGGGTTTGGCCTAGATGGTTGCTAAGGATCCTCCCAAATTTAAAATACCATTATTTATCAATAATCCCAACTATATAGATCGCCATTCTACCACTCAATAGTTCATCTGCTAGTTATTAGTATCCAATTCCAGTAGCACAGATTAGAAGAGAAATCCTTGTTCTATAAACTTTCCCCATTCTCCAGACTACCTTTCTACCAAACAATATTGCATTTTATTAATGCCTGACATTTTGTATGTTTCTTTTTTCCATTAAGATGTAAATACAGTAGCTTAGAACACTGTCAAAAATGTCTTAATAGTGATTGCTTTTGTTCTAGGTGCTACATAGAACAAGTTAAATAGGTGGATTCTTATCCTCTTGGAGTTTACAACATTCAGGCTTGACTTAAGATATTCAAGCTCCACTTAAGAAAAAAAAAGATCTACATACATATATTAAAAAGACAATTCAATGGATAGTAAGGTTCAGACAAAATGAAATTAAAAAGAATTAATTGACTCATTTCAGCCTAATTGGGAGAGGGTGAAAATCCAGGAACCCTCTTTCTGAATGAAGAGAGATTTTGGCAGTGGAAAATGGGAAAGTGTGTCATAGTGCCTTTGTGGAAAAAAAAATAGGGGAAAATAAGAAAGTGATGAGAAGTAAAGATTATAGTGAATAAATTTGCCAAGGAAAAATAGAAAGAAAGGATTGGTTTGGTTTGGTTTTTAAGAGGATAGAAGGTACAGTGCAAAAATGAAAATAATCAAAGATTTCTTGGTGAAAGAGCTTAAAATAAAGACAAGCTCTTCTTACTTAACTATAAAGTGATCATGTTTTACACCTTGTATAATGGCCATATATTTGTGTACCTTAGCAACTATCTCCAACAAGCTCAAAGTACAGTAGAAATTGTATGGGACTCTTTTCACCATAAGTAAAGAAACAAAGTAGTTGCCCATTAATTGAGGAATGGTTAAATGGATTCTGATACCTGGAAGTAATAGGATATTCTTGTACCTTAAATAACACTATATGAGAAGAATTCAGAGAAGTTTGAGGAGATAGATGAACCCATGAAGAGTAGATTATGCAGAACCATGACAATATATACTACTACAATAAAGTAAATGGAAACTAGAAACATGGTATAATTATGGCTGCTTGATATCAGATGGACAATGATGAAATGCATCTTCCTATGTTCTTTGCAGAAGTGGAGAACTTCAAAAGTGGTAGCATTGCATACTAAGTAGGGTACTAACCTTGGAATCAGCAAAATCTGCCTCAAATCTCTACTCAAATATTTATTAGCTATGAGACCCTAGGTAAATTACTTAATCTGTTTTTCACTTTCTACCTCTGTAAAATAAAGTACCTTCTAACACTAACATTTTTGATTGTACATGTATAACCTACAAAATTTTATAACTCAGAATCTTACAAAAATGAATGTTGAAAACTATCTTTATATGTAATTGGAAAAATAAAATACCATTGATTAAAAGAAAAAAAAAGAAAACAATAGATTTGAAGTCAATCTGAGTTTGAATTCCTGCTCTTTCATTTACTATCGGGTTGACATTTGAGTCTCAGTTTCCTCATCTGTAAAATTAAGGGATCAACTACTTGATCTTTAAAGTTTCATTCAGTTCTAAATCTACAATTATATGAACTCAGCAGATGGCATGGGTAAAATAACAAAATATGCAGGCTTTCTATGCCTCTTAAAATCTTACTTCCCTCAAAATTTAGAAAAATCATTCTTATTGCCATCCTACTTGTCCACAACAAATGATATCTTGCATGCAGTTGACACTCAAGCAATTTTAGAAGTGAAAATTCCAATAAGTTACAATGGCAAAGAAAGCTGTGGATTGATTCTATCACCTGATTATAAGTCTCTAACAGATGAGGTCTCACCTAAATGCTAAGCAAGACATAAACAGAAGTCATAACCACTGCAAAAAGGGAGAGCCAAAATCTTTCTAATCCATTATAAACCCATTTTGTTAGACCATATTTTTCATTCTGCTTGCAGCTCATTTACTAGGGTTCATTGCCTATCTGAGCTAGAGTTAACATAACAGCTGATTGATACAATTCTCCTTCATGCATTCCCAAATTGACTTCCCCATCTCCTATCCTTCTACTTTCTGTTACACATGTATAAGTAAATCTAAGAGAAAAAGCATCATTCCTATGATCCATTTAAACACTCATTTAATTCAAACTTTTTTTTTTTAAACCAACTCAGTTACTCTGTGAAGAAAGGTTATTTTGTTCAATGTGGTGCAGGAAAAACTATTTTGGATTTGGACTTAAGGGAGTTATGTCCCAATTCTAACTTTGCCACATAGTACCTGTACAGCCTCAGGCAAGTCATTTAACCTTTTGGGACCTTGTACTTCTGTTGAATCGTCTTCAAAATCAATGCATATATGATTTTCTAATTGGAACATGCGTGTGTCTATATACATAAACATTTATGTGTGTATATGCATACATGTGTATATGTATATACATATGCATGTGTGTATATGAATTATCTCTCCTACTGTGACAAATGGTTTTCTTCAACTCTTCCAACTTTGGTCCACACTGAATCAGAAAACTGGAATTGCCAGTTTCTCAAAATTGATTCATAAGCCTGGGGTTAAAAGAAAAAAGTTACATACTTGGCAACTCTGACCAGCTCTAGGACACTTTTCCTCCCCCAGTGTCAGCTGGAAGCTGTCCTTCAAGGACAAGAATATTATGAAATGTTTACCAAAACAAAGTACAATATTCAAATGGTGTCCATACAGCAGATTTATAATTGACACTATACCTGTTAATAAGGCAGAATGTTTATGGAAAATAATTTAAAATGTACAAAATTCATTATAGACATGTTCTACTTTACTCAGCAGTATTTTTTTTTAGCAGAGTTGAGGTACAAGTTTTGTACATTACACTGAGGAACTGAGATGACCAAATATTAAGTGCCTTGATCTCTGTTTCTGCAGTAGAAACTTTTCTGGACAGAAAATTAGGTGTTTTTCTTTGTAAAAATAACTAACATCTCCAATTATAGAGAAAAGAAAATGAATAATACCACACCTACCGGATTCAAAATTCTGAAATTGTTCACTATTTCCCCAGAAAGACAATATACATCAAAAGTTTATACACACTCAAGACAATATGAAGAGTCTAAATACATTGGCTCATGTCCTTTTAGAAACTACAAAAATTATTTAAAATGCTACTATCTAAATCAGGGCTATATATAAGATAAGTAATTACCAAATTGTTGCTTATCCTGGCCAAGTGATAAAAAAAACTGATTTTATAAATATGACTTTATGAGATGGGCAAGTCAGGTTTAGAAAAGTATGAATTAATATTTGTATACAAAATTAATTGTTTGTATTACCATTTCCCTTCTTCCTAAACTTTTCATTCTATGTAATAATGTAGTTCAAAACTGTTTCATTCTAACGCTGACACTGTTTTTTTAAAACTTGTTATTTCACATTTTCTCAAATTCTTTTACTTGTTCATTAGACTTCAAATCTTTTTCAAATCTCTCCTTGAAAATGATCTCCTAGTCTATTAATACTTCAAAAAGTAAACTTTTATCAAATATAAAAGACAAAAAAACCCCTTCTATTGCCCATTATCAAATCCTATTTCATTTATAAGTCAAAGTATTTCAGAATTATGATGATAGATATTTAACAAATATTGGAATAAATTGAATGATTTCAGAACTCTATCAAAAGGCTTTATGGAGCATTCACATATTCATTTAACATTTGATTCTGATACTATCAGGACTTTCCTTTTGATTTCTCATTGTCTCTTTGGACTTGTTTGAACCTTCCCCAAAGAAATCAGGATTCATACAGCCTCGAAAGGAGTGTAGCAACACTGTTCCAGTGACAAAGAACCTAAGCAAGAGACAAATTATTTCTAGCAACACTACCCAGAATTTCACACTTCATCAGTGTCTACAATTAGGCAATTTGCTGAGTACTATTTTTCTCCCTAAATTTATCCGGGTTTGTTTAGCTCAGTATGGACTCTCAGAAGTTAGAAGTGTTTGCTCTCAATGCAAATATTTAATATCTTCATCTTACTTAAAAATGTGGGTTACTTTGGAGGTGGGTATAGTTCCTTCATGTTATATTGGATTGGGGGAGAGGGGCATAATATGTCAGAAAAGAGAAAAAAATTCTTTTCTGGTACCTTTGCAGCAAATATTGGCAGAAGGAGACATTCCTAACAGTGGAAAGAGTTCTAGATTAGGATCCAAAAGACAAGGTCCTAAGTAGTAATACTTACTACTTGTGTGATTTCTGGCAAGTTGCTTAGACTTTCTGCGCCTAAATTTTTTCATCTGGAAAATAAAGGGATCAGACTAAATTATCAATAAGTCCCTTCCAAGTACAAGTTCTATACATATTTAAGGGACTTAACTGTTGGTGAAAAAGCAAAATAGACACATTGCAGTACTACCTGAGACATCCTTCCACTACAAATGAGGGGAAAAGTCGAGTCATGATTCAGGTGCAACTCTTCCCTGCTTGATTTTACCACAGGAAATGTTAAGGCCCAATGAGGCAGTTACACTCCAATTCCATTCCTTTATTGAAAGTGACACCTGGGTTGAAAGGTAGCACACACTGAAAACAAAATTCTTAATTTTTCTCTGCCACTCATAGTGCAAAGATAATTTTTCTTATGGGTTCTAATTGGGCAGCAATTGTAATTAGATCTTTGTGTAGAGCTTTTAAAAAGATGCCACTTATAGGTTATAATTCAAGATCATAGTTATATTAGCTAATGGCGTCTATTTTCTATAAACCACAAAGAATATGCCAAGTTTAGTACCTCAGGGATTTAGCGTTTGTTTTTAAGATTAGGCACTGTTCATCCAAAGAAGTCCATAACTCATTTAGTCTGTGTATGATTCTAATGCAAGGCATTTCTTTGAACTCTTAAGAAAATGAGCAGCTCTCTTCTAAGCACCTGACCTTGAATTAGTAGTCAATGAGAATGATTAAAAATAAAAACATATTAATCAGGGGAAAATAATTCATACACACCTAAAGCCCCTGAAGAAGCTTATTGGTTTTTGTTACTATATTATGAGTACCTACAATTGCTTTTTTGAATGTGTGTAAGCCCTCTTAATTTCATAATGGCTTCTTCCCTTAAACTTCATCATCTTTAAGCTCAGTTTTGAATTGAAATCCCTAAACCCAACCAATTTTCTTCCTTTGATTCCTCATTTTAATGACAGGTAAATGGTCTTTTGAAGTCTTCTCTTCTAGCCTTTTCCTTATCTCCCTGTTCCTATTATTTGCTTTTTTTTTTTCTTCTCCCATTAATCTCCTTTTCATAAATGACCCTTTCCTCAGTCAACTTTTCCTTTTGGTATTTTTCTGAATTAATCTAGAACAAAAGTATCAAATATGTTGAATCCAGGAACACTCCTGAATCTAACCCAAACCAGATTAAAATATAATTGGGAAATATTTAACAAAATAAATAAGATAATAAAACATAGATAACATTACATTTTTAAAATTAGGTAAATATGTGACTCATAGGAATCCTTAAATATAGTTTAATGATTCCCAGTTTCTTTTTTGAGTTTTACACCACTGGTATGGTGGGTGTATATGATCTATACATTTGCTCCTTTAATAATCTTGATGTAGGGGTATAACTATTTTTAGGTTCAAAAACAACAAAGCAGTTAATTTGCTCAAGACTGTCCTTTAAAGGGGGAAGCTAATTTAAATTTTGGTCTCCTTCCTACCAATTGCTAGCTGTACAAAAGCTGATCACATTTATCCAAGCTAAAAGCAAACAAAAATCAGAGAATTTCTACAGGTTAGAATATATGGGACAATATACAATAATAAATCAACTTTTTCCTTGCTAGTAAGTTGTGATTTCAGTTAACCAAGAATGAGATATCACCCAGTCTCATTCAAGGAAAACCCAAATTGAAAATCAGAGTCAAATTGAAGAGCTGACTTCCTCTTACAAGTTTGCAAGAGAATTTTTCCTTTTGTCTATCCTGACATCTGTCCTAAAGAGAGGCTGAAACTATGTAAATCTCACAAAGCAGGAATGAAGAATAATTCCTCTCTAGAAAACTTGCACATTAACTCTACCCCTCATACAGGAATGTAGTATTGAGTCATCATTCTTGCTACCAATAAGGAGAATCCTATGCAAAATATTCCAATCTTGAAACCCAGGTCACATTCACATTCAGAATATATTTTACATTGTAGTATCACTCTGAATAAGTTGAAAATTCATTCTTACAAACATCGATTTCAGAGGTCCATAAATTTGGATGGGGAAAAAAATTACATTTTTATTTCAATATAATTGTTTTTCTTTGTATTTTTATGTATTTTATTTCACATACTTAGAAATGTTATTTTGAAAGGGTTCAAAGGCTTTATAAAATATTAAAGATTAAGAGCCCCTACACCACAATGATGATGTTTCAAACAAATGTATCACTATCATTCTAAAAAGCTCCAGGAGGGGACAGGCCATTATTTTGTCCAAATTTTATTCTACCCCACAAGCTAGAACTTTGTTCTACAAATAGTAAATATTGAATAAATACTTTTTAATATAAATGTAATTAAATTAAAATTTCTTTTTTTTTTGCTATAAAATCCATTCATATACCTACTAAGATAAAAGTAAAAACAACAATTCTTTTTAATCCAAGAAATGAGAAAAACTTATAGTTATGAATTTATTGGCAACACCTTTGCTTGGAAAGCACAATTGGACAATTATTTCTATTTAACAAAAGAATAAACTGAAGTAGAGGATGTTGTAAATTATTATAATTCAACAGATTTAGACCCTGAGTAAAATTAGAAAAAAATTTATAGAAACTAAACTGCATTGAAATAATTTAAACAAAACTAAGAATGCCTACTCAGCACTGGTATTGATGCTTTTAAAGATTACAAATTACTATTGATTTCAGAAAGTTATTTACAAATATAAGATTATGCCCAATGTAAAATCACCCTATTTCCTTGGATCCTGGTTTTCTGTTTTGTTAAAAAAGGAAATTGGGCTAAATGACAACAAAGATTCTTTCCAGCTTTAAATATCTGATAATACTATGGAATGCATATATACATGCAAACATATGTCTATATGTATATATATATGTGTGTGTATATGCACATATATATATTGACATAGATGCATAAATCTATATAAATATTGCTTGAGTCAAAAGATTTTCTAAAATGTAACTATAGCATTAGACTAAGCAATTAACATATCTAAAGTTCTACAAAGATGGAATAAGGACTCATGTGACAGATGCCTCAGATCTTTGAGGCTACTACTCAGTAATGTAAATAAGAGACAGTTTAGCTTAATAGAAGCTGAGTTATAACAAATATCTTCCACTAGTCCCACACTTCCTTTCAAAGGTATTTTATTTTACAGATATGTTTTTCAATAAATTAAAGAATCATTTTTTACAAATAATTCTACAAATCATTTGTTTTTCCATTAAATGATGGAAACATTGAGCAAAGTTTTGTATGTAGTAGCTGCTTAATACATATTAAATTGAATTCTGCTTATGACATACTATTAGGGACCACTCTTCAGAATAACTTTCATTACAACATTTTTAAAGAGCTTAAAACTGTACTAAGAATTTTGGTAAACTGTATATTAATATAAATGAAATAAACTTAAGGTATATATAAATTCTGTCAAAGTAAGTAATTTGTGAATTGAACCTGGTGCTAAGAGAATTGCTATTATATTCACTTATCAGATAGACCAAATCCGTAGTTACTATAGTGAAGAGTCCTTAGAAAGAAGCAGGAATGACTTACTTTAGTGACAATAAACACTATTTTTATAAGAAATTATGAACCTTAGTAAAATCTCTCGGCTTACTATCATAATTCTGACTTGTAAATAACCCTTTCTCTCTCCTCCCCCGACTTTTTAAACTATTACTTGCATTTGTTCACATTCCTTTCTCTAAGTCTGCCTGAGTCATATTCTCCTATTGTACTGTTAGGATAATATACATGCTTTTTGGTATAAGGCATGACTTGAAATCCATTCTCAAGAATTGTATTTTTTTAAATGTGTTTTTTTTTGCCAACATGGGCTCAAAACACAAAAATGCAAGTTGGTACAAGTCATTCTACACAATTACTCCACCCCACTTAAAGCAACTGACTAGATGCCATGCCCTGATACATTTATCAAGAGGAAACACATGTCCATTGTTCACTAGGTGCGAATGAAGGCTTGGACACCTTCCTAGGTGTGATAGGAAGTCTATTAAAGTTTTTGAGGGGTGCTCTCTGTGGCTTGTGTAAAGCCATTAGGTAAGTTGGAATCAAGAAGCTGACAATGGCAATAAGACAGCTTCCACCTAACTTCTGAGAAAGAAGTGCTTGCAGGAGAGGACATAGCTTCTTTGCTTGGCTTCTACCAGCAGCATTACTACTTTGGCAAGAATAGTATCCTTGTGGACTTCACAGAGTAATACATTTGGACTTTTCCTCAGGTATCCTAGGATCTCCAGGACAATAGCTCCTGGTGGCAGTATCTACATGAGGAGTCAAGAACAGCTTAGACATGACAAGGAAAGCAAATTCAAGGCTCTTCAAAGATCCCAACAGAAAAGCTACACTGCACTAAAGGAAAACATTAACAAAAGGAGTTATGACCATTTGTGCTTTTAGCTGGAACTTGTTCTATCCTGGACTTTGTTTACTTAGGTGAGTATGTCACAGATTTTTATTTCATTCTTTCTTTTTGGGAAGGAGGAATATATCAATTGTTCTTACTATACTACCTTAGTAAATATACCTAAATGAAATCTAATTAAGTCTGGTTGACTACTTGATATCACTGATAATTATGGCAGGAATCAGTGGTAGCTGGTTAATGAGCTATAGTATTAGAGGTATAACCTTTCAACTCTTCAATCCTAACGGGATTTAGTAGACAAAGTGTTCATCAATACCAATGGGAGTTGGGAGAGCAGCTTCAGAACATGTGCTACAGAAATACATGAAATACCAAAGTAGAAATACTGAAAATCAAAGGAAATATTAATAAAATTGAAACTAAAAAACCATTGAACTAATACATAAAACTAGAAGCTGATTTATGGAAAAATAATAAAATAAATAAATCATTGCTTAATTTGATTAAAAAAAGAAAAGAAAGAAGAAAACCAAATGACAAGTACCAAAAATAAAAAGGGTGAATTCACCACCAATGAACAGAAAATTAAAGCAGTTATTGGAGTTATCTTGCCCAATTATATGACAATAAATCTGAATATCTAAGCAAAATGGATTGCCTAGAAGAAGAAATGGAGATTTATATAGAGAATTCAGGGCTGGTTCAATATTAGGAAAACTATCAACGTAATTGATCATATCTATAACAAAACCAATAAAAATTATATGATTATCTCAATAGGCACAGAAAAACTTTTTATAAAATTCAATATTCATTCCTATGAAAAACATTAGAAAGCACTGGAATAAATGGAGTTTTTCTTAAAATTATGAGTTGTAGCTATCTAAAACCATCAGCAAGGATTATGTATAATGGGGCTAAACCTGAAGCCTTTCCAATAAGATCTGGAGTGAAACACCATCACGATTCTTATTCAATATTGTCTTGGAAATGCTAATTCTAGCATAAGAGAAGAAAAAGAAATTGAAAGAATAAAATAGGCAATGAGCTTGGCAATAAGACAAGAAAAAGAGATTAAAGGAATTAGAGTAGGTCATGAGGAAACCAAATTATCACTCTTTGCAGATGATATGATGGTCTACTTAGAGAACCCTAGAAAATCAACTAAAAAACTATTAGAATTAATCCACAACTTTAGCAAAGTTGCAGGATACAGAATAAATCCACATAAATCATCAGCATTTTTATACATCACCAACAAAATGCAATAGCAAGAGATACAAAGAGAAATTCCATTCAAAATAACTATTGATAGTATAAAATATTTGGGAATATATCTGCCAAGGGAAAGTCAGGATCTATATGAGCAAAACTATAAAACACTCTCCACACAAATAAAGTCAGATCTAAACAATTGGAAAAACATCAAGTGCTCTTGGATAGGTCGAGCGAATATAATAAAGATGGCAATACTACCTAAACTAATCTATTTATTTAGTGCTATACCAATCAAACTCCCGAGAAATTATTTAACTGACCTAGAAAAAATAACAACAAAATTCATCTGGAAAAACAAAAGGTCAAGAATTTCAAGGGGATTAATGAAAAAAAATGCAAATGAGGGTGGCCTAGCTGTACCAGATCTAAAACTATATTATAAAGCAGTGGTCACCAAAACCATTTGGTACTGGATAAGAAGTAGAGTAATGGATCAGTGGAATAGGTTAGGTTCACAGGACAAAATACTCAATGACAATAGTAATCTAGTGTTTGATAAACCCAAAGACCTCAGTTTTGGGGATAAAAACTCACTATTTGACAAAAACTGCTGGGAAAATTGGAAACTAGTATGGAAGAAACTAGGCATTGACCCACACCTAACACCATATACCAAGATAAGGTCAAAATGGATTCGTGATCTAGGCATAAAGAATGATATTATAAACAAATTAGAACAATGTAGGATGGTTTACCTCTCAGACCTGTGGAGGGGGAAGGAATTTGTGACCAAAGAAGAACTAGAGGTCATCATTAATCACAAAATAGATAAGTTTGACTATATCAAGTTAAAAAGTTTTTGTACAAACAAAATGAATGCAGACAAGATTAGAAGGGTAGCAGTAAACTGGGAAAATATTTTTACATCCAAAGGTTCTGATAAAGGCCTCATTTCTAAAATATATCGAGAATTGACTCAAATATATAAGAATTCAAGCCATTCTCCAATGGATAAATGGTCAAAAGATATGAACAGAGAATTTTCAGACGAAGAAATTGAAACTATTTCCGGTCACATGAAAAGGTGCTCCAAGTCACTATTGATCAGAGAAATGCAAATTAAGACAACTCTGAGATACCACTACACACCTGTCAGATTGGCTAAAATGACAGGAAATGATAATGATAACTGTTGGAGGGGATGTGGGAAAACTGGGACACTGATACATTGTTGGTGGAACTGTGAACAGATCCAACCATTCTGGAGAGCAATTTGGAACTATGCTCAAAAAGTTATCAAACTGTGCATACCATTTGACCCAGCAGTGTTTCTACTGGGCCTATATCCCAAAGAGATTTTAAAGGAGGGAAAGGGACCCACATGTGCAAAAATGTTTGTGGCAGCCCTTTTTGTAGTGGCTAGTAACTGGAAACTGAATGGATGCCCATCAATTGGAGAGTGGCTGAATAAATTATGGTATATGAATGTCATGGAATATTATTGTTCTGTAAGAAACAATCAACAGGAGGTTTTCAGAGAGGCCTGGAGAGACTTGCATGAACTGATGCTGAGTGAAATGAGCAGAACCAGGAGATCAATACACACGGCAACAAGACTATACGATGATCAATTCTGATGGACATGGTTCTCTTCAACAATGATGTGATTCAAACCAGTTCCTATTGTTCAGCAATGAAGATAGTCATATACATCCAGAGAAAGGCCTGTGGGAACTGAGTACGGACCACAACACAGCATTTTAACGCTTTCTGTGAATATTTCCATGCATTTTGTTTTCCTTCTTAGGTTGTTTTTTTTCTTCTTCTCTTTCTAGATCTGATGTTTCTTGTGCAGTAAGATAACTGTATAGATATGTATACATGTATTGGATTTGTCATATAATTTATCATATTTAGCATGTATTAGATTACCTGTCATCTAGGGGTGGGGGATGGGGGGAAGGAGGGGAAAAGCTTGGGGAAAAAAAAGTTTTTGCAAAGGTCAATGTAGAAAAGTCACTCATATGTTTTGTAAATAAAAAGCTTTTAATAAAAAAAATAAAAATAAAATAGGCAATGAGGAAACAAAACTATCGATCTTTGCAGATAACAGAACTGTATATTTAGAGAATCCTAGAGAATCAACTAAAAAGCTAGTTAAAACAATTAACAACTTTAACAAAGTTACAGGTTATAAAATAAACCTTCAAATTTCAGCATTTCTCTATGTATTGGTGACAAAGTTTAGCAATGAGATATAGAAAGAGAAATTCCATTTAAAATAATTGTAGATAATATAAAATACTTGAGAG
Organism: Myrmecobius fasciatus; assembly: GCA_023553655.1. Classification (NCBI taxonomy): domain Eukaryota; kingdom Metazoa; phylum Chordata; class Mammalia; order Dasyuromorphia; family Myrmecobiidae; genus Myrmecobius; species Myrmecobius fasciatus. Next base: position 47,779 of record JAJPUD010001482.1, on the reverse strand, counting down.
TCTAGCTGCAAAAACAAACCCAGGGACTAAATGAACACAATAATAAAACACTTTTCACACAAAGTCAGATTTGAAGGATTGAAAAATATTAATTGCTCATGGGTAGGCAAAGTCAATATAATAAAAAATGACAATTCTACTTGTTAATTTATTTATTCAGTGCTATACTAATCAAACTACCAAAAATTATTTTTAGAGCTAGAAAAAATATTGACAAAATTCATTGGAAGAACAAAAAATCGAGGATATCAAGGGAATTAATAAAAAAAAAATTATGGAGGAATTTGACCTAGCCATAACGCATCTCAAACTTATTATAAAACAGTGACCATCAAAACAATCTGGTACTGGCTAATAGAGTGGGGAATTAATGGACTAGAATAGGTATATACTACATGGCACTAATTAACCATGGCAATCTAGTATTTGATAAAGCCAAAGAGCCAAGCTTTTGGGACAAGAACTTACGTGACAGAGACTGCTAGGAAAACTGGATAACAGTTTGGCGGACATTAGGTATAGAACCACAAATTACATTGTATACCAAAATAAGGTCAAAATAGAAACATGAATTATACATAAAGGGCGAGACCATAAGTAAATGTCAGTGCTATAGATAAGGAGAAAATTCATGAACAAACAACAGAGAACGTTATAAGATATAAAATGTATAATTTTGATTATATTAGATTAAAAAGGATTTGCAGAAACAAAACCAAAGCAACTAAGATTAGAAGGAAAGCAAAAAATTGGGGAGAGTTTTTATAGCAAATATCTCTGAGAAGGGCAAATATATAGAGAATTGAGTCAAATGTATAAGGATACATGTCATTTTCCAATGATAAATGGTCAAAGGATACAAATAGGCAGTTTTCAAAGCTATTATAGTCTTATGGAAAAGTGCTCTAAATTCTTATTGATTATAGAAATGCAAATCTCAAGTGTTATCTCACACCTATAAGATTGAATAATATGACAAAAAAAAAAGGAAAATGATAAAGCTGGGATGTAGGGAAAACAGATTCTGATGCTTTGTTGGTAGAGTTGTAAACTGATCCAACTCTTCTGAAGAGCAACTTGGAACTATGCCCAAGGACTATGATCGTAATGGTCCTACATGTATGAAAATATTTATAGTAGCTATTTTTGTGGCTAAGAGTTGGAAATTGAGAGGATGTCCATCAATTGAAAAATGGTCGTGATTATAATAGAATACTATTTTATGCTATGAGAAATGATGAGCAGGATGATTTCAGAGAAATCTGGGAAAACTTACATGAATTGATGCAAAGAGAAGTGAGAAGAACCAAGGGAACATTATACACAGTACCAGCAATATGATCCAACTGTGAATGACCTAGCTATTTTCAGCAATATAATGAACAAATATAATTTTGAAGGATCCATGAAAAATACTATCCAATTTCAGAGAAAGAACTGACAGAATCTGAATGAAGTTTGAAGCAGTGATATTTTCACTTTATATGTTTTGTTTTTGTGTTATTGTTTTGATTTGTGTCTTCTTTCACAACATTACTAATATGGAAATTTGTTTTGCATGATTGCTCATGTATAATCTATATAAAATTGCTTACCATCTGATGGGGGGGAGAGAAAGAAGAGAATTTGGAACTCAAAATTTAGTGGAGATTTTATTGTTATTTTTATGTCCTCAGAAGAGACTAAATACTTAAAATTATGAGTCTTAGCTGGCAACTTCCCTTGACTGTGCTGTGTTTTCAATTGTGAAGCAAATGTTGAGAATTTCTTGCATTTCTTTGTGTTTTATCTCTTCATGTGTAATGACAAAGATTTTTGTTCAAAAGTCAAATTCATTTATAACTTTTCCTTCCAATTTTTATTTGAAAGCTTGATATTAAATAATTAATGTTCTTTTAAATATTGTATGTATGTTTTCCTTATGCATACACAAATTTAATATAAAATTTTCTTTTGAAATCTTCTCCAACTAAAACTATCACACAAGTAAACACAAAATACAGCAAAATGGGTTCAAACTTAACAAATGGCAAATGTGGTAGGTAGCTCATATATCCTGAAGTTCTTTTAGCTGAAATCCTCAAGATGATCTCCTTAGGTATAAATATAGCTTTTCTTTTGGCATATTTTAAAAGTCTTGAGGAAAGATGTTTATTCTTTGTTATGACTAAAGTGAAAAATTATTTGCTTTTATTAGGGAAGAACTAGTTAGAGAGGATCTCATACTCTTACCAATTATTCCTTATCCCAGATTTTTAGGACCTCTACAATATGGTATTAAGTCTCTTTTTTGAGCCTGATTTTACATTTCTCTGTAAGCTCTTTGAAGCAGCCAAAATGGAGGAGCCATCACTTGTACACACACACATTGCATTTGGCTAATTATGTCTTTTGCTTTATGCCTAGACTTTTCTTTCTAACTCCTCAGCTTATTGAATTCCTCCTCATTGTTTAAAACTCAACTTAAAAGTCACCTCTTCCCTGGAGTTTTCTATGCTTTTACCAGTTAGTAAAACCTTAAATCCTTACATAATATGGTATTTACACCTCTCAGCCATGACACCAGGATCAGGAAAAATAGAGAAGCTAATTGGATATATCTAAATGCTTTATTAGCCGTATAGTTCTGGCTAGCAGCAAGAAGGAGAATGCCCTACATATAAACATATTTTAAGCCTATAACAGGACTTTCCCTCCTCTCATCCACATGAGACTAACAAAGGGCTGTTTGTTTTTTTTCCCCCAAATGTCACTCAAAAAATTTACCAAGATGTCTGTCCTCCTGTTCACTCATAATATCATTGGTGTGGTCCTGCAGATACTCAGTCCAAGCTCTCTGGAGCAACCTCCTTTATTATCCTTACTATGTTGGCTTCAGATTGGCATTCTTGTAACATTCTTTTGGTGTCTGGAAACTCCTCTTGGATTTCTCTTGAGATTTCTTGAGAAATTCCTAAATAATAATATTGAAACTAAGGATAGGTACTAGACTGGGCTTCACTAATATAGTGAGGTACCATATAAGGCATCTCCCTCTCCCAGATGTGACCTCTACAATTTATAATTTTAGAGCTTTAGATAAAGGTTGTGATTTGCCATGGATATCTAGTCAAAATATGTCAAAGATAAGCTCAATTAGCTATGGACTATATCAGATTTCCTCAGTTTTAAAAAACATCATTGCACAAAAATCTTCCTCTATTGAATTCTACTATTTTCTTTCTTGCAAATTTCTTTACTCTCCTTGACTATGATGTTTGTCATGTATTATTATGTATTATTGTTATTTTGGATATGTGGAATATTCTCCTATAAACTCCTGAACACAAGTACTATATCTTAAACTTTGCATCTCTACCATCTCCTATTGCAGAAATCTGAATACAGATTATTAAATTATTATTAAATGTGGTAATTAATAATACTTGTTCTTTCTCTTTCCTTTTTAGCTCCATGGGAGACAGAAGCCATGTGAGTAAGTGAAAGTGTCATGAGCTTCCCACTTCATCAATCATGCTTGAAAAGAGAACAATGTCATTCCTTGAATTAGTTCTAAAGCCTTTTGCCCAAGTCTTTTGCCTCTGGATAAAATAGGATAAAAAAAAAAAAAAAAATCAAACCAAACCAAACCAAACCAAAGCAAACAAACAAACAAACAAACAAACAAAAAACCCAAACCAAACAACAAAACCCACTATAGCATGTGAAAGATGTAGCCTGGAGATATTTTAGTAGCAAAGCTGACCTAAAAGTCATGAAGCCATCAACCAACAATTAGGAAGTTTGCTTCAAAGTTCTGCTGTAGGGAATCAGAAAGGAGATTCCTAAACTATCTGGAGATGACAAGATAAATGTGTGATTTAAAACAATTAAGAATTTTAAGAAAGTACCAAATTATACCCACATCTATTTATTTTAAAATTCCCTTCCAAATATTATCTCGTATTATTGCTTCATGTATGTTTAGTCATTTTAAAAAGCTGTTTTAGGTTTTGTAAGATAACAGTGGGAAATGAAAAGTGCAATCTATATCACAGATAAATAATTCACCTTGTAATTCAGAATACGAGATCAAGGTTCTTAATGCTACCTGATAATGCTGTATGCTAATTTTCAGAAAAGTATATAAAGGAAAAAAGAAAATAACAGTAACAATATAGTGGGAAAGTTAGTTTTATATTCCACAAGGAAAATAAATAAACTATTTTAAAAGAAAATTGGTTTTTAAAAAGCAATGAATTTTATTTTATTTTTTAGGTTATACATGTACATTTATTTTTTTATGTATTTCCATATGAGTCACATTGGGAGAGAAAAATCACAAGAAAAAAGGAAAACCATTAGGAAAAAAAAAAGAAAAAAGTGAAAATAGTGTACTTTAATCTGCATTCAGTCTCCATAGTTTTCTCTCTGAATGCAGATGGTAATTTCCATCCAAAGTTTATTAGAATTGTTTTGAATCACTGAATTGCTGAGAAGAGCCAAGTCTATCGTAGTTGACCATCACAAAATCTTGCTGTTGCTACATACAATGTTTTCCTGGTTGTGCTTGCTTCATTCAATATCAGTTTGTATAAATCTTTCTAGACTTATACCTGGAGAGACTTGCATGAACTGATGACCAGAACCAGGAGATCAATATACATGGTAACATCAAGACTATATGATGATCAATTCTGATGGACATGGCTCTCTTCAACAACGAGATGTTTCAAACCAGCTCCACTTGTTCAGTGAAGAAAGCCATATACACCCAGAGAGACAGATCTGAATGTGGATCACAACATAACATTTTCATGCTCTCTATTGATGTTTGCTTGCATTATGTTTCCCTTTTCATATTTTTTTTCTTGTAGATTCGATTTTTCTTGTGCAACAAGATAACTATATAAATATGTATGCATATATTGGATTTATCATATATTTCTACCATGTTTAACATGTATTGGACTACTTGGCATCTCTCATCTCCACTAACAGTGTATAAATGTATCTTCCCACATACCCTTCAATATCTATCATTTTTCTTTTCTGTCCTATTAGCAAATCTAATAGATATGTGATAGTATTTCAGAATTGATTTTATTTTCTCTAATTAAGAATGAGTTGGAGCATTTTTTCATATGACTATAGATATCTGTAATTACTTCATTTGAAAACTGTTCATATCTTTTCATTATTTTTCAATTGGGAAATGGCTCTTATTTTTATGAATTTGACTCATTTCCCTATATATTTGAGAAATGAGGTCTTTATCAGAAAAATCTACTTCAAATTTTTTTTCACAATTATTCTTGTTAACTGTATCCACTCCTCTCCCCATTTATTCTGTTCTCTCTTTCTCCTTTTACCCTGTCCCTCCTCAACAGTGTTTTGCCACAAGGAACTAGAAACTGGATGGATGCCCATCAATAGAGGAATGGCTGAATACATTATGGTATATGAATGTAATGGAATATTATTATTCTGTAACAAATGGGCAGCAGGATCATTTCAGAAAAACTTGGATACACTTATATGAACTGATGCTACATGAAGTGAGTAGAACCAAGAGAACACTGTACACAGCAACAAGATTATATGATGATAAGTTATGATGGACTTGGCTCTTTTCAACAATGAAGTGATTCAGAACTATTCCAATAGATTTGTGATGGAGAGAGTCATATGCATACAGAGAGAGAACTATGGGGACTGAATGTGGATCACAACATACTACCCTAACATATGGTCAATTTTCATGTATCATGTACTTTTTATTCCCATTCAATTTTCTCCACAGTTCAATAATTTCCATTCTAAAATTCTCTTCATCTTCTTAACTTCTTTCTTGTTTATTTTTTGGTTAGATTTATTTAGTTCTGAGAAGTGCTGTTAAGATCTCCCACTAGCATGATTTTGCTACCCATTTTCTCCTTTAGTTTATTTAACTTTTCCAGTAAGAATTTGGATGCTTTATCATTTGGTGCATATGTTTTTAATATTGATATTACTTCATTGTCTATGTTACCTTTTCGTAAAATGTCGTTTCCCTGCTTATCTTTTTAAATTAGATCTATTTTTGCTTTTGCTTTGTTTGAGATCATGATTAGCGACCCTGACTTTTTTTTTTTTTTTTTTGCTTCTTTTGAAGCATAGTAGATTCTGCCCCAACCCTTTACCTGTATTCTGTGTCTGTGTGTGTTTCTCTACTTTAAGGGTGTTTCTTATAAATAGCACACCATAGGATACTGGTTTTTAATTCACTTTGCTCTCCTCTTCTGTTTTATGAGTGAGTCCATCCCATTTACATTCATAATTATGATTATTAACTGTGTGTTTTCTTCCATTCTATTTTTCCCTCCCATTTATCCTTCTCTCTCTCTTTCCTTTCACTTTCTGTATTCTCAAAAGTGTTTTTTCTCTGACCACTGCCTCCTCCACTCCACCCTCCTTTCTATCATCTTGTGCTTTCTACTTCCTTGTAAGTTAAGATAGATTTCTATACTCAACTGACTGTATGTTATTCCCTCTTTGTGCTACTTCTAATGAAAGTAAGGATCAAGTGTTGCTTGCCATCACCCTCTCTTTTTCCCTTCCACTGTAAAAGCTTTTTCATGCCTTTTTTTATGTGAGATAATGTACTCCATTCTACCTCTCCCTTTCTCCTTCTCCCAGCATATCACTCTTTTTTACTCCTTAATTTAATTTTTAAAATATCATCCCAATATAGTTAATTCACTTATACTTTCTATGTATACTCCTTCTAACTGCTCTGATATTAGCATCATCCTTCCATGTAGGAATGTAAACAATTTAACTTATTGAATCCTTTATGATTTCTTCTTTCTGTTTACCTTTTTATAATTCTCTGGAGTCTTAAACTTAAAAGATAAAATTCCCTTTCAACTCTTTTTTTTTTTTTTTTTTTTGCTTTTTGCTGAGTCAATTGGGGTTAAGTGATTTGCCCAGGGTCACACAGCTAGGGAATGTTAAGTGTCTGAGACTAGATTTGAACTCAGGTCCTCCTGACTTCAGGGCTGCTGCTCTATCCACTGCACCACCTAACTGCCTTCAACTCTTATTCTTTCATCAGTAGATGAATAAGAACTTGAAAGTTCTTAATTGCATTAAATGTCTAGTTTCCCTCACCTCCCCCCTAAAAGATTATACTCAGTTTTGCTGAGTGGATTATTCTTGGTTGTAATCCTAGCTCCTTTGCCCTCCAGAATAGCATATTCTAAATCCTTTGATACTTTAATGTGGAAGCTATTAAATGATAGGTTTTCCTTATTGTGACTCTATGATATTTGAATCATTTCTTTCTGGCTGTTTGCAATATTTTCTTCTTGACATGGAACCTCTGGGATTTGACTATAATATTTCTGGAAGTTTTCACTTTAAGATCTCTGACAGGAGATGTTCTGTGGATTTTTTCAATTTCTATTTTACCCTCTGGATCCATGATATTGGGTTAGTTTTTCTTGATAATTTCTTGAAAGAAAATGTCTTTTTGTTTTTGATCATGGTTTTCAGGTAATCCAGTAATTCTTAATTTGTTCTTGATCAGTTGTTTCTCCAATAATATATTTCACATTTTTTCTTTTCTTTTCTCTTTTGGTTCTTTTGATTTTGTTTAATTTTTTCTTGATGTCTCATGTAATCATTAGCTTCCATTTGTTTAATTCTAATTTTTAAGGAATAATTTTCTTCATTTAGCTTTTGAATCCCCGTTTTCCGTTTGACCAATTCTGCTTTCTCTTTAATGAATTTTTGTGCCTTTTTTTTAACCTTTTGACCTATTCTGTTTTTTAAGTACTTTTTATACCTTCTTTACCAGATTAATGACTCCCCCCCATTCTTTCTTAATTTTCCTCCTCTATTTTTCTTATTTGGTGTTAAAGATTCTTTTTGAGCTCTTTCAGGAATTGTTTTTGGTTCTAAGAGCTATTCATATTTTGTGTTGAGATTTTGCATGCAGCTGCTTTGATTTTGTTATTTTTATTTATTTATTTATTTTTTAATCTTCACTTTCATCATAGTAACTTCCTTTAGTCAAGTTCCTTTGTTGTTGTTTGCTTATTTTTCAGTCTATTTTTTGTCTTTTAACTTTATGTTAAAGTTGGGATTTATTCCTAAGAATATTATCATTATCAGAGCATTTAGAAGGAGTATACAGAGAAAGCATAAATGTGAATTGACTATGTTGATATGATATTTTAAAAATAAAATTAAATTGGGGCAGCTAGGTGGCGCAGTGAATAGAGCACCAGCCCTAAAGTCAGGAGAACTGACCTGAGTTCAAATCTAGCCTCAGACACTTAACACGTCCTAGTTGTGTGATCCTGGGCAAGTCATTTAAACCCAATTGCCTCAGCAAAATAAATAAATGCAATAAAATTAAGGAGTGAAAAAGAGTAATACACTTGGAGAAGGGAGAGCTAGAATAGAGTACATTATCTCACATAAAAGAGGCACGAAAGAGCTTTTACAGTAGCAGGCACTTTCTCAAGCTTCAGAGGCCTTTCTTATGCTGTTATCAGAGCTAGTTCTGGTATTCTGTAAGTTTTCATTTATTCCAAGGTGGTATAACCTAAGGAGAAATGTGGTCTTTTTCTTGGGTCTATGAGCAATCACAAGAACTCTTTTCCACCATGGAATTGTGATCACTGCCCCTACTCCTGCTAGGGCTCCTCCTTGCTCAGAGACTATGATCAGGAACCACATATGGGCAATGCAACAGAGGTCTGCTCCCATTGCCAGAAAAGTTACTCCTGTAATCACCTACTGACCAATTATCTAATCCCCTTGTTATCTGTGGCCTGAGGGCTCTGGAAACCACCACTGCCATCTGTTCAGCTGTTCCCTAGGTCTGCTACTGGCTTTCTGGGGACAGCCTGCACTGTCATAGCCCATGCTGGATTGAAATCCACTCATACCCCAGTGAGAAAAAATCTTTCCTGCCAACATGCTAAGTTGTCTTGGTTAGAAAATGGTTTTACCCAACCTTTTATTGTTTCTCATTCCAGAATTCATTTTGAGCCATCATTTTAAAGTTGTTTGAAGAGGAATTTGGGAGAGCACAGACAAGTCCCTGCCTTTACTTCTTGGTTCTATCCCCTGAAAAGCAATGCATTTAAACATTTAAACAAGTCATGACCATTTAGGTGGAATCAAATATCATTATCTGAAAATGAGAGGGAAATACATAGATTCATAGATTCTTTGGGCTGGGAGGAATCTCAAAAATCATTTAGTATGCTCCTCTCATTTTACAAATAAGGAACCTAAGATTCAGAGATATTAAGTGGTTCGACTAAATCATATAATCAGTAAGTATTGGAAACCAGGATTTGAATTTAGATTTCTTATCTTGAAAACCAGTGTTATTTCCATTAAATGAGGGAAGGGGGAACATATTTGTCTAATCTGCTAAATGAAATTTCTTTTATTCTTTTATTAATAATAATAGTATGCATTTATATACCATTTGCCATGTGCTAGGCAATGTGCTAAGTGTTTTATACATATTATCTCATTTAATTCTCACAAAAATTCTGGGTAGGTAGATGCTATTATTTCCCCCATTTTCATTTAAGGAAACTGAGCAGAATAGAAGTTAAACAAATTAGATTCACACATTTAGTGAACATCTGGAGAAAAATATATATACAATTTTGGAATTCATAAAGTAAGAAATATTTCAAAGAGATAACAGAATAATGTAAGGCCAAATATAAAGTTAATCTTTTAATGCTATTTAAAATAAACATTGTCCAACTCACGAAAATCTCACATTGATGCATGATTTTGATCTGGAGGTGACTGATATCTCAAAGGTTATTTCTAGCATATCAGGCCCTATCAACTAGAAAGGCTTTGGGGATGTCACATGATGGATTGTTTGGCTCTTTTCTCAGGCTCAGTCCAGCAAGATTCAGAAAGAATCACTCAAGTAAGCCTGTATCAGGGCTACAGATCTTTTTGGTCACAGCAACTCTAGTCTAGTCTAGATGCTAAATGAAAGATGGGTTTTCAATTAGCATCTGTGAAATATGAAGTATTTTGCATTGTTGGTGGAACTGTGAATGGATCCAATATTCTGGAGAGCAATTTGGAACGAGGCCCAAAGGATTATCAAACTGTGCAAACCCTTTGACCCAGCAATATCTCTACTGAGTCTATAACCCAAAGAGATCTTAAAAGGAGGGAAAGGGATCCACATGTGCAAAAATGTTTGTGGCAGCCCTTTTTGTAGTGGCTAGAAACTGGAAACTGAATGGATGCCCATCAACTGGAGAATGGCTGAATAAACTATGGTATATGAATGTTATGGAATATTATCATTCTTTAAGAAACGACCAGCAGGATGATTTCAGAGAGGCCTGGAGAGGCTTGCATGAACTGATGCTAAGTGAAATGAGCAAAACCAGGAGATTATGGTACATGGCAACATCAATATTATAGGATGATCAATTCTGATGGACGTGGCTCTCTTCAACAATGAGATGATTCAGACCAGTTCCAATGGTTTAGTGATGAAGAAAACCATCCACACCCAAAGAGAGGACTGTGGGAACTCAGTGTGGTTCACAACATAGCATTTTCACTCTTTTTGTTGTTGTTTGCTTGCATTTTATTTTGTTTCTCATTTTGTTTCTGATTTGATTTTATTTTTCTTGTGCGGCAAGATAATTGTTTAAATATGTTTGCATATATTAAATTTAACATATATTTCTACCATGTTTAACATAGATTGGACTGCTTGCCATATAGGGAAGGGAGTAGGGGAAGAAGGGAAATTGGAAAACAAGATTTTGCAAGGGCTAATGTTGAAGAATTATCCATGCATATGTTTTGAAAAATAAAAAAGCTTTAATAAAAAATATGAAGTATTTTGGCATCTCAAGTCTAACAACAGCAATGTGAATCATGCCCTCAAAAGAAACCAAAGAACTTATTTTCCATATTTGGCCTTAGGCAAATCACTTAGCAACTTTTGCTGTTATTTTCCTCATTTGCCAAATAAGCGAGCTGAAATAAATAATTTCTACAGTCCCTTACATACAAATCTATGATTTTAAATATGCCATCAATTGCACTTTTTTTTTTCAATTCAACAAATATTAGTGAGAGCCTATTATATGTTAGGCACTTGAAAACTATTTACAGATGGGAGACAGAGGGAGAATAAAGAGTTAAGAATGATTTAAAAATCCCTCATCTGGTTGACTGGAGCAACATTAGAGCTCTCCACAAAAAAAGAGAAGTTTAAAAAAAGGGTAGATTTTGGGAAAAGAAAATGAATTCTATTTTGGATATATTGAGTTTGTTCATGGGGTATCCAGGGGGGAGATGTCTAACACTGAGTTGGTGATATAAAACTAAAGCTCAGGAAAGATAATAGGGCTAGATATGTAGATTTAGCAGTCATATGCATGAAGATAATAAGAGACTTTGAAGTTAATGAGATTATCAAGAAAAAGAGGAGATAGAGAGAAGAGAAGTCTCCAAGCTGAGGGTGAAAGAGATCTATGGGGAATGTTAGATACCGATACAACAAGATTAGATTGGAGATAGGAGATCAGACTTTCCTATGAGTTGAGTCCTGAGTCACAGAATTTTCAGAGTACTGCATTATTTATATATTGCCCTCTAGTATTGAGCATGGTAGCAACATTATAACTTGTACCTTAGTCTATTCTAATAAGCATCTTGTCTGTCCTTCTAAGGAAATGTCTAGGAAGAATGCTGACTATTGCAATTTGCAATAGCTTGTGAATTTTCTAAATGAAAACAATGGATACCAAGTGAGGTTGGGTTGTAGGTGAAAGAAAAATGGGTTAAAGGATGAGTAGACAGTAAGTTACTTCTGAATTTTTGTTACCTTTTTAGGATAAGTGATCTCTTTCTTCTTTATAAGTATTTGGTTCAGTTTGAGTTGCAAGGGAAAGCTCATGCTCAGGGAACTGAAATTTAATGATTAAAGAAACAAAAGATACAATGAGAAAACATGTGCATGTCTATGACATAGTCAATCAAGATCATAACCAGCCATTTGTTCTGATCCTGGAATAAATCATATGAGTGTGAATATATATGTATATTTATACATGTATGCATATGCACATATATATACATGTATATATTCTAGGAATAGAATTTCCCAGGAATATGACTGGCAAAGATATTGCAATGATTCTTGGGAGTTCCTTAGGTCTGTTTTACAAATGCACTAGATCTAAAGTAAGAAAATTCCTTTCAGCTATGAATATAACAAAAACAAATAACACTAACAAGAATGGATATCTAGATTTGGTGTCATTTCTTTGGTGCCTGAAATTTACATCTTATCAATTCACCATTTATTCTGTTTCTATTGTGTCTCACTATTATCCACTGTGGAGGAAAGTCAGTTCTGTGCATTCTGCATTATTCTATCTTTTGACATACACAGGGAAAAATCACTGAAATTCCTTTTTAATTTTTTATTTTTTTCTTATGGAATTGACAAATATCAATAGAAACATTTTTATATACAAAGAACAACAGAAAAAAAGGATCATCTATGAAAACATGAATCTCTATTATGTATAGCTTGGATTTTAAAAAATATATATTAATTTTAATATAATATTTAATTTAAAGTCTATATTAAATTACTTTATTATTTGTTAATGTTAATTAGTTAATTAAGATTAATTTTAAAGTACATATTGAAATTGTAAAGTATATTTTAAGGTATATATTAAATTTAATATATTACTGCCAAAACTGTCTTATTTGTCTTGGTTCCCTTCTGAATATCCTTCTGTCTGGAGGCATTGGCTTGTATCTTGGAAAGGATGGTAGAATGTAAAAAGATAAAAGAAGGAAATGAAAATGAGTTAATTTTTTGTTTGTACCCTTCACATGGAAGGAATATAAAATATTCAGAAATAACTGGTAAAATGAACAATATAAAGAAGGAATCTGAGATAAATGAGATGATAATAGAGTAACATTTGAGATGCTTTAAATTAAGGCAGATCTACAGAGAGACTAGTTAGATTGGAAAATATTAAGGAAATTTGCGGATGTATTCCCAGATTTGGTCAGTAAATGCTGACAAAGTATGGAGAATAGACATGATGTTGGAACCAAGGAATTGGGAATATGTTTTCAATTATCCTGAAAGTGATTGATTGGAAAAATATAGCCACATAAATCTGACTTTATCTGTATGCTTGATAGATCTTATCTTTTGTCATAAGAAGAGGAGAAAAGAGTTTGGCAATGGTCCTATGGAAAGTAGCATTCTGGATCCATCCAAGTTACACCAAATTTCAGATAGATTTAAGAAGGTAGTTTGTGAGAATTTAGGAAAAGATACCTCAGTTACTAGGTGTCAACACATTTTGATATATCCAAGAATTCAAGGTCTTCTCTATTTCAGAATTCCCTCTAAGGGTGCAGATAGAAACTCATCTATTCTGCCTTATATTGTATATTTCTTATCAATATTCTCCTCTAAATCCCTCATAAAAGATCTACCCAATATACATGAAGATTACTTTGTTATATCATTTTTCATACAAACAACTTTCATCCCACTAACAAATATAAAACTATGTCAATACAAGCCCTCCTAACAAAACTCAAAATAGAAAATATGATGAAGATAGAGTTAAATATATTTATGTTTATATACATACAGGTAGATATACATGCATATACACATAGGATGCATATACTTGTATATTTAATATGTGCATATGATTATATAAACAATTATGTATATGTACATGTATATGTATGCTATATTAACATACATATTTAAATTTTTATAATATTAATATTTATATAGCATTTACTATGGGCCAGGCAATAGCCTAAGTACTGTACAAATTATTAATTCATTTGATCCTCATAACTCTGGGAGATAGCTATTATTATCCTCATTTACAGATGAGGAAACTGAGACAAACAGGTTAAATGACTTGCCCAGGATCACACAGATAGTATATATCTGAGACAAGATTTAAACCCAGATTCCTGCCTTTAGACCCAGTAAATACATGCACACCTAATTGTTTAGATACATATGTGTACTTGTATATATGTATATACACACATACATACATTAAATGCATGTACATGTTTCTTGTACACATAATATTTGTATTTACACATATGTACATGTATCTGCACACATGTGTGAGAGTATGTACAAGAACAAAAGTACAAATCTGCCATCCGATCTTTATAACTCCCTTATCTCTTTGGCCATGATCTTCAGATCCTGCTCCTAGTGAGAGGAATAATACCAATGAGTTTGTAGGAAGATGATAATGTTAGCTAGGTAGAAGGGATGCATTTGGTAGACTGTCTCATTAGTGAAGGACCCAATTATAGCATTAAATACTCAAGAATCATTTCAGCAATCCGTTCTAATTTGCTTTTCCTTATTTACCCCATTAAAATTTTCTGGGATGCTTGTGCTTCCAAATGACAGAGGAAGCCATGAATGTGCTACATTAATATCCAGACTATGATCCCAGCACCACATTTCCTGGGCTGCAAAGAGTGTGTCCTGATCAGAAGCTATCCATTAGGTATATGTCATGGAGAAAAACAGATTTCTGTCTTAAGACCTCCGTTGTAGAAGTTAAGCTAGATGAAATTATTATTGGTATGAAAATCAATGACTTCCAAATACTGGTTCCAAATTAGTACCTACCTATGTGGGTGTCCTTGCCTGAATGTGTATATGTATGGGTGTGGGCATGTAAGGTAATGTGTGTATCTTGTGTATATGCAAAATGCCGGCTGGGTAGGAGACAGAATCCCATGGGGATGGGGATTGCAGCGGAGAACACTGAGTAATGGCAGTTTGTAGCTTATTCTTGGATATAAGTAAGTATGAAGGAGTATGGAAGAGTTAAGATCACTTTAGAGTGATTTGAACTGTACTTTAGAGAATGATGGAGCTGTTGATAGAGATAAAGATGAATGTTTTATGGAAACAAGCTAAGTTGAACTTGAGATACCTATGAATCATCCAGGTGAGATGGTTAGGAGTTAAGTGTAAGTGTGATACTGATGCTAAATGAGAAATCTTCATAATCTAGTTCCAATATAAGAAAAAAACAACCATAAACAAATATCCTACTGCTGGTAGGACAGCATAATTTCCATCTATTCTAAGTATGAAAAGTCATAGAGTAGAAATGACAGAACAAAAACAATGGGTTTTATTAACATGTTCAAAGGGACCAGAACAATTAATTTGTCAGCAAGTTGTTTTGCCTGGAGAATAGGATAAAACTTAGAGGGAAGGGGAAGAGAGTTGATAATAATTAAAAAGCAGAATAGTCTCCACAAGAAAATTGGGAAATAAGGCTGATTTAGGTTTAAAAAAAAACTAGAAACTAAATGAATTCCCTTAAGGAATGACTGAAAAAAATTGTGCTATGTGAATGTAAAGGGATATTATTTCAGTATAAGAGATGATAAGCATAAAATATTCAGAAAAACTAAGAAAGATTTATATGAAATGATGCAGGGTAAAGCAAATAAAACCAGGAGGGCAGTGATCACAGTCATGTATGGGAAATAAATCCCTGAAAAACATCAGAAGGCCTCACCAATACATTGACTAGTCTAGACTTCAGGGGACTAATGGTGAAGCATGCCTCCTTTCTCTTGACAGAGAGGTGGTAGACTCTAGCTGGGAAATGAGGCTTATGTGGTCAGATGTGAACAGTATATTATCCTGTTTTATTTAATTGTATTTCATTTTTCCTAGGGACAGTACTAGTATATACTGAGAATGGGAAGTTGAAGTGATGTAAGAAAGAAAAAAAGCATCCTTAGTACCATTAAAAGAAAAAAGACATGATTGACTGATGATGAAGGGATGATTAAAAATTATCTTTAAAACCCTCTATAAGTAGCAAAATTTAAACAGATAAGCTACTTTTTAAATGCAGAAAAGCAAAACAATTGCTTATTCAGTTCTTTACTGTTGATAAGCAAATGTATTTCTTTTCATTTTAGGTTTAAAGTATATTTATAATGCATTTTCCTATTTTAAACTATGATATTGAGATTGCAGTGAATATACTTGGGGGGAAAAAAGAGAAAGAACATCTCCCCTTAGACGCCAACCACACCAGTAGATTCAGCTTCAGCTGATAAAATGTAAACTAAAATACAAAATAAAAACCAACTAGTTCTATTTGAGCTGGATGTCAATGAAGCTTTTTCAAATACTATTTCTGAGAGAACTTAGTCATTCTCTATGTAAAGAGACAGGGGAAATGCTATAGATAAGAAAATTTTTTCTGCAACAGTATAGAAATAATAATATATCTAATTCTAAGGAAGATTTAAAAATAAGTAAGAATAGGAGCTGGGTCCTGATGGAAATTTAAAATCAATCTGGGAAAATTCCAGACTATAACTTTTTTTTTGAAAGAAGAGACATTTAATTTATGACTATTTTGCCAGAGAGGTCTCTAGCATCTTCAATGAGGTTTGTTTTTTAATGACTTCTCAACAAATAATTGTGCAAGACTAGAGAAAGAAATCCATCCCCACAACAGATAATTAGTGACTACCCAGTCTGGGGCATACCCTTGACACCAAGAAGTTCACAATAATGGCTAAATGACTCATGGACTTTCTTTCCCTCACAATATAGGAAACAAGGAGATAAACATAGAAAACTGGGGGGTGAGGAGGAAGAGGAGAAGGAAGGGAAAAGGGGAGGGAGAGATAACAAAAGTGTCCTTTTATTTTAGATCTGATGCTCATGTTAACTATAAATAGACACATTGATTATACAAGATAATGGTAGAAATGAAAACTAAGATTTTCCCCTTCTTTTAGGACAATGAAGAAAGTGGGTTTGGGGGAAAGGGTTGCTTTTTCCTAGTAGAGTACAGCTTAGTGCTCAAACAGAAGCTTTTATTTTTTTGGTCACATATATGTGGGAATTTGTTTTGCTTATTTGTAACAGGTTTTGTTTTTCTTTCTTATTCAAGGAGTGGGGGGAAAGTAAGAAAAAGATAATTCAGAATTGAAAATCACATAAAAATTATTTTAAAACAATTTTAAAAATATAGTTAGCTCTATTTGTGACAATTTAACTATATAAACCCATAATCAACAGCTGGAAATGGCAGTTAAATTATATGCACAGAGTTAAGATTATAGTAGATGTTTCATTAATGTTATTGACTGATTGATCTGAATCTAAGCTCTGCCATTTACTACTTCTGTGACTTTGGACAAGTTGTTCTTTGGCCTCGGTTTTTTACTTATAGAATGGGAATAGGATGGACTAGATGATTTCTAAGGTTCTTTATTGCTCTAAATCTGTTATTTTCTATTTTGAATTTGCTCTAAATGCAAGATTATGTGTGATACCACATCAAATACAGGAACTGTTTAAATTTGTATTATTTATCACTTTTCCTCCTAATTTCATCACAGAATTCCTAATACCCAAAGAATAAGCTTATGATTGTTTTTCTTTCCCTTTACAAATACTTGGTAATTATTCATTGTGATTTGACTGCTGCTTCATTGTTTAAAAGGTTCTTTCACTCAGTATTTCATCATGAATCATCATTATCTTATGTTCACTAAAACTACAAGATGAAAATCACTATACAGTACTAATCTTTGCCCTCATTTCAGAGTATGTTATACTTACAACACATTTAGAGATCCTCTAGCCCAACCTCCTAGCCAGTACAGACAGCTGTTACAATATCCCTGACATATTGTCAATGTAGCTTTTCCAGTGATAGAAATCTCACTACTCTTTTTTTTTAAGCTTTTTATTTACAGAACGTATGAGTGATTTTTCTACATTGACCTTTGCAAAAAAATTTTTTTTGTTCCAAATTTTTCCCCTCTTTCTCCCCACCCCCACCCCTAGATGACAGGTAGTCTAATACATGTTAAATGTTAAAATATATGATAAATCCAATACATGTATACATATCTATAGTTATCTTACTGCACAAGAAAAATCAGATCTAGAAAGAGAAAAAAACAACCTAAGAAGGAAAACAAAATGTAAGCAAATATTCACAGAAAGCATTAAAATGCTATTTTGTGGTCCACACTCAGTTCCCATAGGCCTCTCTCTGGATGTATATGACTATCTTCATCGCTGAACAATAGGAACTGGTTTGAATCACATCATTGTTGAAGAGCCATGTCCATCAGAATGGATCATCATATAGTATTGTTGTTGCCGTGTATAATGATCTCCTGGTTCTGCTCGTTTCACTTAGCATCAGTTCATGTAGGTCTCTCCAGGCCTCTCTGAAATCATCCTGTTGGTCGTTTCCTAGGAATCTCACTACTCTTAAGGCTAATTGTTAGCATGTTCTTTGTTCATTGCATCTAAATCTTCCCTGGACCATCCACCTCTTGGCCTTAGTTCTGCTCTTTAGAGTTACATCAAATCTATCTAACCTCTCTCATGACAGCTTTTCAAATATTTGAAAATGACTATTCTTTTAATCCTTTTCCTCTTTAACCTAAAAGTCTGTTTTTTTAAATATATGTGTTGTGCAAGAATGTTTGTGGCAGCTCTTTTTGTGGTGGCTAGAAACTGGAAACTGAATGGATGCCCATCAATTGGAGAGTGGCTGAATAAATTATGGTATATGAATGCTATGGAATATTATTGTTCTGTAAGAAACGACCAGCAGGACGATTTCAGAGAGGCCTGGGGAGACTTGCATGAACTGATGCTGAGTGAAACAAGCAGAACCAGGAGATCATCATACACAGCAACAACAGTATTACATGATGATCAATTCTTTTTTTTTTTTTTAAGCTTTTTATTTGTATAACATATGTATGGGTAGTTCCCCAACCTTGATCTTTACAAAGCTTTCCAATACAAATTTTACCCCCAGTCCCCTCCCCTCCCCAAGATGGCAGGAAGTCCACTACATGTTAATAATGTTGAAATGCTTGAGAAGTTATGCAAGAAAAATCCTATCTACAAGAAAAAAAAGAATCAGAGAAAGGCAACACAATGCAAGCAAATGTCAATAGAGATCATGAAAATGTTACGTTGTGGTCCATATTTCATGTCCCTCTTTCTGGGTGTATATGGTTTTCTTCAGTGAACAACTGGAACTGGTTTGAGACAATTCTTTATTGCAGAGAGCCATGTCCATCAGAATTGATCATCATGTAATACTGTTGTTGCTGTGCATGATGATCTCCTGGTTCTGCTCGTTTCACTCAGCATCAGTTCATGCAAGTCTCTCCAGGCCTCTCTGAAATCGTCCTGCTGGTCGTTTCTTACAGAACAATAATATTCCATAACATTCATATACCATAATTTATTCAGCCACTCTCCAATTGATGGGCATCCCTTCAGTTTCCAGTTTCTAGCCACTACAAAAAGGGCTGCCACAAACATTCTTGCACATGTGGGTCCCTTTCCCTCCTCTAAGATCTCTTTGGGATATAGGCCCAGTAGAAACACTGCTGGGTCAAAGGGTATGCACAGTTTGACAACTTTTTGAGCATAGCTCCAAATTGCATGATGATCAATTCTGATGGACATGGCTCTTTGCAACAAAGAATTGTCTCAAACCAGTTCCAATTGTTCACTGAAGAAAACCATATACACCCAGAGAGAGGGATATGAAATATGGACCACAATGTAACATTTTCATGCTCTCTATTGATATTTGCTTGAATTGTGTTGCCTTTCTCTGATTTTCTTTTTTTTTCTTGTAGGTAGGATTCTTCTTGCACAACTTGTCAAGTATTTCAACATTATTAACATGTAGTGGATTTCCTGCCATCTAGGGGAGGGGAGGGAACTGGGGGTAAAATTTGTAATGGAAAGCTTTGTAAAGATCAATGCTGGGGAACTACCCATACATATGTTATACAAATAAAAAGCTTTAATAAAAATAAATAAATAAATAAAATATATGTGTATATTTATGTATATATGTTTACATACATACTCCTATGAATATGTACATATATATGTAAAGTGAAATATATGTGTGTATGTATATCTGAAGTAAGCTTTGACTTTGTAAAAAAAATTGACTATATTGTTTTCCGCTATTTGAAAGACTTTTAAAAAATTTTTAAATCACTGACTTTTCTTGCAGAAGAACTTATAAATACCTCCAATTCTTGAAATTCAATAAGAGAAAAATAGTTTTCTTTCATACATATGTAAAAGGTTCAGTTGGGTGACATAGTTTCAAATTACTTATCTCTTCCTCATTTTACACAATACATCCTTTACTATCCAGCTTGCTTTTCTTTAACAATTCTCTAGTATATCATCATTATTAATACTCTAATAGTGATCTGACTAGTGCACAGAACACTGGGACTCTTTCTTTCCTTAATCTGGATACTAAACTCAGTATCAGAAAGGTCACTTTGTCAGCCAGCTTTGCACTATTGGATGGTAGTTTCAAAGTTAATATTTGGAAATGACAGTTATGTAAAAACAACAGGCTTCAATAAAACAAATACAATGTGTCCCAAAAATTTTAGTGCAGTTTTAAACTGCAACCTGCATGATCTCTAAGCCATTACAGCTTAAAATTCACTAAAACTTTAAATGTTGCCTAAATTTGCATTAATTTGTAAATACTGTTGATTCATTTGACATTCCTGGTCAATTAAAATCCTGAGGATTTCCCACCTCCTACAGATTGCTGTTAGCCAAGTCTCCTTCATCTTGTAATTGTTCAACTGATTTTTTGGAAACTAAATGCAGGACTTCATGTTTATTCTTTTAAAATATTGTGTTATACCTCTCTTCATTTTAGAGGTGGGGGACTATGACTGTGGAATAATATATTTACACTCTTTGTTACGAAGAATGGCTTCATTGAGTAGGAAAGGAAAAAGAATAAATTCAGAATTTAATGTGATATAAAAAGAAAAATTATTAATACAATCTTTAGGGGAAAATATCTTATTGGACTAGTTTATAACATTCAAATGTAACCTATGAAATTTTCTTTTGCATCCTGATTGTCATCTGCCTTTCTCTCTGATTTGTGTGATGTACAGATTTCAGTCAAATGCTTTTCTAAGTAGGATTCTGAGCTTAATTTCCAAAATCATTTTTGTAAATAAATCCAATTATTCCATTAGTTTTATAGGTCTTCTTTATTTTTTAAAAAAAGTAACACACTTCTCCATTCTCTGAATTAAATTAGCATGCAATTGTCTGGCTAAACCGTAACACTCAAAGGACACTGCTTTTGCAGCTGTTGATGACCTGATTTTTCTTCCCTTAGTATTCTTTTTTTTTTTTTTTTTTAAATGTGCCTTTTCCAGGATCAAGAACTCGGATTACACATTCAGGAGAGGGTGATCTGGTCATTAGTATTTCCAGTAGGGGGAGGCTTATTTTGAGACACTTCTGGTTTCTTTCTCCCTGGCATGTTAGGGAATGGTGGGCCTTTGAAGAAGATGGAATTATGTTGGTAGAGCTCCTGGAAATTCATCAGTTGGCTATGACAAGGCATGGAGCAGAGACTTTAGCCTAAGGGTGAGCCATCTGACAACTTCCTCCATCATAACACACTTTGGAGTCCCAAAAGTGTTAGTGCAGTTTTAAGCTATAAAAACTCAAAAGTTTATATAGGTTACAACTTAAAACTACACCAAGATTTTTGGAATGCCTTGTATTTGTTTTATTGATAGTCTTTAAACAAACAAACAAACAAAAAGAAACCCATAGACTTTCCAAATATAAACTTGGAAACCACCATCGAATAATCCTTCCTTATAACAATGAAAGACAGTTAAGTAAAGTACCTGACAAAATGACCTTTCTGATAGTGCATGCAACCTCCCTGCCTCTCTGCCAAAGGAAGAAAGGTATATTTTTTCATCTGTTTTCTGGAACCAAACTTGGTCACTAATATTATTCAGAGGTTGTCTATGTTTCATTGCTTTTTGGTTTATGTTAGGGTAAACATTGCATACATTGTTTTCTTGGTTCTGTTTATTTCATTCTGTAGGAGTTCATACATTTTATTCTGAATTCCATAACTAATTTTTTGTGTGTGGAACAATGATATTCAATATTTATCTAGTCACATTTTATTTAACCACACTTTAATCAATGGGTACTTATTTTGTTACCATTCTTTCTTTTCTTCCACAAAAAGTGCTACTATGAATATTTTGTTACATGTAGGGTAAAATTTCACTTTTACTTAAGAACTGATGGAAGAAGAATAAAGGGGTCAGTTGACATGATATTGCCACAGTTAGTGGCAGATGAGTCTTAAGATAAGTATAGGATCACATAATATTAAAGCTAGAAGAGACAGAAAAGACTATCAAAAGATATCATTGTACAGAAGAGCAAACAGATCCAGAAAGGCAAAGTGGATTGTTCAAAGGCACATGGCTAATTAGTGGTAGAGGCTGGATGAGAAACCAAATCTCCTAACTCTCCACCTAGCTCTTTCTCCCCCTCCCCCCGCCCCCAATGTAATCACTACTGAGTTTAAGGCAAGAATTGAATTAGGGGTGCTTTAGACTATAGGAACCTCATTAAGGTACCACCACCAAGATCACTCATAAACCCTTTTCCAGGTACTCCTCCTGCCAAGTATAATAAGAACAATAGGGGCAGCCAGGTGGTGCAGTGGATAGAGTCCTGAAGTCAGGGAGACCTGAGTTCAAATTTGACCTCAGACATTTAACACTTCCTGGCTGTGTGACCCTGGGCAAGTCACTTAACCCCAATTGCCTCAGCAAAAATAAGATAAGAACAATCAGTACAAGATACACTCTTTTCTTATACAAGTCCATGGGGAGAGCATGCTCATGCTAGGGGAGTAAGGGATGCCTCTCATTCAAAGTTCCAGAAGGCTTCTTTCTTTCTTCATGGAGTCCCATTGAAGTTCTTTGGCCAGGCTCTCCAGTAGCCTCCCAGGATTGGTGTCTTTCTAGAACCCAGGCAGCATTCCTCGGCCATGAGGGGCCATGCTCCCTGCCCCCATCTCCATCACCACAAGGTGAGCCTTTTGCCTTGTTTCACCAGGACCCAGATCATCATGCCAGTTTCTGTAGTCCAGTCATCTTAGCCTTAGCTCTCTCCACCCCACCAGATTTCACTCCTAACATCCCTGGTTCTGCTAAGTGAACCTTTTGCTTTTCTGGCCAGAAACCAGACCTCCATGCCATTTTCTGTAGTCTCCTTAGCATACCCCACCTTCCAGCAACCCTTTGTGTGTTATCTTCTACCTCCTTCCACCTCCAGAATATAATTGAGGGAAGGAACTGTTATGTTTCTTTTTGCACGCATCCCTAGAGCTTTGCCTAGTGCCTGGCACATAGTAAACACTTAATAGATTCTCTTTGTCTCTCTCTATCTCTGTCTCTGTCTCTGTCTCTCTTTTTCCCTCTCTCTCTCTCTGTCTCTCTTCTCCCCCCCCCCGTTGGGGTGGGTGTGTGTCCCCCGGTGGCTGTGTCTCTCTTTTTCCCTCTGTCTCTGTCTCGCGTTCTCTCTCTCTCTCTCTTTCTTCCTGTCTCTGTTTCTCTCTCTTTCTCCCTCTCTGTCTCTCTTCTCCCCCCCCCATTTGTCTGTCTGTCTGTCTCCCTCTGTCTCTGTCTCTCTCTTTTTCCCTCTGTCTCTGTCTCGCTTTCTCTCTCTCTCTCTCTTTCTTCCTGTCTCTGTTTCTCTCTCTTTCTCCCTGTCTCTGTTTCTCTCTGTCTCTCTCTGTCTCTCCCTCCCCACTCCTGTCTGTCTGTCTATTTCTCCCTCTGTCTCTGTGTGTGTGTGTCTATCTCCTGTCTGTTTGTCTGTCTCTCTTTTTTCCCCTCTGTGTCTGTTTCTCTGTCTCTCTCTCTCTGTGTTTCTCTCTGTCTCTCCCTCCTCCACCCCCCTCTCTGTCTCTTTCTTTCTCTCTCCTCCACTTCTACCTCTGGCCCCTCTGGTGACCCCAGCTTCTACCATCTTTTGGCTTCAATTACTCATAGGACCTCTGGATCTCCCAAACTCACAAGGACACTAGGGCACACACTTTTATTTCAGAATTAGTGAGTTTTGAGAAATATAAAGATAAAGAAACAAAGGTGACATAGTGCTCACAAATACCAAAGTTTGTGAGGAACAAAGCTATGGTTCCTCTCCCACTGGCTCTCAACTATATCTAAATAATCTTGCAAATTAAAGTGAAAGTCAAAAACAAAAAAAGAGTTCTGGATCTAGTCACACCTTTATAAACCTACTCATTTCCTGTTGAGCAAGCACTGAGACATCAGTTCTTGTTCCCAAGTCAATCTGAAGACTTTTCTTTATTAAACACATAGTTCTAGTTTCTCAGCCATGCATGAAAAGAAGCAGGTTCCAAGTTTCTATATAATTCGATTGAGACCAGGCTGAGATTTTCTGTTCATGTTCTGAGGCTTGATTCTTTTACACATGTGTGCATGTGTGTGTACACACACATACACACAATCTCACTCACTCCCTATATTTGAATTCCTCATGTTTGTCATTTATTAAGGAGTAATATTATTTCATTATGATTAGATACTACAATTTATTCAATTATTTCCTAATGGATAAGCATCCATTTTTGTTTCCAAGTTTTTGCTACTAGAAAATAGGCTGTGAATATTTTAGTATAAGTAGGACATTTCTGTCATTGACCTCCTTAGGGTCTAGGGTATTTATTTCTTCAGGTATTTCTACATAATTTGGGGCCATCTCTGCAGCACCATTCCTTCAGCACACAAATAATACTTTACTTATGAAGGTATTTTCTCCTTGCTGTACAATATTGCTTTAGTTGAAATGTGAAATTCACTTTGATGATGAAGGCAGCTAGGGTGACACAGTGAAAAGAATGTGGATCCTGGAGTCAGAAGACATCTTCCTGAATTCAAATCTGACCTCAAACACTTACTAGCTGTTTCATCCTAGACAAATCACTTAACCCTGTTTGCCTCAATTCCTCATCTGTAGAATTAGCTGGAAAAGAAAATGGCATATTGGGCAAGAAAACCCCAAATGGGTCACAAAGAGCTGGAAATGACAAAACAAAAACAAACTGATGATGAACAGCAATTCAGAGTTCTTGGCATGTGTCAATGTTTACCAGGTCACATTTCATTACAGCTTTGCATATTCAAAGAAAAGTGAAATAAAAAATTATTCATTCTTGTGAAGAGTATGAGAAGTTAGGTTTCCACAGATATTGTCAAAACAGGATGAAGGGAGGGGGAAATAAATATCTTGTTAAGACACCTCCAACCAATCACCATGTGAATCAAGGAACTGACTAAACAACAAAGTTCTTGACAAAGAGGCCCAGGCCCAAACTGGGCCCAAACCAGCTAGAATCCATGAGAGGGCACAAACCTTTTTATATGAAATGGCCAAATAAAGAAGATTGCAAATCCGACCAATCATAAAAGTCAGATTATAAATCCAACCAATTGTGACTTTAATTGTATATCTGACCAAGCTGTAATTCAGATTGTAAATCCGATAACTGTAACTCTGATTGTAAATCTAACCAATCCAAATCTTGAAGGGAGGGGCAAGGAACAGAACCAACAGTACAAAGAAAGTAAATGAAGATTTCTCAGAAGATCACAGGGTAAAGTAGAGTAGACCCTTGGCCTAAGTTTCAGGAAGTCATGTGATTCCAATGAAGCGGACTCTGCACTGCCAAATAAGAAAGCATTGGTGTCTATTGGTCAATAGCCATTTCCGAGTTCTTGAAGAATGAATTAAAAAATCACCAGGATAAGGGGTGAGCCCATGATTTTTGGCTACATAGCCCAGCTTCTGCTTCTGTACCATGCCGCACTTTGCGGACTGCCCACTTAGTGTGCTGGCTCACTTCTTGCAAGAAATGAATAAAGGTTTTCTGTTTGTACCTAGGGCTGTCTCGGAGAAGTCAGTTTGGGTAAGGGGAGTCTAGTACTCTGTCCCACACAGTTTTATGGGGGCTCATCTGGGATTGTGTGACTTCCCAGCAAGATGGCTGGGGCTCCAATAAGGGGACAGGCAGTCCTTGGGATCAGACTTCCAACCTCCCTGTTAGCCTGCAGCAGCAGAACTCAGTAAAAACAGAAAGCAAAAAGTCTCCTAAGAAGACAGTCAAGTGACTTATGTATGCCCTTGGACTGTCCTTAGGCTGAATGGGACTGTGGGATTGCTGGAGCCCTACTAATGCTTAGTGATCCAACAAAAGGAGGAAATTCTGATAAACAGCACAGAGGAGGGGCACTTTGGGGAACTGTTTGGTGGGGGGTGACCCCACCAGACTTGTTGATCCTAG
This sequence comes from Myrmecobius fasciatus, assembly GCA_023553655.1. Classification (NCBI taxonomy): domain Eukaryota; kingdom Metazoa; phylum Chordata; class Mammalia; order Dasyuromorphia; family Myrmecobiidae; genus Myrmecobius; species Myrmecobius fasciatus. The sequence goes on along the minus strand of JAJPUD010001482.1, from coordinate 21,482 downwards.
TCGAGAAGCTATGTTTTAGAGGATCACTAATCATTAAATTGGAGCTGCTTTCCCCAAAAGGGAACTCTTAAGCAAAAATTGGGAAGGCACAGTCCAAGCCCAAATCTTCAGAGCAAAAATCTAAAATACCACCAGATAGTCCACTAGGTAGCTTGCTACAAAATTGGAATAAATTACCAAAGTATAAAGGAAAAGATAAAAAGAAAATGATAAAATATTGCTCTCATGTGTATGAAGAGGGGGAGGGGGCAAGACATTGGAGGAGGGACTATTTGGTCAAAATACAGATCTTCTGAGGATTGGGTGTGTCAGAAACTAAAATTTTTGTGAATGGAAAAAAATCATCTAAATTCAGAGGAAGTAGTTTATGCAAACCTCTAGTTGCCTGAGGCTTATCTCTTCCTTTCACAAATAAAGATGGGAAGGGAAAAGTAGAACAGAAATTGGTCCCACTACACCCTTTCTCTCTCCCTCCCCCATATGCTTCTCCTCCTCCTCCTCCTCCTCCTCCTCAGATCTACCTGTCCTTATGACTCCATCCCCAACCACCTCCAACTCTAGCAATCCGATGGAGGGCTTATTAACAACCTCTACCCCCTTCCCCTAAACTTCTGAGGAGGGAAATAGAGCAGTTCAAAAAGGGTCTAGTAAATTTCCTGATCCCTGACCCATCTATACCTGGGGCCCATGTGTACCCACTAAGAGAGGTCCCCTTAGCTCAAGGCGGGGTTAGAGTTTGTTAATGTACCCCTTAGCACTACTGAGATAAGGAATTTTAAGGAGATGAAACCACTCATGGAAGACCCAATGGGTCTATCAGAACAATTAAACTAGTTCCTGGGTCCCAATATATATATATATTTGCAGTGAGTTAATGTCTATACTAAATATGCTGTTCTCTACGGAGGAGAAAGATTTAGTAAGGAGGACTGCCACGGTAGAGTGAGAGAGGAGGTATCCTTCCACAGCTGGTAATACCAGTTGATCAGAAATATCCCAATTAGGACACCCAATGGGACCATAACAAAGAGGTTCATGAGGGTTACATGCAAGACCTAAGAGATTTAATAACTATAGGAATTAAGAGTGCAGTGTCCAAATCACAGAATCTGAAGAAGGCATTTGACATATTTCAGTGGAAAGAGAAATTCCCTATTGAGTTCTTAGACAGACTGAAAGAAAGTATGAGAAAATAATCAGGTCTGGATCTCTCTGACCTGGATAATGAGTCTATGTTGAGAGTATATTTCATGACAAATTCATGGCCAGACATAAGTAAGAAACCACAGAAGATAGATAGGTAAAATCGTGGGACATTAGGAGACCTATTGGAGAAGGTAACCAAAACATATGTGAAAAGGAATGATGAGAAGCAGAAGCAAAAAACTAGGATGCTAGTACAAACAGTTGGGGACGTTAATCAATGGGAGGACAGCAAAAGGGGAAATATCAACATAATTGCAGTGCCCCTCCTCTGAAGGGAGGCACACTATGCCAACAGGAGGGAGTGAGGTAGAACCAGAACAGTCTAGCCCAAAATGAAGAAGAGAAAGCCCTAACCTGTTGGACTGTGAAAAGGAAGGATACTTGGTCAGAGACTATTCTCAATGTAAGCAGGAACAGAAGGTATACTCCCTAAGAGAACTTGAAGATTAGGAACATCAGAGGCTCCTAGCTACCAATAAACTCCACTCAAAGCTCTTGATAAATATAGAGGTGGGGCCCATGGGTTGGAATTCCTGGTAGACTCAAGTATTAGGACAGTTACTCCTTGTTCCAGAAGCAGGTATCAATTTATTGGGAAGAGATCTGATAACCAAATTTTCTATTAGTTGAATACCTAAGGGGCCTCTGTTAGTTCCCCCCAAATTGAACTTAATGAAAAAAGCAGAAGAAAACCAAATTGATTCTACAGCCCCTCTTGAGAATTTGAATATTGTCCCTATCAGAATCAACTGAGGGACCCAAAACCTGAGGGTAAAATGGTATCCCCTCTCTTCAGGGAAGAAAAGGATTAAAGCTAATAATAGAAGGCCTCCTTATGATGGTATTGCTGGAGCCCTGCATTTCCACATTTAACACCCTGATACTCCCTGTAAGAAAGAAAGATGGGAAATAAAAAATAGTGCAAGACTTGAGGGAAATCAATAAATTAGTACTGCCTTCTCACCCAGTAGTTGCTGATCTCTATATGATTCTGGGAAGGATTCTGGAAGGCAGTGCTTGGTTTAGCAAACCTAAAGGATGCCTTTTGAAAAATGCCTTTGAGTTGGAAAATGCAGATAATGGAAAAAAATAGCAATATAGGTGGTGTATCTTACCACAGGAGTACACAGAGTCTCCAAACTTGTTTGGGCAAGTTCTGGAAAAAACTCTTGGAGGACTTTGATCCCTACCCACAGATAAGAGTGCTTCAATGACTTGTTGATAACTGGAGAGAAGAGGGGGGTGGTCAGTCAGGCCACTATTAGGATGCTAAACTTTCTGGGATAAATTACAATTAGTGGAAAGAGAAGTAAAGTACCTAGGTCACCATATCAGTGAAGAGACCTCCACCCAAGACTAAGAGGGAACTAAGGAAATTCTTAGGTCTAATAGGGTACTGAAGCCATTGGATTGATTCATATCCCTTTACAATCACTTGCTTGAGCAAAAACCAGACCAAATACAATAGGATCCTGAGAGTAAACATTTCGAACTGAAGGGAAGCATGATTTCAGCCCCCGTGTTAGCACTGTCCTCCTTAGAGAAAGTTTTCACTTGTTTATGAACATAAATGGATTAGTAGGGCTGGGGGTCTTAGCACAAATAAGAGGAGGGCAAAGACAATATCCTTTTTGTCCAACATGTTAGATCCTGTAGCCAGAGGATGGCCTATCTGTATTCAGACTATAGTGGCTACTGCCCTCCTGGTGGAGGAAAGCAGGAAAATCACCTTTGGGGAGAGTCTAATTGTGCTCCTAAATCAAAAAGCAGGCAGATGGTTAACTGACCATTTTACATTTTGAAATATGAAGTCATATTATTGGGAAATGATGATTTGGTTTTAACTCAGGATCATATTCTCAACCTGGCAAATTTCCTAATAGGAGTCAGAGCATTGTTGTCTAGAATTGATAGACTACCAAAGTAAGGAGAAACTGGCAAGAATCCCTGATCCCCCAGGGGGAGCTAATTGGTTTATAGATGGTAGTAGTAGATGGGAAGGGGCTGAATGGATATGTTATTATAGACGGGGATAGGAGATCTCTTGTTCAGTCAGGGAGTTAGTCTGCTCAATCCTGTGAATTATATGCCCTGAATCAGGCTCTAAAGTTATTAAGTAGAAAGGATGGGAATGTATAGACTGACTCCAGATATGCTTAGGTACATGTTTTGGGGAAAATATGAGAAGAAAAGGGGGTGGTGATGCCTATGGAGATGTGAGAAAAGCAGCAGCAGAAGGAATCTGAGCTAGACCAATAAATGATAGTTCTATGCTTTCTCCATCCTATCCTCTAGAGGAAAAGCTGAAAGTTCAGAATCTTGGAGCTCAAGAAGACAAGCAGGAACAACGGTTCTTCCCCAAGGGTTGAGAAGTACTGACTAAAGCAGGTGTGAGGCAGGTCTTGCAACACTTGCACCAAGGTAGCCATGGGAGTATAGAGTAACTGTGTGATGTGGAGCTGCCCCAGTTTGTGTTACTGGATCTGTATACCCTAACCCAGCAGCTAAGAGTCTGCCCAATGCCCTGCTCCAACAGGAGGGAGACCTCTGGGGCTCAGACCTTTTCAGAGCATTAAGGAGGACTTTACTGAGCTGCCACCAGTAGGCTGTCTCAAATACCTGTTGGTCAAAGAGAACCACCTGAGCTTGTGGGTGGAAGCCTTCTTCTTCTTATCCCTAGCAACTACCTTGGCAGTCAGCAAAATCATCTTGGAACAAAGAATCCCCAGATGTGGAAAGAATTGGCTCACATCAGGGAATGCATTTCACTGCTAAAATAATCCAATCTCTCCTGTGAGCCTTAGAAATTTCTTGGGAGTTTCACCCTCCTTGGCAACTTCCTTCCTCTGGTAAGGTTAAGAGAATGAATCAGGAAATCAAAAGACAATTAAATAAATTGGCCCCTGAGACCCAGTTGCCCTGGACCAAGTGTTTGCCATTAGGACTTATCAGCATAAGAACAAAACCTTGTAGGGACATTGGATTATCCCTCTATGATCTTTTATATGGAAATCCATATCTGGGGCTCCCTGAGAAAAACTGGGATCCTATCTTAGAGAGGAAAGATAGATTTATAAGGATGTATGTAGCTGCTTTAGCCAGACATATGCATGAAATTCAGCTTAAAGGTATTATTGCTCAGACACCTCCTCTAGCATTTCCTGTATGCAAGTTCATATTGGAAGATTGGGTCCTGTTCTGGACGTGGAAGGAGGAGAAGCTGGCCCCAGACTGGAAAGGTACGTTCCAGGTACTCCTGACCTCAAACACTGCAATAAGGACTCATGAGTGAGATTGGAGAAAGGACCAGTGACTCTCAAACTGAATAGATGGTGGATCTGGAGAAGTCCAAGGACCTGAAACTGCATCTCTGATGCAATGACCTTCCCTCAACTCATGAGGAATTGGGTTCCAATGAAACCATTGGGTTGCTTGATTCTTGCCATTTTTATTCTGTTGACTGTATTTGTGCTTAGCCTTTAGATTCCATATCTTTTTTTCTGAGGAACCCCTTCTGTCTCTTCAGAATTGTAATCCCAGTACCACACCATGGGGATTTCCTTAGTCTGTATATTCCTCCTTATACCTTTTGTTTACTTGGTACTCATCCCTTGGTTACCCCAGAGGAATAGTTTTGAGTAACTAATAGAAACTGTAATGCTAATCTTTATCTAGCTGTTGAATTTGAGGGTTTGAAAGACTATCCTAATGGCCCAATGGTACCTGGGCTATTGAGCCCAGCTTGGATCCTGCGTATATAATAGAACAGGATTCTGGGAGGATCAGGAGGAACATTCATGGCTCCTGTCAGAGTATCACAAAGGAGAAGATTTTTTTTCAACCAGATGGGAGGGGGAATCAAACTGGACCTATAGGAATGGACCAGTAAACAGGACTATTAACTGTATAACAAATATGACCTCCAATCCTTGTACAAATAGAACTGGACTTACCATATATAGGATCATCGGGTTGGGTTGGAGTTGACCTAATTCTTCTTTAGATCAATACTTTACCTCTTTTTGGAGTACACATAATCTGACTGGGATGGGAGAAGAGGAGGTTGATGGATGTGCTTGGAAAGCAAAGCAGCAACTGTGGATATGTAACTTCTCAATAAATAGTGGAATAGTGGGAGGGCCCCTAGGTTGTGAGGACCAGCAGTACTACCTAGTGGTGAATGGTGGACATCTATCCACCATTTTTGATCAGAAGCAGCCCACATTAAAGGGGTATTATTGGGTTTGTGGCCTGACTGCTTACACATATCTCCTTGCCAATTGGATGGGGTCCTATTACATAGGATTAATTCAGTCCAAGTTTTTCTTTTTACTAGGGCAAGAAGGAGGTTGTCTAGGTATCCAAATATACAATGACTTAAAGAGAAGTAAAAGGAGCATAGATACATCTCTCACTAACACAGGAGATGCAAGTGGATTGGGGAGACACCTGGCCTTCTGAAAGGATAATCCAGATATATGGGTTGTCCACTTGAGCCCAGGATAGAAGTGGGGGGTATAGAACTCTTATATAGAATCTGAGTCAGTTAATTAGGTTACAAGCTATAGAGATTATCACTAACCAAACTGTCAAAGCCTTGTATCTACTAGTAGACCAAGCCACTCAAACTAGGAAAGCCATATTACAGCACAAACAGGTGCTAGATTATTTCCTAGCAGAAGGTGGGGTTTAAAGAAAATTAAATCTGTCAGCTTGCTGTATGAAAAGTCATGTAAAATTGAAAGTAATTCAATTGAATTGAAGTAAAAAATCACCAAAGATATTAGGAAATTAGCTTATGTTCCTGTACAGACTTAGTCCTCCCCCTTTAATGCATTCTGGTGGTCCTGGTTTGATGGGAGTTGGTAGAAGCAAATCCTTTGGTTTTTCTTTATTGTTCTGTTATTATTTTCCTACCTATTTGTTTGCCTTTTATGATACAACTAATCACTAGAATAGTTCAAAATTCTTTAGCTAAAATGGTCTCAGTAAAGGCCTCTGCTAACATAAGGATGCTAGTCTTGAATGGACAAAGGTGGATTCTCATAGATATGTAAGAAAACAATGAAATAGAGGGTGGGGATAACCCTTAGCAGAAGAGATGAATCAGGATTGGTGTGAGAAATCTACAGGTGAATATCAATAAGAGGAGGAATTGAATGGAATAAATGAAAATTTCTCAGAAGACTGAAGGGTAAAATAGAGCAGACCCTAAGCCTAAATTTCAGCATTGTATGATCCCTATGAAGCAGAATCTGCACTGCTATATCAGCCAGCATTGCTCATGGCAAATAAGGAAGCATTGTGTACATTGAACTGGCGACTGCCCAGTTAGTGTGTTGGCTCGCTTCTTGCAAGAAACAAATAAAAGCTTTCTGATTTACATGGAGACACCTTTGAGAAGTCAATTTGGATAAGGGGGGGTCTAGTATTCTGTCTCACCCATAAGCACACCCATTTCTCATAAGAATTGCTAGATAAAGGATTCTTTTCTAAAAGAAGCTCTAAAAGAGCATTGGTTATAAAACTACTCCTGGACCAGCTTGCAACTGGGAAAGCAATTTGCAATGGCAGATTGTCCTAGGCTTACTCCCCAACCCTGATCAGTTACATGGAGTCTTTTGATCACATTCTTATTTATTTTAAGATATTAAAATTTAAATCTCCTTATATAGACAAAGGAATTTTCCAATATTAGAAAGAAACTTAGTATTTGTGTCAAGGGATATGAATCAAAGCCATCCTTTGCTACCTGTACCTTGTACAAACTAGTCTCTTAGTTTCCTTGTCTATTTAAAAAAAAAAAAGAAAGAAAGAAAGAAAGAAAAGATTGATTTAAGATTTCCTTCTAATTTTAAATCTGTCATCATATGGCTATAAATCCAACATTGTGTTTTGGTTTTTTACTAAATTATACTAATACTTTATTATTTATTTATTTTGCTGAGGCAATTGGGGTTAAGTCATTTGCCCAGGGTCACACAACTAGGGAGTGTTAAGTGTCTGCAGCTAGATTTGAACTCAGGTCCTCCTGACTTCAGGGTTGGTGCTCTATCACTACACCATCTAGCTTCTCCTGATGCTTTATTTTTTGAATTTAGTTTAATTGATGCCTTTTGGTTTTCTATCACAGTTATTTCTAGAATTACTCTCCTCCTTTTTCTGTCTCTCACCCTTTTCTCTTAATAAAGAAATAAAGCAAAAACATTCAATATGGTGACCTAGTTGTGTATATACCATTATGCCTATGTAATTACCAACTTTTCTGCTGTGAAGAGGGAGACACTTCATTATCTATTCTCTAAGAATATTATTGGTTTGCCAGTTACTTAGAATTTGGCTTCTTCGGTGACATTTTTCATTTATTTTATTGAAGTCATTGCATGTATTTTCCTTAATTGGTTCAACTTATTTTATTCTGAAACAATTGATACAATCTTCCATGTCTCTGAATTTCTCATATATGTCATTTCTTTTATTCAGTTATTTTTCAGTCATGTCCCATTCTTCATGACCTATCATGGGTTTTCTTGGCAAAGATATGAAGTGATTTGCCATTTCTTTCTACAGTTCATTTTACAGATGAGAAAACCGAGACAAACGAGGCTAAATGCCTTGCCCAGGGTCATATAGCTAGTAAATGCCTGAGGCTGGATTTGAACTCATGAACATGGATCTTTCTGATTCCAGGCTCAGTATCCATTGTGCCATGCAGCTGTCCATGTCATTTCATACTGCACAATAATATTCTGTTACGTTAATGTACTTCATTTTCTTCACCCATTCCCTAGTTCTTTCATACCAGAAAAAAGTCACGCTGCTACATTACAACATATATATATATATATATATATGTACATATATATATATATATATACTTGTTGTTATTTCTTTTTTTAGGGGGAGGAAGAATGTTACTATCACAAATTGTATCAAATTGATTCAGCCATTTCCTGTCATATATCTTTCACTAATACATGTACCATGTTTAAATTGCTTTCTAATGCTCATTTTCATTGACTGTTGAAAAAAGTCTGCCCTCTATTTTGTATTATATTTTACAACTATATGTCGCAGTGTCTGAATTAAATAGATATTTTCTCCTTTCTCCCTTTCTTCCCAGGCTATCTAATAGGATTTGGCAGTTTGGAATTCCAGGGAATAATTAGCATCTACTTAAGTGGAGACTAGTCTAACATGTTTCCTAAAGTGCCCTTTAGCTAGGTTCCGATGTGGTTTTTCCTTTTGTCACTTGGAACTAGCACTCTTAAAGTTGACTATAGTCACTAGAATTTATCATGTTTTTGCTTCCCCTTCCAAGTTTTATTGGTTATCTTCTGTATATCTAATTGTTAGGAAGTTATTCCTTACTTGGAGAAAAAATTGGGCTTATTGTTCCTAGTTCTGACCCAAATTTAGGTCCAAGCAGAGATCTTTTTCCTTTTTCACATTTCACAATTCCTTTTTCACATGTCAAACTTTCAAATAATTGAAAAGCATTTTCCTAAACCATTAAGTCTTTTCTTCTCCATGCTAAACATCCCTGGTTTCTTAAGCTGAATACCATATTGTATGACACTGAGGTCCTCTACCTTGCTCATTATCCTTTACTACATACTCGTAGCTTTCAATGTCCTTCCAAAAATGTGGCTACTTAAACTGAACATAATACTCTAGATGTAACCTGAGAAGGTTAAGGTGCAGTAGGAACATCATCTTCCCGGTTGAGTACCCAATGAGGGGATAGTTCTATCTTGAGAAATATTGATATATTGGACCAGATTCTCTTTGCTAGGAATGAAAGTGAAAATTATAAGACTTTTGCCCTAGGAGTCAGGAAGTCTCAGTTCTAGTCCCAGTTCCTTTAATAATAATAAAAAATAACAATACTATGTAATAATGAATAATTATAATGATGACCCTGGGGAGACTGTAAAATCAGTTTAGAAAAATTTCCATCAAAATCAAATTTAATGTTTTGCCACTTAGAAATGAACTTCAAAATAATCATAACTATAATAATAGAAGAACTTATGTGGTACTTTAAAAATAAAAAGTACTTTACAAATATGATTTCTTTTTATCTTCACAATAACCCAGTAGGTAGGTATCAATATTGTCCCCATTTTATAGATAAGGAAACTGAGGCAGACAAAGGCTAAGTGACTTGTTCAGAGTCACAGTTAGCAAGTATTTAAGAGAAGAGTTGAACTCAGGTCTTTCTGACTCCAGTTTTGGTGAACCACCCCATTACCACAACCTGTATTATTTCTTCCTCACTAGAATCTTTTGTGTTTTTTTCATTAGAATTTCTCCCCTTCCCCATCTAGCCTGAGTCAACTTTCCCTGCAGATTTTAGACTATAGAATCATATCTCCCTTTTCTCTGAGTTCTTGGCACCATTACTCCTTCCAGATAGTACATAGCATAGTAAATGGATAGAAAGATGGTCTGAAAATTAAAAAGACATACTGTTTCACTTTTGGATAAGTTTCTGTACAGAAGTAGATGCTGTCCTAAATTGGTAGAGAGCGTTTTCTCATTAGAAGCTCCCTATGCCAATTATCGATCTAATCCCTATCCTTGTCTTTCCTTTGGAAATCATTCTCCATAATCTTAGCTGCTCATCTGATTATGCCCAGTTTCCCCTTTTTCATTAGTTAGGAATACAAAGATATTTTGGTGATTTCCTTCTAAGGCTTTCATCATTCTTCTGTTAGCAATCAATTCTCCTTATCAGTAAATAATTTCCACTGCATTATCCCATTTACCAATCAGAAATGATTATGAGTTTTTTTTCCCTTTCTTTGCTAACTCTCAAGTGGCAAATGACTAGGAAAGGCATTGCTTCTCATAGTTAATTCATAAATTTAGGTAATCAGACCTTTAATAATTAAGAGGTGAATGCAACTGACATTACATACTAAATATTATCCACCAAAATCCTTTCCAGAGTGGCTAACAAGGAGTAAAATGCCCTGATTGAAGGTTCACCTCTTTTCCTTTCTCCAGCCCAGCTTTGGTAGATGTGTTAATGAGCTGCAAAAAAAGTATAAAAAGCAGGCAGCAGGAGGGAGAACATAACCCCATTAGTGGATCATCAGGACCTGAATAATTGAGAGGAAACTGATGTCAAACTGCAGGGAAAATGAATGTATTCTTATGTCCATTTATATATACAAAAGCTTAAAGCACTTTTAGGTATTATCTAATGAAAGCTAGCAAGGGCCTTTTAAGGCAGGTTTGCCCAAAGTCAGAGAAAGAGTATTCTGGGAGTGGAAGAGGGAATGATTGTAAAAAAATTCACAGGATAGATGACTCTATTTGGGTCTGCTGCAGAATCTACACTTTTGAATTGTGACACTAGAGAAGAATTTTGAGAGAGATCAAATTAGTCAATATTTAAAGAAATTGATGCAGACTATTCACTGGAAGAACAAATACTAAAGCTGGAGCTTAAATACTTTGGCTCATAAAGAGAAGATGAGATTCATTGGAAAAGACTCATGTTGAGAAAGGTTGAAGCGAAAAGGAGAAGGGGCTGGCAGAGGATGAGATGTATAGATAAAGTCATGGAAACAATGAACAGGAACTTGGGTCAACTCTCAGAGATAGTGGAGGATAGAAGGGTCAGGCATGATATGGTCACTGGGGTTAGGAAGAATTAGACGTGAGTGAAGCACTGAACAACCATAAAAAAAGAAAATAATCTAAGAATTTAAGTAAGTCATTTCCCTTTTCCACATAAGGGTAGGTCAACTCTGTCATTCTCAGGACAGAGAATAGAATTACTCCCAAATGATCTCTCCTTTCTGTCCTCCAGGACTTTCCTGGATAATGTTGATGGGGTTCTAGGTAGCTGGCTAGGTCATAGAGAGGAACATTAACAGGAGAGAGTCTGTTCAAGCTACTTCCTGACACAAATAGGGAAGAACACTGAAAGGATTATCTCAAGTGGACCTTTTCTAGAATTAAGTATTGTGGTAGGCCCTTGCTGAATTCCTTGTCCAACATTGACAAAATTATTATGATCCATGGCTACTATATCCAATCAGAAGGTTAAATTATGTCAACCCCCAAGTTCTCCTATAAAAGAATCTACAGGTACCCCACTTCCTTGCTAACTCCTTTTAGGATGCTAACTCCTTTTAGGGTTAGCTCTCCAGTCAACATTTGGTGGACCATACAGGGAGAATCCTGGAACCCTAATATATTTTGGGGATTTAGAACTTCTGCACCCCCATACACCATCATTGTGACCTGTAAGAATTCCTTCTGAGAAAAGTTAGTTGGGGGAAGGGGGAGGGAAGAAATAAATCATTCTATTTCTCCTTTCCTTTCCCCTATCTCACCAAATCTGGCCCCCCATCTTCACAACCTGCTCCTCTCCATCATACATCACTGCAATGTCCCCAAAGAAGAGGAAATAGGAGAATCACTTTACCAAAAATTTAAAAGTTGGAAGGGATCTCAGGGGCCATCTAATTCAATTAACACTTCTATAAAATGGGATTAATATACTTATCTCTGTAATCAAAAGACTCCTTGGAGCTCATCAGGGTTGGGGAATAAGCCCCTGGGGAGCTGCCACTGTCCACTGCTTCCTCAGTTGCACACTGGTCCAGGAGTAGTGTTACAGCCAATACTCTTTTAGAGTGACAGATTCAGGGATTCCCCTGAGAAGTGGGTGTGCTCACTGATGAGACACACTCCAATACTGAAGCTGGAGCAAGCTTTATTCTCTTTGTTGGGTTCCTCACCCTAAAGGGTAAGTAATCCTTCCCTTAAAGGTTTGGATTGGTCAGATTTAGAGTCAGAGTTAGTTACAATTGGTTGAATTTACAATCCAAATTACAATTAGATCAGATTTAAAACCAGATTTACAATTTGTCAGATTTATAATCCTTTTTATTCACCCATTCCATATGTCAAAAGGTTTGTGTCCTGTCACTGATCCTAGCCAGTTTGGGCCAGTTTAAGCCTGGATCCCTTTGTCAAGAACTTTGTTGTTTAGCCAGCTCTTTGACTCACCCAGGGATTGATCAGAGGTATCTTAACAAGTTACTTCACCCCTCCCTTCATCCTACTTTGACAATATCTTTGGAAACTCAATTTCTCATGCTCCTCACACCTCCCAGGGTAATAGTGAAGAGACAATGAGAAAATATTTGTAAAGCACTTCACAAACCTTAAAGGGCTATATAGATGCTAGATATAACCACAAGAGTAATTTTTATTGGGAAAGTTAGTGGGAAACAACTGTGATTTTTAAAAAGGAAACTATTAAAGCACTTTAAAAATGAAGAAGACAGGTAGGTTGAAGCAAGATTATGAAGAACTTTAAATGACAATTTGAGGAGCCTGTATTTTATCCTGGAGGGTGTGTGACCTTAGGCAAGTCACTTAACCTGGTTTGCCTCAGTTTCCTCATTTATAAAATATGAAATCTGAAAAATAGGCAGTCATTGCAGCTATTGAACAAGTGAGTGCCATAGTTGAAGTTATGCTTTGGGAAAATCACTTTGGAAGGCAAGAGGAGGCTAGATTAGTTAAAGGAGACATATGAGAGGTGATGAAAGCCTGAACTACAGTGGCGTCAATGTGAGTGGAAAGAAGGGAACAGATGTGAGAGATGTTGTAGAGGTTGTAATGGCAAGATATGGCAACTGAATATTGAATATTGAGGGAAGATGTGAGAAAGAGTAAAGAGTTCAAGATGATCCCAATATTGTCAACTTTAGTAACTAGAAGAATTGTAGTGTCCTTGATAGAAGTAGGGAAGTGAGGATACTGGGTGGGTAATAAGTCTACTATGAACATGTTGAATTTGATAGGACATCCAATGGGCAATCTTTCATTGTTACCTTGTGATGTGGGATAGGAGCTCAGGAAATATACCTGGACTGAATATATAAATCTGGGATTCATATGCGTAGAGATGGAGAGAGAGAAGAGGGGAGCCCCAGGACAAAACCTTGGTCTATATACACAATTAGGGAATTGAAGATCATATAACAAGTATCTGAGATGGAATGGCCAGACCATTAATTTATTCCTTCAGTAAATATTTGTTAAGTGCCTACAATTTGCCAGGTACTATACTAAGCACTCTACAAAAAGAGGCAAAAAAAAAAAAAAAAAAAAATCTCTGCTCTCAAAGCAAAGCTGAGAAAGAGCAGTGTCATGAAAATTCATATTAGTCAATAGTGGCAAATGTTACAAAGAAATCATAAAGAATGAAGAGTAGGGAAAAAAAAAAAAAACAACCACTGAATGTGGCAACTCTCTTACTCTCTTTAAAGGACCAGGTCTTCGAACATTTAAACTTTTAATTTTTTTAATTAACTTTTTAAATTCTTTTAACAGACAACTCCCAAGAACTGGTGCAACTCAGGAAATCTTCCTTCTCTGGATAGAAGACTAGATTTTAAAATCAGGCTGTCTAAGGAATAACATTCATGAGTTCCCCTTAGGAATTGAATGGGCATGGTTTATTCTTGAAGCTAGATTATTGTTCTCCAAAAGCAGGGTCCAGACCGGACTTGAAGAAATGTGAGATCAATCAATTGGAGGGTGGAAAGATAGATCATATCCTATCCCTGAGAGAAAGACATTTATGGATTTGTCTCCAATACAAATACATCATTCTTCTCCAGTGATTAGCCATTGTGGAATTTTTGTTGTGAGCATTTACACCTCAGAAATTGGCAAATGTTACAAATCAGGCTTGGTTTATTACTTAGTCAATTATTTAGATTTAAGAAAGTGATAGAGAATATGTTGATAATGAAGGTTAAACTTAAAAAGTATGTCCTGCATATATATCTTTTTCCTTGTAGAGATGGCTGTTAAGCATCTGTATCAGCAAACGACTGCCTCTCAACCATTATATCAACATTTCCCTATTCTACCCCTCCTACTGCTGTGGTAGGAGGTAGCTTCTTGTGGCTGTGCTGGATATGGGCCCCTGAGGACAATAATAACTTAATTGAGACCCACACACCAGAAACAGCTGTCTAAGCAAAAATCCCTATTCCATTCTTCTAAGTCACTACACCCTGTTCCCTAGATCATCTGGCTGCCACAAGCATACTCTGAAACAGTGGATAGTAAGACTTCTCCCCCCACTACCACCAATTTTTCAGTGGGAAAGAGTAAAAAGCCTAGAATGATAAGCAAGGATATATTGAAATCTTCCTAGCAAATCTCATTAAATTATCTTTGCCTCCAAACCAATCCCTCTTCTGAATTTCCTTAATTCCCATAAGGGTGCCACCATATTTCTAGTCTCTCAAGCTTTCAACTTCCTCATTAACCTTGACTCTTCACTTAATTGAAAGTGTTCTCTTCAAAGTTCCCAATCAATCTCTTAATTGCCATGTCCTCTCATTACTGATCTTTCTTCACCTCTTTATAACATTTGATATTATTGACTACTTTCTCCTCCTGGATACTTACTCCCTCTTCTTTGGGTAGCTAGGAATGTTAATAGAAAACTTATAAAAAATTCTAAATATGTACACTTAAAAAGTTGGAAGTAGAATCGTCCATGGTTCAGAAATCTTCCAGACAAAGAATTTCAGTGGGTTCAGAACCCTTGTGCCAATATATATATATATATATAAATTCAATAGTTTTCAATTAGTTTTTAATAACAGCTGATTGAATAAGGTAAAGCAGATATCTATCAGTTCAAATTAAACAAAAAAATGCAATTTATAGGTGAAATTGAAAAATGAATATTTTCATTTAATAAATGCAGCTAATGATGTATTCTTTCTTCCATTTGTATCAAGGTATCTTTTTGAATTATGGCAGTCAAATTGAAAAGTAAATGAAATTTAGAATTTAGCCTTAAAGTTGCTGTATTATGAAGTATTAAGGTAATATTTTTTTTTAAATGAAGCCTATATATCCCAAAGAGATCTTAAAGGAGGGAAAGGGACCCATATGTGCAAAAATGTTTGTGGCAGCCCTTTTTGTAGTGGCTAGAAACTGGAAACTTAGTGGATGCCCATCAGTTGGAGAATGGCTAAGTTATGTATGGTATATGAATGTTATGGAATATTATTGTTCTATAAGAAATGATCAGCAGGATGATTTCAGAGAGGCATGGAGAGACTTACATGAACTAATGCTAAGTGAAATGAGCAGAACCAGGAGATCCTTATATATGGCAATAAGACTACATGATGATCAATTCTGATGGACATGGCTCTTCTCAACAATGAGATGATTCAGGCCAATTCCAATGATCTTGTGATGAAGAGAGCCATCTATACCCAGAGAGAGACTGTGGGAAGTGAGTGTGGATCACCACATAGCATTTTCACTCTTTTTGTTGTTGTTTGCTTGTATTTTATTTTCTCATTTTTTTTTCCTTTTTGATTTGATTTTTCTTGTGCAGCAAGATAATTGTATAAATATGTATGTATATATTGGATTTAACATATATTTTTACCATGTTTAACATATATTGGAGTACTTGCTATCTAGGGAAGGGAGTGGGGGGAAGGGGAGAAATTTCGAATACTAGGTTTTGCAAGGATTAATGCTGAAAAATTATCCATGCATATATTTTGAAAATAAAACAACTTTAATAAAAAATGAAGCCCATTCAATCACATTACTTTCACTAAAAATGTCATCATTAATATTTTACCAAGATCAAAAAGAGTTTTTTTACTACTCATAAATTATCTTCAATACATTATCATATCTTTAACTTATCTTTTCTTAATTCAATTTTGTATCAGCTTGATAATGTGCCTAATAATTAGTTCAATCATACATGTATATAAATTATAAATATACTTCTATTGGAAAGTAATTTTTTTTTACTAATAGATATGCTTAAGCAAAAAAGTTTGGAGACCAATATAAATAAAATCTATACCATTAAAATCATAGGATTGGACTCAAACAGAATTCCACAGAAAAGGTCTAAGGGATAGCTACACTGTAAAATATTGAAACAGTGAAAGCCATGGCAGTGAGAACTGTCAGAATGCTGAAAAATGGTGCTGCATCTGTGGAAAGAAATGCTACTAGTCTTTGTATAAGGACGGTTCTACTTAGACAATCCAACTATATGATCTGTGCCTAGTGTATGAAAGGAAGTATCTCATCTTTTTTTGTTGTTTTTAACATAAACCAGGAAGTCATCAAGTGAACAAAAAACTTCCCCAAAAGTTTCAACCAGCCACATTTCCCAAAGAGGCATCTGGTCCTCCCCTCTAAGAAAAAAAAAAAGGGCTATTCACTATAGAGACTGGAATCCTTAGGAGAAGGAGAATAACAAGGGACATATTTTCAATATTCAAATCACATCAATAGGATAGGAAGACTCCATATTACAATACAGATTTGTGAAGAAGACAGAATTCTTAATAGAGTCTGGGGCATCTGCTCATCTCATGGATGGAAAACACTTCTAGAAACTAGTAGACAAGGTTTGCCTAGAACCTGCTACTATTACACTGTGTACATCTGGCCTCAAGAAACCATTAGTTCTAAAGTTCTGGCTGAAATTGGCAATCTGCTTCCAGCAGTACTTCATAGAAGCAAAGTGACAGATGGCAATTTCCTTTGTTATAAGCAGTTTATCAATTTGAATTGGTTAGAATAATGGACACACTAGACAGCAATTGGTTCATCTTCCAATATACTAGATATTATGAAACCTTTCATACAAATTGAGTGATTCATTTATAGCTCCTGATAAGGGCAACAGATAAGTTCATTTTTACATATGTAACAGTTTTTCAACAAAATGTTGTGTTCAAAGAGCTCCTCTCTAGCAAGGAACGTAAAAGTAAATTTATAACCCATGAGTAGGTTCTATTTTTGTTTTATAAAAAGAAGTTAAATTATACTGAATTCATTTGATTGATTCTCCTGATCCCTGTTAGAAAATAAGTAAATGAGGTGGCAAAGAAGACACACCATCTTTGGCAATCTATTCACTAGAATGAAAACATAAAAAAAATATTTTTTTAAAAAAGATTTTTATCTCATCAATGCAGGTACTCCAATGATATAGAATGAAGCTCATTGATTCCTTTTCTTCCTGCATGGTCTTTGCCCATATCCTTCTATAAATCTTCCTTTTGACCCAAGATGCTGAAGGTTTTCCCCTAAAACTCCTCAGAATATGTGAAATACGTGGGCTAGCAGTAGATATCCTTCACATTCACCAAGTAGCTATGCCATCTTTTCTTTAGAGTTTTGCCTCTCCTGATAACATCTATGTTTCTCTTGGGCAATTCTTGCTTGCAAATGCATTACTGCCCACTTACATTTGCCATGGACCTCTCCATTTTTATTTGGAAGCCTGCAATTTTATTTCTTCAGAGATTGTGTTATTCCATAACTCAAAATCACACAACAATTCTGGAAGGATATTGTTGTTAAAAAAAAAAAAAAAAGATAAATCTTTGTTTTAGGGAGAAACTTGGGTTTACTAAAAGCATTACATAGTTTCCCAAGGGTAATCTAGCCTATTCTCTTTCTATCCAATTCTTGACCCAGCTCATTGACACTGCACAGTGTCTATTCAAAATCTGTGTACTGACAGACCACCTATATGGGCTATCCTTCCAAGTTGCATAACAACTGCATGACAACAATAATACCTTTTCTTAATATAGCACATTTCACTAGCAGATCTCAAAACATCTATAAATCCCAGGGAAAACAGTTCCCTGTGTGTAAATTAAGCATTCTGGAAGGGTACACTAAGGTATTTAATAAATATATCCTTCTGTCACTGTTGTGCTAGGTAGGTCTAGTCTTCATTACTTCTCATCTGGATCATTTTAATAGTCTCTTTACTGATTTCCTGTCTCCAATCCCTCCTTCACATTACTGTCAGAGTAATTCACGGATCTGCCCATGTCATTCTTTTACTTAGAAATATTCAGTGAATGCTTATTGCAAACTGAATAAAATATATACTCCTTATCCCTGACATTCAAGGCCCTATGCAATCTGATTCTGGTTTATCTTTGCATACTTATCACGTACAACTTGCTCTTATAAATTTTATATCTTCCAACCAAACAGAACTTCTATTGCTTCCTGATTTCATCTTGCTATTTTTCATCTCCGTATCTTTGTAAATACAGCCTTCTTTTTTCCTTTCTCCATCCCTCTCTACTTCTTTCTTCCATTACCTCCCTCCCTCCATTTCTCCTTTTCTCCCCTCCAACTGCTGATCTTATTTATATATTAGTCTTCTTCCTATTCTTCGTTGTCCAGTTGAGGTTTTATGAAGCCTTTCCTGATCCCATTAATAATAAGCAATTAATTCACTCTCAAATTTGTCCTACTACTCTGTTTGGACTCATTTTATAGAGTATCATATTATATATAGTTTGTGTACTCTTGAACCACTCCTTGACTTCTTCTGTTTTGTGTTACTTTCCTGAGTACAAATGACTGAGCAGTAATTCTGAGATGGATATTTCCAAAGTTGGACACAACTTTATGTATTTTTGAAATCTAGCTACCTGGATCCCTCATACAGAGCTAATGATTAGTGAAAGGAATTTTGGAATAAGAAAGGATGACCCCCCAGCAGGAGGATCAGAAAAACTCCTATTTTCAGTTGTCAAAAGACTTAGATCTAGAGGAATTTGTATGAACAGTGAAGAATGAAGGTAAACATGAAATGCTGGTTCAGCAGTTCCCTCAAATGCTACATACTAGGATTCACCTTCCCGGGAGAATATAATAGTAATTAAAAGTTATTATTGCTATTTGTTTAACTGTGTGTCAATGTGATTCTCTTGTGTAGGCATATCTTTTGTGTGCAGGAAGTAAATAGCTATCCTCTATCTGATTCACATTGAACATTGAACTCCTCCCTTTTGGGGATTTCCTAGACATGAGCCAAACTTAAGCTTTAATTAATTTTGGGGGGGGGCACTTTGTGAGGAGAGAGAGAGAAAAAAAGAGAGAGGCAGAAGACAGGCAGACAGAGACAGAGACAGAGTCAGAGAGATCTAGACAGACAAAGCCAGAGACACAGAGAGAAGCTGAACTGTCTTAGTGATGGGTGATAGTCAAGCTCCCTTAGGACTAAAGTGTGTGTTTTTGTGTGGCTCCAGATCTGAAAAGTATCCTTAGAACAATGGAAGAAGACAATTGCTCTAATCACATTCTTGGACTCAGTTGTATTTTTCATCCCCTCACTTATCTTCTATGTGATCCTTTTTTTTTTTAAAATTTAATAGTATTTCATTTCTCCAAATATATGTAAAGTTGTTTTCAACATTCATTTTTGTAAGACTTTGCATTCCAAATTCTTTTCCCTCCTTCTCTTACTTCTTCCTTTCCCCAAGATAGCAAGCAATCTGATATAGATCAAATAGTGCAGTTTTTAAAAACATATTCCAAATTTGTCATGTTGTACAGGAAATCAGACCAAAAGGGGAAAAAGTATGGCAAAGAAAAAATAAACAAATAAAAAAAGGGATGAAATACTATGCTTCAATCCATATTCAGTCTCCATTGTTCTTTTTCTGGATGCAGATGACATTTTCCACCCCAAATCTATTGGAATTGCCTTGAATCACCTCATTGCTGAAAAAAGCCAAGTCGATCACAGTTGATCATCACACAATCTTGCTGTTATTATGTACAATGTTCTTCTGGTTCTGCTCATTTCACTCAGTATCACTTGATGTAAGTCTTTCCAGGCTTTTCTGAAATCAGCCTTCTCATCACTTCTCATAGAATAATACTATTTCATACATTCCTATGCCATAATTTATTCAGCCATTCTCCAACTGATGGGCATCTGCTCAATTTCCAGTTTCTTGCCACTACAAAAAGGGCTGCCACAAGCATTTTTGCACATGTGGGTTCTTTTCCTTCTTTTACTATCTCTTTGGGATGCAGATCCAATAGTGACACTCTCAGCAGTACTTTTTGTTAGTCTTGCATAAAAATAGAATGTCTTTCTCCTTTTATTGGCTCATAGAATCCTAGCTGTAGAACTGGGACATACCTCAGAAATCATTTAATACAAACCATCTTTTTAAAATGAGTAAACTGTGGCCCAAGGAGGCTAAGAGATGGTCAAAGTCTTATAGATAGTAAATATCAGAAATAGGATTTGAATCCAAGTCCTCTGAATTCTTTCTGTGGAGTCATGGTGTTGCAAATTGTAGTGTTTCCAAAGGAAACCTTGGGTAAGCAACAAAAGTTTAAAAAAAATGATTATTAAACCCAATATATGAAAGTTGAGGGCTATGGTTCCAGGCTACAGGTCACATATACAATTTGCATTAGGTTTTTTATATATTTGTCTTAACTTCCCCTTTCTCTTCTTACTAAATCATAAAGTACACAAGGGTAGGAACTGAACCTTATTTCATCTTTGTATCCTAAAACCCAATAGAACTCATTCTATGCACTTTGTAAATGTTTGTTGAATTGAATTGACGACTGACTCAGGCCAAAAGAGTGCTGTGGTTATAGTAAATTACAAAGTGAGTGGTAAACCACAAAACCTTTGTGGTGAAAGAAAGTCCAGCCAAACTGGACTAGTAGCTATTCCCTGAACTCAACATGCCATCTCCTATTCTTGGACACTCATTCAAAGTGTCAGACCATCATTGCTACCCTTCTTCTTACCAACTTCAAGGCTCAGTTTAGGTACCATTTTCCCATGAAGCCTTCTCTTATTGTTCCAGCCATTGATTCTTCAAATGCCTATAAAGCACTTTTTGTGTCCATCTCCTAAGTCCCCATCAATCATCATCACCTTGTGTTATATACCAAAGAGGTAAGAGTAGAGAAGACAAGGAATGAAGAGATGGGTGGTACACAGAAAGGAGAGAGAGACTGACATATTTCCTCCAGTACAATCTATGCTCAGTGATAGAGAATTTTATTTCTGGATCTACAGCTCCTCACTAAGTGCTTAATGAATGTTTGCTGATGCTGTTGCCATGTTAGCCAACCTCAGTGTAAGAAGAGCTTACTAATCGCTTCTTGACCAATGGTTCTTCCTTTCCCCTATTCCCCACCTCTTTGTCTTAATTTTCCTCGACCACTCCCTTTCCTGATCATTGTCTTTTTTCCCCCATGAGTTTTTGGTCCTCTTGCCATGTTTGTATGTTCCCTTCTTCATTTTTCTCTCTCTTCACTATGTGTCACCTACAGTTATCTCTATAGTCTGTCTTCTGTCTAAGAGATAATATGGTAAATGGTAAGATCAAGCTTAAAATCTGAAGACCACCTCTGATACTTCATAGTCATGTGATCTT